>CM069459.1:55546976-55789759 GCA_035610835.1 Ophiura sarsii | reverse complement strand
ACAGTATTTATCTCCGCTGAGTTCGAGTGACTGGTTATTTGGAGAATTATGAGGGATAATGTTCCCGCGATAGGGATATTTATTTTCTATTCCGACATCGTCACATCAAAGAAAATGGCGGCGATTCTAGTTATTGTACCCCCGTATATCACCATAATGTTTTATATACTCCATCCGCTCCGTCGCTGATCGCAAGCGTGGATCACCGTTTTTCCAATCAAGGGGCGTAATTTTGTTTTGTTGTAGTTTACTACTCATGTGTGTGGGCGGAAAGAGTTCAAGCGTAATAGAGCATGAAACTAAAACTATATGAATCCCCCAATCCCAAACGCCACTACGCGCAATTGAGTTTGTTGAATTTTGTTCACCGCTAGGCTATGTACCACCCCTAGAGATTGCCTCAGAAAAAATTTGTGTTTGCGATTTCGTCTTTATTAATCCATCAATGGATTCCGGATTTTGTGAGCATGTACAAATCGCAAATAACTTGGACGAGTTCAAAGTTGGGGTTAATCTGCCTCATAGGAGTAAAAATATTTTTTTGCCTTGAGAAGCATATTTTTCTTAGTAAAATACAACGATGCATGCTCAGGGGTGGTACTCACGTATGTAAGGCATACGGGGACGTGCCGCTCCAGTGGGTCGTTTTTTCATGAGACATCCTTAGCCATGGGTAGGCTTTTCAACTGAAAAATCCTTAGACATGGGTCTATCCAAAATCACCCTTAGAAATGGGTATAGGGGATTTGATTCTCCAGCGGCACACCCCCGACCAAACCAAATCTGAGTACCCCCCCCCCTTCCCGGGGATACATGAGCGTTGCTATTTTTGTTTGATGTTTACATAACAAACATAGTCCCCCGACTTGTCGCGGTTTTAGTTATACCATTGTAATACTTGCTATACGTCACCATACTTGATGTATGAGGGCGAATCTTTGCTGTATAGATAATCAATTGTTTGATGTTTACGTAACAATTGGATGCCTTTTTCACTGAATCACGCTGGGCCCATTACGTGGAAAGAGCGTGGACATTTACATAACAATAGTGATCACGTATCATACATGACTTCGACATAGATGGCGATAGTGATGAGCTAATCGATGCGTGCAGAGACAAGGATAATGTAAGTATAGATAAGTAATTGCCCATCTCTTTTAAATCTTTCACGGTCAACGTCCACCGTCATTGGTCAAAACCAACGCTATTGTTAGGTCTGTAGCTAATTTGCATAAACTAGACAATCAAGCCGTTCATTCAAACAACTTCCCATAACATATAAGGCCTAGTCAAAACAAACACTGTGTTACCCTTTCAAAAAGACTGAACATTTGTTTGCAAAATCTTGGGTCGGGATTTTTTTTATAGGCCTAGCACAAGTACAAAATTAGCAAAAATATCGGGACTATTTTCAATAATTTTGTTCAACATAAAACCGCTAATATTTCCCCTTAAAACATAACTCTGCCCTACACCCTTTTATTTTATTCATTGAGTTGTTATTCTAAATTAATGAATAGGCCTATGCTTCAAACATTTACATCAGATTTACATTTAGTACATTTTTACATGTTTGTATCCGATCCAGGGGTAATAGTTTTTGCTGACAGTTACTTGGACAAAAGTATTTACCCTTGACTTGAGTAAAAAAAAACAACAAACACAGGTGTACGCCCCACGCACCCCTTAGTCATTCTTTACAGCTTGCATATTGACCTCTATTCAAGTTTAAAATGGATGAGTTTGAAAACAAATCGACCAACTCAATCGGAAATGTTTAAGATTTGGAAGGGTAACGTAACGATGTTTTTGGCCTTTGGATACAATCTTGACAATAGGCACCAATTATCTGCGCTCATAAAAACTCCGTAACACCCTGACACAAACAAACATTTTCTAGAGATCAATTGGATCAATAAACTTCCACTTCAACATCAAGTAGCCTAAACAATTTTCTCGCCATCAAGTAGCCGTCAATTTCCAATGCAGACAGGGCTGGACTCGGATGAGCATGATGAGATGGATTCGCCCGTTGGTATCTATTTCCAAGTTTTAAAAATCATGAATTTACAATTGATGGAATCATGGAATGGAATGGAATATACTATACTATACTATACTATACTATACTATACTATACTATACTATACTATACTATACTATACTATACTATACTATACTATACTATACTATACTATACTAAATTAATAGACTATAATAGAATATAATAACCCCCTCTCAAAAAGGCTACACAATTCATACAAGACACCTCTATCAACAATAGTATTTTTACACGTACCTCGGATGTATACAAGACATCACACCCCGCACGTACAGGTTTGTGTTACTGCGCTTTCAGTTTTATGTTTGGTACAAGTAAAGTCCCGGGCGGACAAGGGGGGGGGGGGGGCGGTGGCACTCAACTTTGTTAGTGGTAGGGTGTGTCGTCCAGGGTCTTAAAAGAAGGAGGGGTGCTTAGGAACTGGGCTGAGAGAATATTTTTATAAAGGTGTATGTTCCGATCACGTTTTTGGGGCTTTCACATCAAATATCAGAAGAATCCCCATATTTTTCTCATTATGTCTGTAAAATCTTAGGAGCCAGAAATGTTCCATTTAGAAATCATAGGGTAAAATGTGGTGAATTACTGTCAAAGGTGGTTAACCACCAAACAGTTTGTGTACTACTCAATGGGCAAATATTTTGTGACCATGTGCTTCTCAAAAAATAGAACCGTTGGAGTTATGCAACTCAAACTTTGAAATGCGACCATTTTAAAGATGACCTTTCATGTAAAATAGAAAACATCAAGTTGAAAATCGGGCCAGCAATCGGAACATCTACCTTTAAGACTGATTTTCTCGAAAATAGATCTTTTAAAACACTTTTCACACGCGGCTATTACTTTTAGTTTTACCATTATACAAAACAGATTTTCAGAAACCTTTCCCACCTTATCTCATGAACTATTGAACCCAAACTAGACAAGTTTGCACTTATTTTAATATTGTAATGACATTCAATAATTTTAACATTTTCCAAAACATTTTGGGAAATTTCGGAACTGTCGTCTGCAAACGCCTGCCGCGAGGAAAGTGTTAAATAACTGGGTTGTTTTTAATATTTGATTAGGGAGCAAATCAAAACTCGACCGCGCGACAACCGGCGGTTCCGCCCGGTTTGACCGCATATCATTGTTTAGAACAATAGAAACCGGCTGCAACCTCACGGAACTTCTGCACGGAACAACCGGTGGTTGCCGGGCGGTCGAGTTTTGATGTGCTCCCTTTAGAATGAGTAGGGTCTACGCAGTGGCGTGGCATGACCAGTATGGGCCTATAAACAGGGCGGGTGCAAGAAACACAATGATTGCCTGATTGGCTTTTAACCAATTATACTTTAGACCAACTTCAAGCCAATTTTAGCTAGTTGTCGAGAAATAACCGACATAATTATACTTTAGACCAACTTCAAGCCAATTTTATCTAGTTGTTGTCGAGAAATAACCGACATGACTGTAGTAACTCAATACTGAAAATTTGCAATTCACACTTAAATTTGCCATGATTGACTCTATCTAAGACTAATTTCTTAAATATCATAAACTTAATTTATTAGGCACACTCGCGGTACTTATATGGCATATGATTCCCATTGCTAAATGAATCATAAGCAATTTGAATAAACTGTTGTATGAATATCATTCTTTTTATTGGGACGGGGGCGGAAGCTGTTGGAATTTTACCGTTGAATCCGGATAAAAACACTGACGCGCACCCCTCTTGATTAGAAAAACGTATGACCCCCTTATTTGTTGTCAATTAAAAACTGCGTGATCCCACTCATCAATTACTCCCGTCCCGACCCGGTGGAAATAATAAACGGTTCCTAATAATTTTAGTTTCGAATACGGGTATATTCTGTTCAAATATCACTATTAATTTAAGTTAGCTTTTTATTCATTCAGCAGGCGGCAAAAAAAACCATGTCTATGCAAAAAAGAAACCCTATTGTACGGTCGGTCGGGGGCTTTTTTCTTATTTTCCTTTGACATGTTTGAACTGGAAATGACCGTAAAATAAATAAAAATCTTAAAAACAATGAAATCTGGCCATATCTATGGGAAATTTAATCTAATTTCTTTACGGTGAATGGTGTCAATAGATGTTTCACATTCATTTACGGTCTAGGCGGTGAGTTGTAGGCTATGGCGGCACCAGTATCATAACAGTCTATGGGGTGGGGTCGGAGTGGGGTTTGGTTGGGGCAAGTTTTGTTAGTCGCATGAAGAAAGAAGATGCGCTGGCCTGGAAGCGCGCACATTTTTTTCCACAGTCAAATTTTGACAAATTGCAGGGGCCAGTGCCTCTGGTAATTTTTGTAACCAAATATTTAAAAAGGAGAGAGAAAGGAGAAAATAGAGAAAGGAGAAAGAGAAAAAGGGGAATAAAGGGAATGAAGAGAGTACAGATATTTACGCAAGTAAAGGGGTCTACCGTTCACATGTCACATGGTAATGTCGCAAAAAATAGCTACAAATTCAGCTAAAAATCATGTTTTAGTGGCCAGTGGGCTAATTGAAAATAATTTCAATCAATGGCAATGCCCCTTGCAACTCGCAACAAGATCACTTTCATTACATTTTGACAAACCCTCGTATGTTCTTGTTCAATCACCACTAGGTTCAAGCAGCACACGCTTACTATTTTGAAACTGTCCAAAGCTTCATGACAATAAATCTTCAATTGAATTATAGTTATTTAATGTATCGATAAATGCATTCAATGAATAGAATTAGTTAAAGAATAAATAATCAGAAATTCATAAATAATGAAAACAACCCATCGATTTATCTATCAAATATATTTGTAAATGTAATCAAAAACAATGAACAAGAAATATAATAATCAATCAATGATTAAATTTGTTTTATTTTATTGAAATGCGATTGATAGATTAATTGAATAATGACTAACATTTATATATTTATTTTTGCTTTTAGTATTAAATAATATTAATGAATGAACTGTTGGAATAAGTAATAGACAACATCAATAAGTGAATAATTAATTAACATTCTTATTAATAAGTTAATTAATTAATTCGAGAATAAATAAATTAATTATAGATTGGTATAGTGATTCATCTAAATAATTAAGTTGATTTAATTGTATTTTCTATTCATTTACTTGATTTTCAAATAATGTTAATAAATTAAGTGTTTTGCATAATTAATTAAGTTATTTATTTATATTTATATAAATTAATAGATAGATAAATACATTCATACAAATGATGGAATATGTGTGCTATGTATAATATCGTGCTGTATTTTTATTACAATACATTTCCATTTATCCAAATTCAATGAAGTTTATTCAATGAAGGCTATTAATTGAAAATAATTTAATAGGTATAGGTCAATATAAATGCGTAAGTGTTGTTTTGAGAGAAATTAGACAAATCAATGCACGCGCGCTGATGTTGATGTGTGAATAATGGTACGACCCTGCAGGGGGTGCTATTGTGAGTATATCAACATTTGCGCAAGTGCATTGATTTTCTATTTTTTCGAGAAACAAAACATACGCATGTATTGACCAGATTCATACACGACAATAATACAAATCAAAATTCACAATTTGAGCATAATATTGATCTCCCTTATAACGAATAAAAACATCATCAAACATGTTAACAAGTTTGCTACCACTACCCGCAGTAAAAATCGGCGAACCCGCTGTGCCTGAACAACAAATCAAAACAAAGCGCACGATGCGCGCATTGAAGAATATTGGACGCATCCGGGTACTTTGGTTGAACCAAGGCATCAATATTCAATACACAGTTTATCGTACCGTTAAAAAGCCTGATAGAAATAATACTTAATAAAATATCTATATAAAATTATGATTGTATGTAATCCAACGAATTGGATTGTAATTGTGTCTTATCATGCAAAATAATAAACATTTCTCTTCGGAATAAAGATAAATTGTCATTACTTATTTTCAAGCATAAATAAATATCACAAACAACTATACTATAAAAGTATATATATTACGTTATAAACTTTATAAAATAATTACAAATATCAAAAATATCAATAAGGGACCGTTCATTATTTATGGTGGAGGGGGGGGGGGTAAATATAGGGGGGTCATGTAACTTTCATATGTTGAAATGGGGGGGGGGGGGTTATGTAACCTTTTATTCTTTAACAGGGGGGGTTGTGTAACTTTATTTAACTATAAAGATGGTGGTGATTGGGGTGATTTTAGAGGCTATTTTGGAGTGTAAATGCAATTTTTTTGTGCGCTTCGCGCACATTTTCTTATGACCTTTCAACTTCAAAACATGTAGGCTACTTATGATGAGACTACTTTCGTACAGCAATTTTTTGTGCACGCCCTGCTCGGACGATCTGTTGGAAAAACACCTATATATATAATCATCAGTGGTTGAAAACATTAGAGCCATGAGGTGTATAAAAACATGTTAATAGCCTAGGCCTATGTTCCAAAATCCAATTTGATTAAAAACGGTAATTTCTTGCATGCTTTTCACCTCGTCTTACTCACAGTTCTGCACCAAAGCTCACAAGAATATTTCATACGTTTTTGTCTGGATGTTCTAACTTTTTTCGGCTTATAAAGACTCACAAAACACCAAAAATGTATAAATATATGACAAATGTTCCGCCTCGCCACGCTCGCTATGTAGTTAGTCATTAAATTATTGGCCGTTCAGAGGTCACAACCAACGAATCCATGGGCAAAAGAAAAATACATCCCCTAAGTATGTGACAAGTTGATTTTGAAGGGGGGTTGTGTAAAAATCTATTGGTTAGTAGGGGGGGGGGGGGTAATGTAATTTTCAGTTTCAGCTGTAGGGGGGGGGGGGGTTAGGTAATTTTGACATACGAGTCTTGAATTTGTTCCCCCCCCCCCCCCTCCACCATAAATAATGAAAGGTCCATAACGAATAGATACCATTTTTTGAGTAATTGTTAAGTAGTGTATATCTTGTAGCATCATTCTGAATCCTAAATATAATCTATACTTTACTTCAGAATAGAACTTTAGAATTCAATCTAAGCCTACTACAACACCAACCATTTCATTATTGTCTCATTTTCTGAACCTTTGCCCCTTACTTAATAATGTATAGTTATGTTGCGTCCGAGTGGTTGTACCTGGTCACACGCATTTTTAAAATAATAAAAAAATCACAGTATAAGCTACCGAAAATAGTGTGGACACAAATATCTTGGTTAAAATATTTAAACAAATCATCATTGCCTGATTTTTTTTACTTTGGTGAGGTCTCTGTTAAAATTCACACTATATTAATTTGAACAAAACATGTAATAAATACCCCTATTTTAAACTGTAATATGAGGTCTGCCGTTTCGAAATAGAATATATCAGGAAATCGTGTTTATACCTACCTTTCAACTTCATGCCTTCACGCAAGTATGATTTCATGGATTATTGCCAAAATGCCCAATCATCAAAGTACGACGTATACATGATCAAGTCCCATGTCCTTTGCAATCCTTAAATTCATTTTGATGTCCACATTTACAAAGCGAACCTTCAATTTCCATAGGAAGATTACGGATTTCCCGGTTTCCAAATTCTTCAAATTTAATTCAATAGCCTTTTTTTTATTCAACCGAAATATTTACACATTTGTAACCTAAAATGTTAATGTCAAAATTCTCCTCCGCCATTGATGAATCATCCATGAAACAAATGAAAACGGTAGAATATGTACTTAAGTAACATTTTGACGAATTGAATTATGGGTGAGTACCTCATATTTGTGTTCATTCCATGTTGTCAATCAACGCCCGTCCTCCATGGTTCTGGTAAGACCCTAACATAATAATGTTAAGAAACTGCAACAAACTGATCTCCCGAATATTGTTCACTCAATCAATAAACCGTCCGAATGACAACCACCAAATCCAAACACCGCGAAACCCACAAACCGCGAAACCCACAAACCGCGAAACCCGAGAACCGCTCTAGTTTAATATGTTATTGTAAAGCATTGCGTAAAAAGATTTATTGACTTTGAAACTCATACAGTACAGCACCCTGACTGTCACATACATGTCATATAGAACTGTGCTCTTATGCACTTATCATTTGCAAGCCTGGCCCCCGGGGACACGGGGCATGGCGGGGACCATGCGGGGACCGTACACGAGTGTCCAAAAATGATGCCCGGCTATGCGGGGGAGTGTACGCGGATGTACAAACTGTGCCCCCGCTAGCCGGGGCGTGTAGCGGGGACGTACGCAAATGTACACAAATGTACACCCCGGGCGCTTGCTATAAATAAGCTAGAGATGCGATGCACTTGACTAAATAAGCCTCATAACACATAGGGAACACATAGAAATGCATTCCGTTATGGTTGCAGAAAGAAATAAGCGACCTTGGGACTGTAGCCGGGTGAATACTTTGTCCTGGAAAATGGGTGGCCGGGACTGTACACTTTGTCCTGACCAAGGGGGGGGGGGCGGGACTGTAGCGGGTATGTACAAAAAATGGTGCCCGGCCCTACGGGGACCGTACACGATTGTACCCGGGACGTCACATGGGCAATTTGTACGTCCCGGCCCTAATCCCCGCTATCCCCGGCACCCGGGGCCAGGGATGCAATTGATAAGTGCATTAGTACGTAAGAGTGCTCATTGCTAACGCCAGTCGCACTCTTACTACCGTATTATCCCTATTAAGCGCCCAGGGCGGTTAACTAAGTCATGTTTTGGTGGGCGCTTATTTGTATACTGATTTACAAAGTTGTTGACCGTCAAGGTTGCAAAATTCAACAACCTTTACGTCCCAAGACTGCAAAATTCGATATTTTTTGCAATTCAAGATGGCGGCCTCCACGAATGACAATAAACACGAAATGTGCGTATTTCGGATGGTTTCTGTTGCTGTTTGAAGGCATAGCACATGGTTTAAGTTCACTTTTGGATCACAAACAATATGTCAAGTATGTCTGAAGCTAAAATAACCACAATTTCCTCTTTATTTTCGAGCAATTTGTAGTCCGAGACTTAGTGCGATGTGAGTAACTTTTAAGTAAGCTTATTTTTGGGGTGGGCGGTTAATTAGTATATATTTTTAAAGTCACCTGAGAAAAAGGGGGTGGGCGCTTATAAGGTCCTGGGCGCTTAATAGGGATAATACTGTACTACTAATATTACACTGCTACACATGTTTGTATCCCTACAGCTCTGCGTATTCTGGTATAGTAGCTGATCTACGTCTAAACTCGGAAGTCTTCAAAGAAAACGACGACAAAAGATTAATGTCTCCTGTCTCTGATGATGTCAACAAAAAGTAAGTTTAAATAAAAAACAAGTGTATAGTGTTTCCAATGAGGGCAGTATTCACTTTTTCTCCTCTTCGCAGTTACCAAACGATGGTGGCCACATGACGTAAACAGGGCTCAAATTACAAATCTTTGAGGGCACTCATTTCAAGGCAAGTGCACCAGAGGCCAATAATATATGCTAAAGAATGCTTTGAAATTAAGGGTCCAACTTAAGGCCAAGTCAAAGGGCATGGAGGCCATGGCCTCGCTGGCCTTCCTGTAATTTGAGCCCTGGACGTAAATATTGTAAGAATACTTTCACAACACACTGGCATTACTTGCTTTAAATCCCATCCTATGTTTATTTTTTAAATTTATTTTTCTTCTATCCTAATTTTATTTCAAATGTCATATTTCAGAGAAAAAATATACATTTCAATGTTTGACTAACAAAACAATATGTGGGGGGGGGGAGCAAACACATGCGAAAGATGACTTTAAGATGGAAGAACCGATATCTTTACCGCTAAGTGGCGTAGCTAGGTTTTTCATATTGGAGGGGAAAGAAATAATAGTGAAACGACTTTACTGACTAAAAAATGTGCACATAGCACAGACAAATTTGCTCTTTTACACTAATTTTGCCATGATTGAGGTAAAAGCTCAAATTATTATTATTATTTTTTTTTTTGGGGGGGGGGGGCATACGGGTGTCGTGTAGCACTAAAAAAGGTTTTAAGAGCGTACCCATGTTATATTGTCTGACATAAATGTGGAGGGTAGTAATGTGGACAAAAAATGATACTACCGTCCACATTTAAGTCGGACAATATAACACGGGTACGCTTGTAAGCAAATACCTTTATTCTCATTCTTAAACAGCCAAACTTTAGACATCTGTTCAAATTAAAACCTTTTATTGCCCACATTTGTCAACGTTTATCCCTGTTAGTATCGAATAACCACAGATGGTGGCAACAAATCTGTGGAGTACATGTAACCCATGCACAAACCTTCTTTCCAATCCTGTGCGGGCGGCGGCAGGCAGCTCCAGACAACATTCCAAAGTTCCACAAAATGTTTCAAAAATGTCCAAATTATTGAATTTCATTATCATATTTGGAATCACCATGAGAAATGCATCGACATAAGTACAAACATGCCTAGTATTGGTTCAGTAATCCTTGAGATAGACCTGGAAAGTTGGGAAACGTTTCTGAAAAATCTGTTTTGTATGGCAAAACCAATAGCCGCATGGAAAACGATAAGCGCCGCATAAGCGCCGCATAAGCACACAAGAGGAGCGCAGTAGACGCACTGCAGAAGTGTGTGTCATGGAACAAAACTATATTTACCACGCACTGTGCGAGGGTGGTCACGCTAATTAATGTACGCCGTCAATGTCAATTTTTCTGAGAACCAATGAGAATTGCTTAAGGGGGCTGTGCACCTTCAGGTACAGCCTCCGTAAAACTGCCGTAACTATCATGAAATTGACCATTTTGGGAGAAAATTATAAAAAACACGTTTTTTGACCCATTTTAGGTTTGGAAAAGATAACTCAAAATATATTTTGTTAAATTTTATCATACTAGTTTAATTATATTCCTCATGCAATTCCCTAGGAATCGTTTTTTAATTATTATTTTTTACTTTATTATTTTTTGAATTATCGAACAAAAAGTGCCAAAAAATATGATTTTTTACCAAAAAATGTGATTTTCATGATTTTGGAGGTTAAAAAACAGTTTTTTTGGCACTTTTTGGTCTGTAATTCAAAAAATAATAAAGTAAAAATTTAAAAAAAAAGATTCCTAGGGAATTGCATGAGGAATATAATAAAACTAGTATGACAAATTTTAACAAAATATATTTTGAGTTATCTTTTCCAAACCTAAAATGGGTCAAAAAACATGTTTTTTATAATTTTCTCCAAAATGGTCAATTTCATGATCATAGTTGGATTCATTGAACCCTTTCCTGCAAAAAAATGTATACTTTTATTAAGATTAAATGAATAATGAAGAAGTTACGGCAGTTTTACGGAGGCTATGCGAAGGTGCACAGCCCCCTTAAACTTGTTAAGCTGTTTAAGAATTAGAATGGGTATTCATGATTATGTGTAAAACCAATACGAATTTGGCAAATTTAGGCAAATCATGGCCAGCACTGTTTGCCTAAAACCTGTAACCCTAAACATGCTAAAAGTTTCACTCAAAATAAACCAACAAAATCATCACCAGCAATGTAGTATCCCTGTTAGACGACATAGACAAAAACCACCATCTTAGAAGCTCGACATGCCCTTTGCAACAACAATAAAAAGAAGAAAAAAGAAAGAAAAAAAGGGTTGGTCAGGCCCGTAGAATAGGGTGTTGTTTTTTGTCGCATATCTACACTACACCACCAATAACATGAATAACCAACGGTAATAACTCTTGTTGATTTCTTTATTGTAACAAGTTCTAACAATATTCTTCACTATATCACATTGGTTTTGTTTCCATACATAGAATAGATGAACCGAAGTCTGATGAAGTACTAGAGGATCAGGATGTTAACCAGATGCGTAGTGAGTATTTAATATTTGCATATTCATATAATCAAATAATAGAATAGATAGGCTGACATCTGATGAAGAAGTACTAGATAATCAGGATGTCAACCAGATGCGTAGTGAGTATTTATATTTGCATATTCATAAATTCAAATAATAGAATAGATAGGCTGACATCTGATGAAGAAGTACTAGATAATCAGGATGTCAACCAGATGCGTAGTGAGTATTTATATTTGCATATTCATAAATTCAAATAATAGAATAGATTGCTGACATCTGATGAAGAAGTACTAGATGACCAGGATGTCAACCAGATGCGTAGTGAGTATTTATATTTGCATATTCATAAATTCAAATAATAGAATAGATAGGCTGACATCTGATGAAGAAGTACTAGATGACCAGGATGTCAACCAGATGCGTAGTGAGTATTTATATTTGCATATTCATAAATTCAAATAATAGAATAGATAGGCTGACATCTGATGAAGAAGTACTAGATGATCAGGATGTTAACCAGATTGCGAGGTGAGTATTTATATTTGCATATTCATAAATTCAAATAATAGAATAGATGGCTGACATCTGATGAAGAAGTACTAGATGACCAGGATGTCAACCAGATGCGTAGTGAGTATTTATATTTGCATATTCATAAATTCAAATAATAGAATAGATGGCTGACATCTGATGAAGAAGTACTAGATGACCAGGATGTCAACCAGATGCGTAGTGAGTATTTATATTTGCATATTCATAAATTCAAATAATAGAATAGATTGCTGACATCTGATGAAGAAGTACTAGATGACCAGGATGTCAACCAGATGCGTAGTGAGTATTTATATTTGCATATTCATAAATTCAAATAATAGAATAGATAGGCTGACATCTGATGAAGAAGTACTAGATGACCAGGATGTCAACCAGATGCGTAGTGAGTATTTATATTTGCATATTCATAAATTCAAATAATAGAATAGATAGGCTGACATCTGATGAAGAAGTACTAGATGACCAGGATGTCAACCAGATGCGTAGTGAGTATTTATATTTGCATATTCATAAATTCAAATAATAGAATAGATAGGCTGACATCTGATGAAGAAGTACTAGATGACCAGGATGTCAACCAGATGCGTAGTGAGTATTTATATTTGCATATTCATGCATTGAACAATTATGACACTTTGCGTATCATTTTAAAGCTTGTTTTCTGGGCATTTTGGGTCTGGACATACCTGAAAAATAACATTTTCATTTTGTGATGACAGGTATAAAATAGGGTATTTCAACCTCCTGGAACGATCATGTGTTTCCCCATTTAAATACGAAGAGAAAACAGCGGGTAAAAAATAGCCCCTGGGATTTAGGTGGGATAAATTACTTATCTTCCCCAGGGTATAGGCCAAGTGCACTACAGGGTGTATCAGAATGAACTGTACTGAGTCAATATGATTTATTACGGTATGAATTCGATTGATATTGTTCAAACTGTTTTCACATCCATCTTGCGCAAACGCCTAGCTTTCATAAGAATTTTAAATTTTGAAAATCGGAAATTTCTGATGGAAAATACAGACTTTCTGGTAAAGATGGTATATTTCAATTTTGGTCGAAATGATCAATTCAAAAATCTGTGAAATTACTAACCCTGCTTGAGATATCCATCTGTCCATAGGACAGGGTTTATTTTTAGTCGCCATATCTTAACTTTTCACATCACTTGTAACTATTTATTATTTGCATACTTTTGTGGGTGAAATTTGGAGATAAATTCTGATTTTTAATCCGAAAATAAACCAAGATTTGTTCTGCTTGAGTGGTTTTAACTTTCTTTTCTTTGGCGGGAGCTTTAAATATTGCTTATGTGGTGTGAGCTACATTGTTTGAGATGTTGGATAAGTGGTAGAGAGGATTGATTGAAATTGAAAATACTTTTTTCATCGATTTTCGATTATGTCTTGCCACACGAGAACAAAAAGAGATAACTCAATGAAATTAACATATAATATAGGAAACATGTTCACCTTTATATTGCAGGTGTTTAAATTTAAAACAATAATCATTTTGTATTTTTGATGTATTTTAGAAACACGGTACAGTTCTTTCTGATACACCCTGTAAGTACTGAAAAAGCCCCATGTGCTTCTGACCGGATTCGAACCGGCAACATTGGTATTAGATCCACAATGCTCTTGTCAGAAGCGTGTGGATTTTTCGTTTTCACAGTTTATGTGCACTGACTGGCCTACTCTGGTGAAAGATAAATACAGTATTATCCCTTTTAAGTGCCCATGCCCTTATAAGCGCCCACCCCTGTTTTTCTCAATGACCGTGCCTTGTACCAACAAACAATCCCTTATAAGCGCCCACCTTTTCAATTACCGTAGCACTATACAACAACATTTTTCGCCACAGCGTTCTTCAGTAAAGCAGTACCAGTAAGCCTGGATCGATCGCCGCTGCACGCTCTCCTCGATGCGAGCCGTCATCTTTGTTTTTTATTCATGGCTTAAATACAACATCGCGCATGCTCAAAACTACCGAGAATAAACTTAAGTTTTCGGAAGGACACTTGAAGCTTGTCGGAACATTGACGTCATGTAATGTGGCCACAGTGAGATCACTGCTACGCCACAATGTTGATTCCCCCCCCCCCAACCCCAATTTTTATTTTTTTAAACAGTTTACTTTTCGATCGCACATGGTTTTCCGCTATTGCAACCTTGCCTAATTCGACAGTGTTTATTAAGTTTAAAAAAGGTAACTTAATAAGCGCCCACCCAAAATGACTTTGCTAACCGCCCTGGGCGCTTAATAGGGATAATACGGTACTTGATATTTCATGTAACACAGAGAACTCTAAGTTAATATGTCTCAGATTGTGAGTGTGTGAGTCCTGTCAAGTTGCTGCTATTTGACTTTAGGAGCATTCGGACGACTTACCTATAAGTAAGCGTCAGATTCGCTAACCTCAAGATTAAACACTCGGTTTAATGGCCGTGTGAATCGTGTCTTGGTTAACTAACTGCGAGTATAAAGCTTGTTTGGTAGTTCTATGCTTCTATTTCATCACCATAGCAACAGCATTCTTTGACCTTGATTTTGTCACCATTATTATCCAATTAGGTCACAGATTTGATGATTTACTAAAGAGACCTAGATCATTGAGTCACCCAAGACAAAGGATACAACAGGTAAAGTACACATGGGTAGGGTTGGGTGGTAGGGGAGGGGGCAGGAGGGAGGGTCACATGTCACTGATTTGATGATTTACTAATGTGGACGGGAGCAGGCCTGTAAATTCCTTTTTTTGTTGTACCAATGTACCTTTTTTGTACACAAATGTACCTTTTTTTGTACTAATTTACCTTTTCCCCCCTTTCTCATTATGTAAAGCATTTTTTCGGGCCGATTTTGACTAAGATATGCCCTATCCCCCCGACCCCCCCCCCCCCCCTCTCCCTGCTCTCAAAGTCTTCCGAGATGACTAGATGACTAAAAATTAAAAAAAATTGGGGCAACCTTTTTATGATTTTTGGGGTATGCCCCCCACTAAACAAATCCTGCTTACGGGCCTGGACAGGGTTAATTGAATCACCCAAGACACAAGGAGGCAGGGAGGGTCACAGATTTGATGATTTAACCCCCTGGGGTCTACCTGTCTATCTTACAGTGGATCTGATTGGTTTATTGTCTCGCCTGATGTAATCAGAAAGAGACTATGTTATCACTATTTCTGTCCGCCGTATGCCGTCAGCCGTGTGCTAAGAAATACCTTTGTGACGCGCGATATCTGGAGATCCGTAAGGCCTATCGTGATGGGACTTGGTGGAGGGAAGGGGGGTGGTGCGTTCTGTTGCTGATTGATTTTTCAAGGTCATCGGGGGTCATACAAGGTCATCGGGGTCAAATATGCTTAAAACTTTTGAGACGCGTTGTGACGCGATATCTAGAGATCCGTAAGGCCTATCTTGATGGGACTTGATGTCAGGGAAGGGGGTGGGGTGTTCTTTTGCTGATTCGATTTTCAAGGTCATTGGAGGTCATTCAAGGTCATCGGGGGTCAAATATGGGGTCAAATAGATCAGTAAGGCCTATCTTGATGGGATTTGGTGGAGGGAAGGGGGGTGGTGTGTTCTTTTTTCTGACTAAATTTTCAAGGTCACCAGAGGTCATCGGGGTCAAATATGGGGTCAAATAGATCAGTAAGGCCTATCTTGATGGGATTTGGTGGAGGGAAGGGGGGGTGTTCTTTTTGTTGATTAATTTTTCGGGGTCATCGGGGGTCAAATATGGGGTCAAATAGATCAGTAAGGCCTATCTTGATGGGATTTGGTGGACGGAAGAGGGATGGTGTGTTCTTTTTGTTGATTAATTTGTCGGGGTCATTGGGGGTCAAATATGGGGTCAAATAGATCAGTAAGGCCTATCTTGATGGGATTTGGTGGAGGGAAGGGGGGTGGTGTGTTCTTTTTGTTGATTAATTTTTCGGGGTCATTGGGGGTCAAATATGGGGTCAAATAGATCAGTAAGGCCTATCTTGATGGGATTTGGTGGAGGGAAGGGGGGTGGTGTGTTCTTTTTGTTGATTAATTTTTCGGGGTCATCGGGGGTCAAATATGGGGTCAAATAGATCAGTAAGGCCTATCTTGATGGGATTTGGTGGACGGAAGAGGGATGGGGTGTTCTTTTTGTTGATTATTTTTTCGGGGTCATCGGGGGTCAAATATGGTGTCAAATAGATCAGTAAGGCCTATCTTGATGGGATTTGGTGGACGGAAGAGGGATGGGGTGTTCTCTTTGTTGATTATTTTTTCGGGGTCATCGGGGGTCAAATATGGGGTCAAATAGATCAGTAAGGCCTATCTTGATGGGATTTGGTGGACGGAAGAGGGATGGTGTGTTCTTTTTGTTGATTAATTTTTCGGGGTCATTGGGGGTCAAATATGGGGTCAAATAGATCAGTAAGGCCTATCTTGATGGGATTTGGTGGAGGGAAGGGGGGTGGTGTGTTCTTTTTGTTGATTAATTTTTCGGGGTCATCGGGGGTCAAATATGGGGTCAAATAGATCAGTAAGGCCTATCTTGATGGGATTTGGTGGACGGAAGAGGGATGGTGTGTTCTTTTTGTTGATTAATTTTTCGGGGTCATTGGGGGTCAAATATGGGGTCAAATAGATCAGTAAGGCCTATCTTGATGGGATTTGGTGGAGGGAAGGGAGTGGTGTGTTCTTTTTGTTGATTAATTTTTCGGGGTCATCGGGGGTCAAATATGGGGTCAAATAGATCAGTAAGGCCTATCTTTATGGGATTTGGTGGACGGAAGAGGGATGGTGTGTTCTTTTTGTTGATTAATTTTTTGGGGTCATTGGGGGTCAAATATGGGGTCAAATAGATCAGTAAGGCCTATCTTGATGGGATTTGGTGGACGGAAGAGGGATGGGGTGTTCTTTTTGTTGATTATTTTTTCGGGGTCATCGGGGGTCAAATATGGCGTCAAATAGATCAGTAGGGCCTATCTTGATGGGATTTGGTGGAGGGAAGGGGGGTGGTGTGTTCTTTTTGTTGATTAATTTTTCGGGGTCATCGGGGGTCAAATAGATCAGTAAGGCCTATCTTGATGGGATTTGGTGGACGGAAGAGGGATGGTGTGTTCTTTTTGTTGATTAATTTTTCGGGGTTATCGGGGTCAAATATGGGGTCAAATAGATCAGTAAGGCCTATCTTGATGGGATTTGGTGGAGGGAAGGGGGGTGGTGTGTTCTTTTTGTTGATTAATTTTTCGGGGTCATCGGGGGTCAAATATGGGGTCAAATAGATCAGTAAGGCCTATCTTGATGGGATTTGGTGGACGGAAGAGGGATGGTGTGTTCTTTTTGTTGATTAATTTTTCGGGGTCATCGGGGGTCAAATAGATCAGTAAGGCCTATCTTGATGGGATTTGGTGGAGGGAAGGGGGGTGGTGTGTTCTTTTGGTTGATTAATTTTTCGGGGTCATTGGGGGTCAAATATGGGGTCAAATAGATCAGTAAGGCCTATCTTGATGGGATTTGGTGGAGGGAAGGGGGGTGGTGTGTTCTTTTTGTTGATTAAATTTTTTGGGGTCATCGGGGTCAAATATGGGGTCAAATAGATCAGTAAGGCCTATCTTGATTGGATTTGGTGGAGGGAAGGGGGGTGGTGTATTCTTTTTGCTGATTAAATTTTCAAGGTCATCGGAGGTCATTCAAGGTCATCTGGGTCAAATAAGATCCGTAAGGCCTATCTTGATGGGATTTGGTGGACGGAAGAGGGATGGTGTGTTCTTTTTGTTGATTACTTTTTCGAGGTCATCAGAGGTCATCTGGGGTCAAATAAGATCGGTAAGGCCTATCTTGATGTGATTTGGTGGAGGGAAGGGGGTTGGTGTGTTCTTTTTGCTGATTAAATTTTCAAGGTCATCAGAGGTCATCTGGGGTCTAATAAGATCTGTAAGGCCTATCTTGATGTGATTTGGTGTAGGGAAGGGGGTTGGTGTGTTCTTTTTGTTGATTAAATTTTTCAAGGTATTACATCCCTTGCATTAACTACAATGCATACCTCTGTGACAGTGCTACATTGTATCATATGTTTCATCAGCATTTCTGTCAAGTCACTTTTGATGAACAGGCGAGACACGCCGTTCGAGAACCGCCTTTTAATATGTTGGGGTGGGGGGGGGGCATGAGGGGGGGACAGACCTGTGAATGGGGGGGGGGGGGGGGGGGGGGGATAACAAACAATTGTTTGTATACATAGAGTTTGACATTTCATGGGGGATGATTTGTGGCAGCAGGGACCCGGGCAGGGGTAGTTGATCTTTCCCTTTCTATATTTTTTAATTTCATACCCCCGTCCGTCCATACCCCTCCATTTTGACAGCGTTTGTTTTGTTTTTTCAGCTCATCCCTTGATTCTAGGTATATTACCACTTACTTCTATTACTTTAGCTCATCCCTTGATTCTAGGTATTCTCACTTACTTCTATTATGATGCGATCATGCATTTGCCTCTTTACATGTCAACAAACTTTGTTCTATTCACGTGTATTAGTCTGTTTATGTTTTTCTTAATGACCTGTTACCCTTGTTTTTGTCATCAACACTCATCTCTTTTATGTTAGATTTCTAATCCTCTTTATGTTCTTCCTTCTGTGCTTCTGTCTCCTCACTATCTCTTTGCAGTATGTTTTTGTTGCTCCTATGAAATGCACATTGTGGTTTTCTTGGACACCATGTATGGCATGGTGTCTAAAAAAGTGCCCAATGTGAAACATGATTTTTTAGCCAATGAAAAATATGAAAATTGACTCATGGGGCACGTTTTTTGAGACAAGAATGTCACTACATGTAGTATTATTAGTCTCAGCATGGAAATAGTAGAAGAAATAACAAATTTCCAATCACATTGCTGAACTTTATTGTTATTTAAATCCTATTATAAAGAGGATCCATTTTCTTTACATTGTAAAACATGTTCAAAAAATATGTTTATTGCAAAAAAACTTAGCTTAATGCTATAATCCTGCCCACTTCTGTATAGCCATGGAATACTGTATAGCCATGGAATACTGTATAGCCATGGAATAGTGTCTGTTGGCCGGCGGGAGTTTTGAACAGGTGTATCAAGCACATTGTTGAATACATTAACATGATAATAGAATCATGATGAGATTGTCCCTGCTCATTAACATGATAATAGAATCATGATGAGCCCATTGTCCCTGCTCGTCTCACTCCAATAGGAAACCCCTATTGTATTGAACTCATTATACATGCTGTATGGACCACTTGATAGTGGTGGCAAAGTATGTTTGGCTTATAAAATGGGATTGTCTCTGATGCATGGGGCAGTCTGGGGCACTCATATGGCAAATTTGAGTGTGTGTTTTGTTAATTGCAAGCAGAATATTTGATATTAATTAATGCAATTTAATCATATGTAATATTTCAAAACAGGGTAACATTACCGGTATATATTATGGTCTGTATGTCATTACCCAAAATGTTCAGATTATTAAGAAACATATAATACACATGTGGATAACGCATTATTCAAACTAGTGCGCTATACAGGTGTGTCAAAAAGTGCCCCATGAGCTAGAAACTTAATTACAAAAACATCCTATGTCTTTTTGTTTTAAAAAAAAGACCGTTTGTGCATCTTTAGTCTTCTATCAAATATACGCTTCACCCCAGTGATTTCACCCTCTTACTACCGAGATATGATCAATTCAGTAAAGAGTGTGAATCCAACTTTGCCCACTTTTGAACAAGAAAATGACTTTCGTCTGAAAAAAACTGACTTTGTAATTCCGAATATGATTGCAGGATATGTCAACGTTTTGTTAAAATTCAAATATTTGATGCTACGTCATGGATGGATATTATGGTTGAATTTGTTTCTTCTTTTTTCAAATTTATCTCTTACTATCAACATTTAGTAGGTATATTATTATTGATTTGATTGATTATGTTCAATTACACACTGAATGACGATTCTAATAAGAGTTTTCTAAACATGAAAAGTGGTCAAAGCTGAATTTGACATGCCTGAGTAGATTTGCCATAATTTGATAACGGAAGCTCCAAAATGGATAGAACTATGGTCATGTGTTTTAAGCTCGCCTCCTTTCGCGTTACACACGGATTTTGGCTTTCACGACATGATTTTAACTTTACACATTTATATTTGCTTGTATACCCCCCTGAGGTAGTAAAAGTATATATTTTCTGAAGGGAAATCTCATGAGGAAACCGAATATGCCATTAAGATTATAGTACGACTAAGAACTAAAATGGTATGATCGGAAATGTTCGGGAAAATATCAGAGTTTTTAATTTTTAATTCGAGATCCATATATTTTTTATACCTACCCCTATCATTATTTACTTTACATATTTGAATTCCTCATGAAATTACCCATTAGATGATATATAATTGTTAAAGTTACTACGTCGGTATGGTAATTATACCGGCTAGTGAATATCTCCAATTTTTATTTTATATATTTTTAGAATTTTCAAAAATATTTGTTTAAGGATGAACCCATCCCTGATATAAACTGCATTTCTGAATTCCTCTAGTTACAAGCTTTCCAAAAATGTATACTTTTGCTATCATAGGTTGAAAACTTTTTCTGTTATTGTCATTTTTATAAATCCGGTAAATTGAGGCTGATTATTCATGTTTACTGTGTAGCGAATAGGAAGAAAGCTGATGTTCATTGTCTTATCCATACTTAATTAGTTGTTACAAATAGTTGACAAGTCTGTTGAACCACATACTTAAAGACTCCTAATTATCCTTTAAAATGGGACCAGAATGGTGTTTGTAACATTAGGAGATGACTAGTTATTGTAAAAAGAACAAAACATGGGATTATCCCCATTGAGTTTGTACAGGCGGCACCCCTTCCAGAAACACCCCTTCCAGCACCACCCCTGGTCCCCAAACATCAAACAGCTGTATCTCCCATTCTGTATTAGCTATACCAATGCCATTTTGCAGGCAGATAGCATGTTATTAGGGCTTTAAAATGATACCAAATTTGTTGAGATAGCTTTTGTGGTTTTAAAAATATGTGAGGAAAATTACAGCATGAAACTAAAAAATGTAACGGCACCACCCTATTGGGAGGCGAGTTCATAACGCGTGACCCTATATTCTTATGGCGCATTAAAGATTGCTGAACATGATTATTAGTATTTCATGCACAATTTTTATATTTTTCATGGCTAAACACTTTGTTTTGACATGCCCTGTACTCAAATGATGAGGCAATGCTACTTAAACTTACATGACTGAACAATGATTATCGATTGGCCATTTAATAACAATGCCGGCAGACCTGGATCGCTGCACACACCAGCAGGTATGAATGGGCACTTCTGATCTTTAGGTATTTTGTCTTGGGTCAGAGCAGTGATACAAACAATTAAATCAAGATGCAATTCTATAAATATTCATGACTTTGTTATTTAGAATTGTACATTGTGATTATAAGATGAGTGTTAAAACTGTGATTATAAGATGAGTGTTAAAACTGTGATTATAAGATGAGTGTTAAAACTTGGCATTTTATTATCTACAGAGGGCTAATGTTGGGTTCAGATATGGTGTTGAAAATTGGCATTGTATTACCAACAGAGGGCTAATATAGTGTTCAAACATGGTCTACAGTATGGAAACACCATATATACTATATTTATGGTATTGGGTGACTATATAAGCCCATCTGTTACTTCTTATAGTAAGCCATTTGTACACTGCGCAGGATGTACAAGCAGACTTCGGAAACGGAGTGAGATAGCCTACGGGTTAACTAATCATCTGCAGTAACGTTAAGTTACACATGGTAGTATTTGTGGATACTAATCGTACTTAGGTACACCAGGTTAGATCTTACGTGTGCTTTGCAAACATACACGGTCTAGGGGCCATGATCTAGTTTCCCTTAAATGTACCACATTCAGTATATACGGAGGTAAACCTAAACATGTCGGTTTAGCTAAGAATCACGAAGGCTGGCTTCGCAACACAGGGAGCCTCGTCGTACAAGGCATACGGTTTATCTTTTGATATTTTTACAATAGTATAAGTCAAAATGAGATACAGGGCCAACCTTTTCATAATACTTGGAAATACATCTATGAAAGACAGGATAAAACAGATTTTCATGAAGACCCATAATGAAACCTGACCCGTGTACGTACACGGTCTAGGGGCCATGATCTAATATCCAAACATGGATAATTCTTTTTATATTTTTACAATAATATTACTCAAAATGGGAGAGACCTGTAAACCTACAAATACCATGAAATACACAGATAGCATAATTATAAATGTGTAAATGCTATCAGTATAGCTTAAAGGGGCGTGTACATCTCAAGTGTTTGTCCTGGACAAAAATCACATGACTCCCTACGTATCTGAGTCTCCGTGTTTCCATGTAATAATACCCATGGTGCAATAGATTTGCCGCGCCGAATTCCAATCGAAAAAACGTAATGGCCAACATTTTATGTACGAACGAAATACTAAGGTGTCTAGAATCGTTTCGAAAAGTAGTGTTATGCATTATAATGAAATCAGAATTACAATCTCCTTCAGCATATAATCAACTTTTAGGCGATAATCCTATGTTAAAAACGCACAACAATCGAAATATAAAGCATTTTAGCCCGCATTTTTGCCCCGATTCATGTGATATTCGTATTTTGAACTTTATGTATTTTATTTTCTAAATATCTATGTGTAGTCTTCATTAGCTCAGTCGGCAAAGCGCCGGCTTCATGATCATGAGGTTAGTGGTTCGAATCCTAGGATTGTTATACTTTTTTCTGTTTGTTATTTACACTTT
The DNA here is from genome assembly GCA_035610835.1 of Ophiura sarsii. NCBI lineage: Eukaryota > Metazoa > Echinodermata > Ophiuroidea > Amphilepidida > Ophiuridae > Ophiura > Ophiura sarsii. The sequence goes on along the minus strand of CM069459.1, from coordinate 55,766,468 downwards.
ATTTTTAGAAATTGACAGGATTGCATATCGTTCGCAATATTTATTGAATGTTGAATGATATTTTTTTCTTCTTTTGCAATTTCACTGCAATAAAGAATACCCTATAAATATATTGTGTTGACTATTCCGTTCAATTGAACTATGGAGACCCTAGCTAGTCTATCAATGAACATGATTTGCAAAGGCCAATTGTTATGTAAATAAGAAGCCAATCGGCTAATATGTCCTTGAATCGATTTTCTTATTTCCTATACGACCGATATTTGTATTTGCTGATTTGCTCCAAACTTTAAAAAAAAGAGAGTGGTACCTTCAAAAATACGTTACGCGGTTCACGGCTTTCACGGCCTGGTGTGAGCGACTGTATTTTGGCGTGGATTTGATACCGTGCTCAGGGGCGAACCCAGGGGTCCAGGGGCCGGTGCCCCCCTGAAATATCCCCGTCGGTAAACTTGAGCTTCCGTCGGTACAGTCAGATGCCAACGTTCATTGCGTTAGCGCCCCCTACACAAAGTCGCCGGCATATACGTTGTGCGTGTAACCCAGCGTTGCCATATGCGCGTGTGCTAAAGAACGCAATTAATTCGAAGCAAGAAGTTGGTAAACAGCTCGATGGATTCGCCGATTTTATAAAGGGGGAAAGTTGTTGTACGTTTAGAGAATAAAACATAGTTCTTAGCTGTTTTGCTATAGACGATGGTCTTATAGTGTATAGGCTGTACAGTGGCGTAGCTAGGATTTTTTTCAGGGGGGGCAAGATTTCTAAAATTTTCGTAAAAGGTTGCCCCAAAAAAAATTCTAGTCACTTACCTCGTGAACTTCACGTAAGTGGGGGGGGGGGGGGGGGGGCTCAAAAAATTTCGCACAGTCCAAAAATATCGCACAGTAAATGTACTACATTTACAATTTTGCCTTCTATTTGCCTAATAACCTCGGTCTTTTGTCTCAATTTTTTCATATTTCCTTTTTTTCTCACTTTTTTTTTTTTTAGAGGGGTGGGGGGCGGGGGCTCAAATTGGATTTTTTTCGTCAGGGGGGGGCATTGGCCCCCACTGCCCCACCCCCCCCCCCCCCCCCCCCCCCCGAGCTACGCCACTGAGGCTGTACCATATTTGGAGTCGTGTATGGTCGCCGCAGGCGTCAATACACGACGACACAAATATGGTACAGCCTATACATTATAAGACCATCGTCTATAGCAAAACAGCTAAGAACTATGTTTTATTCTCATTCTAATATTTAGTTTATTAGTTATTAGTTATTTTGATCTTTTATCATAAAATAACGCAGTTTGTTAGATTTATTTTAAACAAACAACAACAAATTTCCCCCTTTATAAAATCGGCGAATCCAGCTATTTTCCAACATCCTGCTTCAAATTAATCGTGTTATTTAGCACACCCGCACCTGTCAACGCTGCGTTATACCCACAACGCATACGGCGGCGACTTTGTGTAGGGGACGCTAACGCGATGACGCCAGTGGCGTAGCTCAGGGGGGGGGGCAATGCCCCCCCCCCCCCCCCGACAGAAAAAAACCCATTTGTGCCCCCGCCCCCAGCCCCTCTAAAAATAATTAAAAGGAGGGAAAAAAATGAAAAATCGGAAAATAATGATAAAAGACCGAGATGGCGGGCGGTTATATATTGGTATATTCAGCCCAAATAGGCCAAATAGTACATGTACTGTGCGATTTTTTTTTGACCGTGCGAAATCTTTTGAACCTCATATATAATAATGTTGTTTGATTATTATTTTTGTTGTTAAAATAAATCTAACAAACTGATTAAAGACCAAAATAACCAATAATCTAAATATGAATGAGAATCAAACATAGTTCTTAGCTGTTTTGCTATATACGACTCCATGGTACAGCCTTTACATTATAAGACCATCGTATATAGTATTAGAACTATATTTTATTCTCTAAATACAAATCTGATGTTGGTTTGTATACAGGGTGAGTCAAAATATCCAGGTCCCGTTTTTAGAAAATCACGACAAATACTTTTGTTAAAAATTAACCAATGTCTTCATTGCATATATGGGTACACTAGCTACTTCTTTATACTTGAATTTATACATGAAAGTGTTCCAAATATACCCCATTGTCCATTGTAGGCATTGTGAATACCAACACGCCATTGATTGACATTTCAAAATGCGTGAGTTAAACTTTTGCATTCATAGAGGTACCTTGGAAAAGTGCACATATCTCCCGTTTGAAATGACCAATTTGAATTAAATGAAATTCAAGTTATAGCTGACAATGCGTTCGGTGCATACATGTATTAATAAATTATATTATTTTTATGCATATTAGCTGGTTTAAAATATCGGTTGGGCCCGCTGATACTAGGGGAGAGCCTTGCTTTTATTTTGAAATAGGATTGCGTATAGTCAGTGTCATAATGCTATGGTCAACTCCATTCTATATATGCGTGCGAACTTGTTGTGTGCATTCGTATGTGCGTAAACCCAGAGGTGCGTACCGGGCACATTCAAAAAATGACCGCGCGTCAATCGTGACATCGTCGCGCACGTTAGTTAGCACATTTCAGGCATCTGGACGCAGCTCCGCAAACAACGACGAAACATGCTCGTGTGAAATAGCTTGAATTTAGTAATATATCATTATACCATTATGACAGTGATTATAGACAGTGAAGCTAGCAGTTAGCATTTACGCAAACGCGACACGCAACGCGATACCAAGGTATGATTACGCGGCAGTACGCGCAACGCACAATGTTGTTCAATTCTAGTGGCATTTATGAGCCAAATCTGAGAGGTGATTTGCTGTTTTTGGAGCAAATTGTTAACCAATTTCACTGGAATAAACTTTAACACACCGTTATTTCCTCGATATTGCATGCAAATAATCGCCACTTTGATCAAAACTAACGGAGACATAAGGATAACAAACACACACACCCCCACACAGATTTATAGTAAGATGCTCGCAGCAGCAATGAACATGATGAGTTCAGCACTCAGTCAGTGGCGTACCCAGCTTTTGGAAACTGGGGGTGGGGGGGGGGGGCGGTATAGTTACGAAAGTCATGATGTACCGACAAAAAAATCGCAAAAATGACCCAATTTTCTTCTTCTCGTCAGAAGCTGAAATATTGAAAAGTGGGGGTAGCGATGGCATTGTCAACAATAGCTGAAAAAATCGCCTGGTAGAAATCGCAAATCTACCCAGTCAGAAGTCAAGGCATGAAAATACCGTCTATGTTCGCCCCGGCCGCCAGTGAATTGAGATTTCAAAAAAACACCAAATCAATATCGGATCATTTACAACTCGCGATTGTGAAGGATTGCCTCCATCAATTTTTGATCATCTTAGGCTCATTTTGAAGGGGAAGTCCTATTTATGTAAGATGTCATTTCCGATTTAATAAAAAACATGATTTTTGTTACTATCTTTGAGTCGATAAAGATGCATTTTAAATGCGATCGTAAACATCGTATTTTTGATAATTTTTAGACGTCATAGCAAAAACTTTATGCACAAGAAATGTTCCTAACGTATTAAACTTGATCAAAAATATATTTATTTGTAATACATTTTTGGACAGGGGTCATGGCCACGACTTTTATTCACCTACGGTAAAAATATACGCCATTTTCCAAACAAACAGAGACTAAATCGTTTTTTCTAAAAAAAGGTATTCAGCAGGATTCGAACCGAGGGGGGGGGGGGAGAATCTATTAGATTACTAGTCCATATTCGTAACCGCTCGGCCATAACTACTTACTGACGTGTCGATGTGTTCTCTATAATAATGAACTAGTGGTGAACTATTGAGTATTCGAAGAAATGTAGCCAAATTGAACCCAGTTTCTAAATTGTATTTTAAATGTGAAAACGGTGTCACTGCAAGCTAGGTTTGGATTCAATGTAAAGAGCAATAAATTGATGATCGTGGAAGGTTATTAATTTAAAGCTTTTAATGAGACAGGGGTCAGCGCCACGGGAAATATCCCCCTAGTCACATGACGTTGAACGACATTTAAATGCCTTAATGTTGTCATTGTATAAGGCTGACATTTTGGCATAAATTGAATTGCACGATATCGACATCCGCTTTTCAAGGGAAAAATAAATTCTCTTCGTATACAATAGACTCACTCGATCATGCGCACTGAATGTATCATTATTCAAACGAATCAAGCCCCGCCCTAAATGTCTCATAATATAAACTGCTCACAAAAAGTATCGAAACACTTAGAAATGATCCAATATATAGCGGCTCGAAAGGGTATGCATTAATCGAAGCAAATAACCAAGTGTATAATATTGTTCTGCGTATTTTGACACCTCGATCGATGAGATACGATGTTGCGGAGCGGAGTTATTGTCATTTCGATGGTCGTGGGTCCAGTTTCAAAAGTGACAATCATCCTATAGAAAGAGGTTTGCATTACTGTTTGGAATGATCAAATTCGTGATTTTCAATAGGGATGAGTGTCACTTTGGAAAGTGGACCCACGATCATTGAAATGACAATAACTCCGCCCCGCAACATCGTATCTCAACGATCGAGGTGTCAAAATACGCAGAACAAAATTATGCACTAGGTTATTTGCTTCGATTAATGCATACCCTTTCGAGCCGTTATGTATTGGATCATTTCTAAGTGTTTCGATACTTTTTGTGAGCAGTTTATATTGCGTATCGGATGAAAATCAGCAATAAAACACCAATCACAGTCCAGTGACATCCAAAACCACACCCACTGTAAACATGGCCAGTGACATCCAAAACCACACCCACTGTAAACATGGTAAAGAATCTACAATATTGCAATGAAATCAAAGTAAAACAAAGTACACCCTAACACATAAAGAAGTTCGTCACACTTAAGTGATGTGTGACGATCCAATTTTACTCTTCAAATTAAAGGATGTTAATGATTTGAACAACCATAACGAACAACAGTTTATAACAGACGGGAACAATAGCAGACAAGACATTGAGAGACTATTTATGTTTCTTTCAAACAAGTTTAAAACTTTCCACGCGGCTATTTTAGTTTTACCACACAAAACAGATGTTTCAAAAGCCTTTCCGAAATTTCAAATAATCTCAAGAATTAGTGAATCAATACAAGGTATATTTGTACTTATTTTAATGTATTTCTTGTGGTGATTCCAAATAATTATGGTGATGGAAATTCAATCATTTTGACATTTTTGAAACATTTTGTTCGGTTCATAGACGCCTGCCGCGTGGAAAGTGTTAACACACACACCCCCACCCTTTTTTACTTTGCCAAAGAGGTGAAATAATTCCGATATTCGTGATCGTAACATTTTAATGAAATGGTTATGTCAAAGATGATGAAAAAACCTGAACCTGAATCTCATTGATTTTAATGATGGGCATCGATGGGTAGGCGTAGCCTACTATATCATTTTGGGACAGCCTGTATATGAATAAATGCACCAAATTGGAAATTGGACAATTTGCGCATTTGACATTGAAATGTTCTCTGAATACGTGTCATTTATTTAGTGTTAGCATACAACTGAAGATTTTGAACACTTTGGAGTACGTCTCATGTATTTAATGTTAGCATAAAACTGAAGTTTTGTTGACAATTTGTTTTTGCAAAAGCCGCATGAATATAAAAAATGAAATCTGAAAAATTATCAGCACGTGTTTACCATGTTGAATCAATGTGTCTTATTTAAGTTATGCGATCAAACATTTTAGCTCATATGGCCATGGGGCCTCAGATATTTTTTTTAACTTGTTGAATTATTTCACTGAAGTTTAAAAGGGTATCAAAAGAACGTGTTTAGATATAAAGATAGATGGATATATTAATGGATAGATATATTGGTTCAAACGGTCTTTGTATAATTATATGAACAAAACAATAAATGAGCATTTTTAGATGGTTTCAGCTTATTTTACAACTTATAGAGCCACTTTTTGGCGCATCCGTTACGTCGGTAGCCTCAATTATGTTGAGATTTGACATAAAACTATAGTCGGCATACCCACTTATTTAGTCCAGGCCCGTAAGAAGGGGGGGGGGGCGATCGCCCCCCCCCCCTTTGAAAATCTTCCCCAGAAAAATTGTACACAGATGAAAACATTTCGCGCGCATTTGTCTTCCCAAAATGCAATATTATTTGCTACAAGCTTGTTTAGAGCCAACATGTACCTCGATCGTGCACAAAATAGGTGCAAATTTTCGCGCGCTACACGCGCATAATTGACTCACAAAAATCTTCCGGTGATTTTTTGTTTGTTTTGAAAACGCCCCCCCCCCCCCCCTTTGAAAAAAGTGTCTTACGGTCCTGTAGTCTCACAGTAGTGGCACAATACAAATATTGGGTTATGATGTGCTCAGGACCGGGAGTCAAGACGAGAGAGATTTAGGACAGCGGACAGCATTTTATAATTGCGCTCTTGCAGCGATGAGCATGATGAGTTCAGCACGGTATCAAATCTACGCCAAAATACTGTCGCCCATACCAGGCCGCGTAAGCCGTGAACTGCGTAATGTATTTTTGAAGATACAACTCTCTTTTTTGAAGATTGGAGCAAATTACAAATATCTGTGTTGAAGGAACTAAAAAAATCGATTCAAGGATATAAGCCGACTGGCTTCTTATTTACATAACAATTGGTCTTTGCAGACCATGTCCATTATAGACGTGCTAGGGACTCCATAGTTCATATGGTTCAATCAACACAATTATATTTACAGGACATTCTTTATCATAGTGAAATTGCAAATGAAAAAAGTATTATTCAACATTCAATAAATATATAGCGAACGATTATAAGCAATCCTGTTATTAAAAAAAAAAGAGTGTAATAACAAAAAGAAAAAGACATTTACAAGATTCGAACCACTGACCTCATGATTGTGAAGCCAGCGCTCTACCATTTGAGCTAATGAAAACTATGCATAAAACAGTTTTAAAATACAATTAGATAGAGTTTAAAATACAAATATCACTGAAATCGGAGGGTAAAATGCTTTATATTTCGATTGTTGTGCGTTTTTATCAAAGGTTATCGCCCAAAAGTTGATTATATGCTGAAGGAGATTGTAATTCTGATTTCATTATTATGCATTGCACTTCTTTTTGAAACTATTCTAGACACAGTTCGTTCGTACAATAATTTCAACATTACCTTTTGTCGATTAAAATTCGCGGCAAATCTATTGCACCATGGGTATTATTACATGGGAATCCGGAGACTCAGATACGTAGGGAGTCATGTGATTTTTGTCCAGGACAAACACTTGAGATGTACACGCCCCTTTAAGTGGGGTTTCCCAAGGCCGTCTGTTGACTATCATCCCAAGGGGTTATTTATAGACGGAACCTTCAAATTTGCATCATATGTAACCCTTTTTGTCTCGCCTGATGTAATCAGAAAGAGACTATGTTATCACTATTTCTGTCCGGCGTCCGCCGTCCGCCGTATGCCGTCCGCCGTCAGCCGTGTGCTAAGAAATACCTTTGTGACGCGATATCTGGAGATCCGTAAGGCCTATCGTGATGGGACTTGGTGGAGGGAAGGGGGGTGGTGCGTTCTGTTGCTGATTGATTTTTCAAGGTCATCGGGGGTCATACAAGGTCATCGGGGTCAAATATGCTTAAAACTTTTGAGACGCGTTGTGACGCGATATCTAGAGATCCGTAAGGCCTATCTTGATGGGACTTGATGTCAGGGAAGGGGTGGGGTGTTCTTTTGCTGATTAGATTTTCAAGGTCATTGGAGGTCATTTAAGGTCATCAGGGTCAAATATGGGGTCAAATAAGATCCGTAAGGCCGATCTTGATGGGATTTGGTGGAGGGAAGGGGGTGGTGTGTTCTTTTTGCTGATTAAATTTTCAAGGTCATCGGAGGTCATTCAAGGTCATCGGGGGTCAAATATGGGGTCAAATAGATCAGTAAGGACTATCTTGATGGGATTTGGTGGAGGGAAGGGGGGTGGTGTGTTCTTTTTGCTGATTAAATTTTCAAGGTCACCAGAGGTCATCGGGGTCAAATATGGGGTCAAATAGATCAGTAAGGCCTATATTGATGAGATTTGGTGGAGGGAAGGGGAGTGGTGTGTTCTTTTTGCTGAATAAATTTCCAAGGTCATCAGAGGTCATTCAAGGTCATCGGGGGTCAAATAAGATCCATAAGGCCTATCTTGATTGGATTTGGTGGAGGGAAGGGGGATGGTGTGTTCTTTTTGTTCTTAATTTTTCGGGGTCATCAGGGTCAAATATGGGGTCAAATAGATCAGTAAGGCCTATCTTGATGGGATTTGGTGGAGGGAAGGGGGGGGGTGTGTTCTTTTTGTTGATTAATTTTCCGGGGTCATCGGGGGTCAAATATGGGGTCAAATAGATCAGTAAGGCCTATCTTGATGGGATTTGGTGGAGGGAAGGGGGGTGGTGTGTTCTTCTTGTTGATTATTTTTTTCGGGGTCATCGGGGGTCAAATATGGGGTCAAATAGATCAGTAAGGCCTATCTTGATGGGATTTGGTGGACGGAAGAGGGATGGGGTGTTCTTTTTGTTGATTATTTTTTCGGGGTCATCGGGGGTCAAATATGGGGTCAAATAGATCAGTAAGGCCTATCTTGATGGGATTTGGTGGACGGAAGAGGGATGGTGTGTTCTTTTTGTTGATTAATTTTTCGGGGTCATCGGGGGTCAAATATGGGGTCAAATAGATCAGTAAGGCCTATCTTGATGGGATTTGGTGGACGGAAGAGGGATGGTGTGTTCTTTTTGTTGATTAATTTTTCGGGGTCAAATATGGGGTCAAATAGATCAGTAAGGCCTATCTTGATGGGATTTGGTGGACGGAAGAGGGATGGGGTGTTCTTTTTGTTGATTAATTTTTCGGGGTCATCGGGGGTCAAATATGGGGTCAAATAGATCAGTAAGGCCTATCTTGATGGGATTTGGTGGAGGGAAGGGGGGTGGTGTGTTCTTTTTGTTGATTAATTTGTCGGGGTCATCGGGGGTCAAATATGGGGTCAAATAGATCAGTAAGGCCTATCTTGATGGGATTTGGTGGACGGAAGAGGGATGGTGTGTTCTTTTTGTTGATTAATTTGTCGGGGTCATTGGGGTCAAATATGGGGTCAAATAGATCAGTAAGGCCTATCTTGATGGGATTTGGTGGACGGAAGAGGAGTGGTGTGTTCTTTTTGTTGATTAATTTTTCGGGGTCATCGGGGGTCAAATATGGGGTCAAATAGATCAGTAAGGCCTATCTTGATGGGATTTGGTGGACGGAAGAGGGATGGTGTGTTCTTTTTGTTGATTAATTTTTCGGGGTCATCGGGGGTCAAATAGATCAGTAAGGCCTATCTTGATGGGATTATGGTGGACGGAAGAGGGATGGTGTGTTCTTTTTCTTGATTAATTTTTCGGGGTCATCGGGGGTCAAATATGGGGTCAAATAGATCAGTAAGGCCTATCTTGATGGGATTTGGTGGACGGAAGAGGGATGGGGTGTTCTTTTTGTTGATTAGTAAGGCCTATCTTGATGTGATTTGGTGTAGGGAAGGGGGTCGGTGTGTTCTTTTTGTTGATTAAATTTTTCAAGGTATTACATCCCTTGCATGAACTACAATGCATACCTCTGTGACAGTGCTACATTGTATCATATGTTTCATCATCATTTCTTTCAAGTCACTTTTGATGAACAGGCGAGACGCGCCGTTCGAGAACCGCCTTGTTACAAGATGTACTCATATGAATAGCCAATTCAAATGCAGCTTGTAAAATGTTTCACTCCCATCTTTATCAGGGATACAATTATTGTAACAATGTCTCTCATTGGTGCAATAAATGATGTATCCATCTTTTTAACCAATCGGCCGGTAGTTCTCAGGGGGTTAATAAAGAGGCGTGGAACATTTAGTCACCCAAGATATAAGATACACTAGGTACGTGTAAGTATGCTTAAAACTTCTGGGGTGGGTAGGGTTTAGTGGGGAGAGGGGTATCACAGATGTTATGATTTACTGTTTATTCAAAAACTCCCCCCATACCGTAAGTACAGTAGCAAAGCATTATTAATTTGATATAAACCACACGGCTATGGAAATCAGCACGCCAATTGAACCGTACCACACAGATAATGTGTTTCCTGGATTGCAACCGCCGTGTGTGCTGTTTACATCGACTTTTGAAACTAAAAGGAACTTGCTTATTATTTTAGTCATTTTATTGTTTAAGGTTTTTTGAAAATAGTTTAAATGATATAAATGAAGTTAAACCTGTATTAGTTATTTAATAATATAAATGTTGGTCGCACCATGTTTACCAAATGACTTAGGCCTATGTCACTTTGAGAAAGCCAAGTCGACCTGCCACTAGCATGTGATTGGAACATGTAGTCTCCTGATACAATACAGCATTTCTCATATTGTAGCTGTTCTGTTCAAAACCTCGTATCTCCATCTGGCCCTTCAGCATGTATAAGTAATACTTCCTACACATAACCATTGGGCAGTCTGTTCTAAACATGTCCAAGGCCCCAAAACACATCTATCTAAACCTTGTAAGTGCTTTTGCCCTTACATATGTTTAAGCAACATTTCCTATGCATACCCGTTGGGAAATTTTTCGTTATACAGGGTGTCCCAGAATGATCTATACCACCGAGGTAGTACAATTTTTTTCAGTATGAACTTTATTGATATTGTCCAAACCGTTTTCATATATATCTTGCTCAAACGCCCAACTTTCATAGGAATTTAAGATTTTGAAAATCGGACATTTCTGATGGAATTTTCTTTTTGTAATGATAGTAGATTTTAAGATTTTGTCGAAATGATCCATTATGAAAATTTATAAAGTCGCCAACACTTTTAAACATTGTAAAAAAGATTGATGAGAACTGAATTCTCAAAACAAACAAAAATCTCTCGCATGCCTCGTGATTGGCCAATAACAAATAATAACAAGCAACAACGATTTTATTAGTCGTAGTCTGATTGGTCAACATTTACGTATCTTTTGCCAAGTAACGTAAATCAGGTAGTATGCCTTAAATCAGGGAGGTGTCAAACAGAATTTGACACCTCCCTGCTTAAATTAAGGCATACTAACTTATTTACGTTACTCGGCGATAATAAATGTAATCGTTTTCTTTTGCACTATTCTACTTTATCATCCCATCAATAAGAAGTAGGGTCTTCCCACTCCATATTTGACCCCTGTTGATAGCTTTACGCCCAAAACACTTGGGGGCGGTAGAGTTAATCTCTAAAGAGCAAAATAATTGGGTTCTACATAAGGCCAAACATTTTTTTGTTATGTTGTCCTTGACCTCGTCAGTTTTTTTTTTCAGACATTTTTTTAAACAGTTTAAATGGCCTTGTATATTAAACTAACATATATGTGCGACTCTTAGTGTTATTTCAACTTCTTGTTGGCTGAACTTTGAGCTTCCGCTGGTATAAGAAAAGAAAGAAAAAAAATTAAAAGAAAAAAAATCCGCCATCCCGCCCCTCCTCGTAAAGCTGTGGAGGACAACATTTTTTTCTCCTTCCTAAATGTCAAGGCCAGTGTATGATGTAAATCCCCGGAGATCACTGCCATAGTGATTCAAAGTCAAGTTGTTTTGACACTTAGTGTAAATAATGATATTGACAATTTTCATATTTGCTATTTATGATGTATATTCAAACCAGGAAGCAAGGAGGAAATACCAGTTATGCATCACAGCTGATCACGTCACTTTATCACACATTACACAAGGAATTACACACACCAATAAATGTGCCAACTAGCACTGGTTCCGTGCCTGCCTCATCCACTTGGTGGGTGATTAGGCCAAACTAATTAAATAGTTCATCTCAAAGCTCCTGCGTGCGTTAGTAAAATCACCTGCGTTATTATGTTTTTGGGGGTTTTTTTCACGCTTTTTTTTTCGTTAATAAATCAAAACAAACACAAAGTTAAATTTTCCTTTGTAGATGTGACTTTTATTTGTCTGCCATTTCATATCTTCATTTGTCTGATGGTTTAAGATGATCTTGGTGTTGAAAAGCCTGGTCTCGAGTACACAATAGCGTATTTGAGAAATGAAATTTTAAAAAAACCAAGAAAAAAACCCGCATTCCGCATTAGGTTTTAACTTTGGGAGAGCTTTGAGACAAACTATTTAATTAGTTTGGCCTTACATCAGTTAGTAAGATCGAATAAAAAAATACGCATTTTTAAATTCGTGCGGCGAATTCATGGAGGCCGCCATTTTTAAAACTACGTCATTATAGTTGCTGCTAATAACGCCTGTTTTTTACTTTTCTTGAATGGAGTGCCGAGTTTATCATTAAATAAACTAAATTTAACTTAAACTCGATTCCCGATGATATTTTGTGCGTTCAATTGACCCCGAAAAACAAATAACGTCATTTTTAATGACAAAACCACCTCTTACACGAACGAATTTGTTCCATTTTTTTAATTTAAAATCACTTTTTACTCCGTTTTCCGTCGATAGATTTGTCTGGCTGTCGGTGAAAAGTTAGTAAATACATTTAACTATCGGAATCATAAGTTTTAACATACCCCCGAATTAATAGAATTTCCCCGCAACCAAAAATCTTTAATTGATATATACCTAACTGTGTACATCCGGGACACTAATATACTTTTAAAACAAAATGGCGGACCCCATAGTCGGACACGAATTTAAAAAATCGAATATTTTAATTCGATCTTACAGACTGTACATGCAGTGGTACTTGTCCAAGTATAAGGCTCAGAAAAATGTTGTTGTGTTGCCCTCAAGTGCTAAATTTTTTTAATTGGGTCGGTCGGTCGGAAATCCTTTTTTTTTTAATTTTAATTTTGGCTGAAAAATATATGGTTTATGTCAAGACATGATTGGTATAGCTAGGCCATATGTCAATTAAACTAATGTTTCTAATGCGATAATATTAATAGTCTAAAAACATTTAGTTAAGCTAACTTATTCATTTCAAGCACAAAAAAAATCATTTAGACACTTTAAGGACAACTTTAATCTTTAAAAAAATGGGGGGGAAAAATGAAGAAAATAAATGAAGAAGAAAAAAAAATGAAGAAATTAAGCCAACCCTATTTTTTTGCGATTTTAGGGTCGGAAGCTGAGGGCAACACAACTTTTTTTTCCTTGGCCTTATAGTTTATCATGGCTGTAAGAGTTATGTTCCAAGATGTACGGCAGGTGTCTGCAGTGCAGACGACAGTACCAACATTTCACACAAATATGTCAACATTATCCAATTTCATTGCCGTATTTGGAATCACCATGAGAAATGCTTTAAAATAAGTACAAACATGCCCAATATTAGTTCAGTAATCCTTGAGATAGACCTTGAATGTTGAGAACGAATTCTGAAAAATCTGTTTTAAATATGGTGAAACCAATAGCCGCATGGAAAGTGTTAAAGGACATCGTAGAGATGTGAGCATTATCTCTAAATGCTATAAAATGTCAAATAAAACACACCGGTGCACAAGTTTTGCTTGTTTTTAATCTTGTTAACATAGTGGTCAAACGGTTTGATTAATTATCAGCTTCATAATCAATCAATTAATTTAATTAATTTTGTATACTAATAAAATGGTAAAACTACCGTCCTAGCTGCATGGAAAGTGTTAAATTTCATAGGCCACTCAAATGTGTCCTATATATTACAAAAGAGATCACACATTGCATGACAATGACGCATAATAGACAGATTTCAAGTGACACAATGACATTTTTGGGAAATAGGAATTACAGAATAATTATGATTAGTTAAAGCTCATAAGGTCACGATTCCTATGCATCATAAAGAGATTACACATACATTGGATGCTTAGTTGTCATAACAAGGGGGTATCAGACCCTGGGGAGGGGGGGGGGGGGGTACTTGGATTTGGTTTGGTCAGGGTGTGCTGCTGGAGATTGAAAAACCCTACCCATTTCTCAGGGTGATATTGGGGAAAATGGTGCCCATTTCTAAGGATCCAATTTTCGCAAATTATCGCACATTGCATTATGTGAACAAGCACCCTAAAAGTATGAACAGTACAAGGGTAGATCAATATGTAATGAAAGTGATCTTGGTATCGGGTGCATGAGAAATTCCATTGAGGGATAGTGTCATCAATGCAAAGTATGAACCTTTCGTCTTTCAAACCATACACTTTTGGATTTTTAGATACCTCATAACGTCATAATCACAACTATAGGTGTCAGCCACTGACTGAAATCGGTTAATATTTGGCTGGATATGTATATGTGTATAGTCTATTTATCCATCGTGAGACAGTGACGTAACTGCATATTTTGCTAATAAACATGCACATGGACCCTTATGCCGTCACTGCTGTCTCTTAATATGGATCCTTATGCCGTCACTACTCTCTCTTAATATGGATCCTTATGCCGTCACTACTGCCCCTTAATATGGACCCTTATGCCATCACTGCTGTTCCTTAATATGGACCCTTATGTCATCACTACTGTCCCTTAATATGAACCCTTATGCCGTCATTACTGTCTCTTAATATGGATCCTTATGCCATCACTACTGTCCCTTAATATGGACCCTTATCAGCCGTCACTACTGTCCCTTAACATGGACCCTTATGCCATCACTGCTGTTCCTTAATATGGACCCTTATGCCGTCACTGCTGTCCCTTAATATGGACCCTTATGCCGTCACTGCTGTCCCTTAATATGGACCCTTATGTCATCACTGCTGTCCCTTAATATGGACCCTTATGCGATCTTAACTACCCCTTAATATGGACCCTTATGCTGTCACTACTGTCCCTTAATATGGACCCTTATGCCGTCACTACTGTCCCTTAATATGGACCCTTATGCCGTCACTACTGTCCCTTAATATGGACCCTTATGCCGTCACTACTGTCCCTTAATATGGACCCTTACGCCGTCACAACTGTCCACTTAAAAGTGTTTTGTTTAACATTTTCCATGCGGCATGCCTCTGCAGACAACATTCCATAAAATAATTTAAAAATGTCAAAATAATTAAATTTCACTACCATATTTGGAATCACCTTGAGAAATGTTTACAAACATTCCTAGAATTGGTTCAGTAATTCTTGAGATCAGTGGCGTAACAGCCGGGGGGCAGGGGGGGGGGGCACAGTGCCCCCCCCCCCCCCTGAAGGTGCTCAGCAGGAATTTCAAACCTACCCACCAGGAAAAATAGGGGGAATGGAAAAGAGGAAAAGAAGGGGGAAAGGGAAAGGAAAGAGAGAGAGAAAGGAAAAAGGGAGGAAAAAGAAAAAGGAAAAGGAGAAAAAAAGGGGAAAGAAAGAAAAGAAGAAAGGGAAAGAAAGAAAGAAAGAAAATTTTGCAGTACAAAATGCACAACAGTTGACTGTTGTGCTTTTTGTGCTGCGAAATTTTGTGACCGTGCGAAACAAATTTACAGTGCGAATTTTTTTTACCGTGCGCATTTTTTTTACCTTACCACCCCCCCCCAACTTACGTGAAATTCACGAGGTGACTGACTGGGAAAAAATTTGGGGCAACCTTTTACGAAAAATTCCGGGACGGAATTATTCTAACCAGGAATTTGTTTGGCTGTGCCCCCCCCTGACAACCAACCTCTGTTACGCCCCTGCTTGAGATAGGCTTTGAAAGTTGGGAAAGGTTATGATACACAGTGCATTTGTTGTTTTCGTGCGCGCTCTCATCATTCTGTATTAATTCGCTGTTGTATAGAGGGCTTCGTCAATTTGGAACTGATCAAACTATACTCCCCTTTGTTAATATTTCCACAGGTGTCTCTAGATCCTGACCCACCCATTACCACGCCTCATGCGCCAGTGTCACTTCTTAAGAAATCCTTTGCTCAAGTTATCAAGAAGGCAACCATGACTCAAGAAACAGACAACACGAAAGATGCAACAGTTGAGGATGATACATGCAACATCACGGATGGATCATCTGCATCCTCTGTCCTGTCAAACGATGAAAGCGAGGACAATAGCTCCATCTCAAAAGATACGATACCGGAAGATTCCGTCATAATCCAACTCGATGATCCCGCCCTAGATGATGACAGACCTGTACAGGTAACGTTTGCCAATGACGGTAGAAAAGAAGACGGTGATGGTGATGATGATGATTTTCGTTCAAGAAAAGTTTCAACCCGTCGTCGTGGTTTCAGCCAGAGTGACCCTATGATGAAGAGAGTTAAATGGGATGGCAATCTGAGTAGCTCTGATGTGGATAACGTGATGAAAGATGGTGTAGGATGGCAGGGAGATGGGTGGCAGAAGAAGGGCCAATTGGAACCAAAACCGGTAAGCAAACAATAAGGCCCTTTGCAGTTGAAAGTATATTATGTGATCTTTTCCAGGGAACGCCCTCAATCCTCGAAAAAAATTGAAAGCAGGTTTTCTTGCAGATTTACATTTCTGATCATAAATCGTGCATACATTCCAAGTTACAGGGCGATACGATTCTTAATTACTTCAAAATCATGGTTTTAGAGTAAAAATAAACTGTTGAAGTCTGCGCCGACAACTTATTTTTACTCTAAATTCACTCTAAAACCATGATTTTGAGGTAATTAGGAATCGTATTGCTCTGTAACTTGGAATATATTTATGATTTATGATCCGAAATGTAAATCTGCAAGAAAATCTACTTTCTAAAAAAACCCATGAATAAAGGGCGCTCCATGGAAAAGATCACATAATATGCCTTTAAGGCAACAACAACAAAAAACAATACGGGGGAATGATGGACCTCCACAGGTTGGGTGGGTTGGGCTGTTTTTCTTTTCTTTTTGGGGGGAGAAGGGCGAAGCCACCCTATAGCATGGGATTGCAAAAACTTACACATTTAGGTCTTTCTAGACATAAGTGGGGGCTGCCATGTTTGTAGTCTTTGTAAATTACATGCACCTATGCAGTTTATTTTAACAGTAACCGCAGTCTGTGCTGGAGTCAAAGCTATATTTGTTTAGTTGATGCATAGAAGTTGATGATTCATTTAGAGAGATGTTTATTAGACTCCCCACAGAGAGACATAATAGCTTATCTTATTTGATCACAGATGGTTTGACCAGGGAGGTGTCAACTACACCTCCCTGGTTTGACTATTAAAGGAGAAATCTCCCAATTGTTGGGGGGGTTGTCTAATAAGTGGTTAGTTGTGGATGTTTGAGTTTCGGGTTATATAATATATAATAATAATTCCTGGGTTGATTTAATGAAATGTCAATATGGATAACCATGATCGCGGAATGCCATTTTAATTAGTAATTAGTATAGCAATTCCTGAACCAAACGATTCAGACCAAGTACAATGTAATATACCTAGCTTGTTCTTCAGACGGTACCCCCCCCCCCCCCCCCCCCCCCCCTCCCCCCTGTACTATTTTGGACTGGGGTGTTTTGATTTGTATTTTGGTTTGAATTAAGGAAAATACATACGGTACACCATTTCCTGGTATTTTGGTTTGCAACAGATGCTTCAGAAAATGGTTACAAAACATGCTTCTTTCTTTTGGATCGCCCCCATTCCATTTCAATGGAATTTTATTTAAATTTGTTTCCAATTTTCTTTTCTTTTTTTTAAATCCAAAAAGTTTCAAAAGAATTCACGATTAAAATAAATAATCACAATTTTTTTTATAAACTTTTTTAAATGCTCGATTTTTAATTTTTTTTAAATGGATCGGTCGGGCAAAGAACAGGGTTTCCTTTGTTACCTATTAATTTCTGGTCCATCAAGTGATGGAACTTTTTCATTATTAATTATGTATTGTATTTTTGGAACTTTCAATCTTTAGATAAAGTGAAGATGTAAAACCCATACAGGGCGAGTTAGAAAGAATGGGCACTTTTTTGCGAAAATTTCAGGCATGGATTTTTAAAACCAAGGGCTAAAGATTTCACATAATATATGGCTTTCGGAAAAAGAATTTTTGAATTCCAAGAATGCGTCATAATGTTACGACAATTTTAGATAAACCCGGTCTTTTAAAGCCAATCCACCAGATGGCAATAACATGTACAAACCTTTTATGGCAAAAGAATGTATCTTATATGTAGTTTTCTAACAGTATACTTCCTTTTAACATGATCAAAGTTAGCTTTTTTCTCCATAAATCATGTAGTGGTTGCAACCTTTTCCTAAGTGAGGATTATTGAACCAAGTGAACATAATCCATGTTAAAAGGAAGTATATCATTAGGAAAGTACATCTAAGATACATCCTTTTGCCATAAAAGGGCTGTTGTGTAGTATTGTTGGCTAACTGATTCAGAGATGCTAATCAATGAAACTAGTGAAAAACCTGAAAAGACAATGTTGGATACAAAATCTTAAAATGACTGGAAACAGATAGAGCTATGGAATTATGAGTAATAAAAAGCATGACTTCATAAAAGAAAATGGAAAAGAGGCATCTCGGCCGATTCAGAAAGTGAACCTCATTAGAAAACATAGAGGAATAGCTTGATAACTCAACCACCCCATGCATTGGCTTTAAAATGTGGGGTTTTACTAAAATTAGTTTAACCCTTTGAACACGGGCGGCCACTTTAGGTGCTTTTTTGAGTTTGATCACAAACATGGGCGACCGCTGGAGGTGCTATAGACATGTGCTCATTGTTTACGAACTTTGGGGGATTCCCCATCGCCCTTTTGACCCGGAAAGTGGTCTGCAGGCTACGGGCTGCACATAGCTTTGTTTTGACATCGTGACATTGCGTTAAAAACAATCTGTGCTGATAACTTTGGAGTTATTTCATCAATATTGGTCGGATTTTCAGATTTTTCAATGATGTTGTCGGCAGCAGATGTTTTAGCAAGGGTCATGGACTCTGATACGGAGGATATATGTGACCCGTCACATCAAAATGAACATGTTGGAGGCCCGAGTCAATTCGGAGTTATTGGTATGACTTGAAAGAGCACATTTTAAGCTTTAAAATGACACCATGTTGAAGGTAATCAGACTTTGCAATCACAAGACATGATTTTAAAAGCATTATTTGTTTCTATTATTTTCTTTATATTTCACCAAATATATTGGCCTCTATCTCAAAACTGTGTTTGCCGACAACATGTCCTTTTTGACGCGACTGGTCACATATAAGATTCTGACTATAGTAATAAGGATGAACAAGACACGGTAATCATGCATAGTGCTGCTAAAAAAGTGCTAGTAACGTTGGTAATAGTAAATGGAAACGGTACAGACAGTGACAATAATCCCTATTGAGGGATAATTCAGCAGGGGTGTCAGGGTGGGGCTACCGTTTACTCAGGGGTGTCAGTGTTCAAAGGGTTAACATGTTGGTTTTGAATATGGCCGTGTGTTTTTAACTCGCCACCCTTACCGTTGCATGTCCAGATTTTTACATTTTACACCATCTGAGATTCGAATTAGCATATCGCAATAACTATTTGTTCTACCCCATATAAAGTATGTATTTTCTGAACGGTAATCTCACAAGGAATCCAAATATGCTATTGGAATTTAGATAAAACCTAATGGTAACATGTTGTGATTAAGAATGTTCAAAAATATCGATTTTTTTTCTTCATATTTTGATTTAAGCTCAATAATAATTTGATACCTATCCCAATCATAATTTTACTGTGCATATTTAAGTTCCTCATGCAATTACCCATCAGAACATAATAGTTGTTAATGGTAAACGTGTTGAAATATACTATATCGAGAAGTAAATGAGTACAAACGTTTAAATTTCATAATTATTAGAGTTTAAAAGTATATTTTTTTTGGTATGCACCCTATCTTGATTTAAACGGCATTTTTGAATTCCCCTATTTAAGAGCTTTCCAAAAATGTATAATTTTGCTATCATCGGTTACATTTTGTTGTTGTTATAGTCATGTATGTAAAACCGATGAATTAGGGCAAGTTCACTGTGTAGCGAATAGGGGAAAGCCAAGGACAACGCAATCGATTCATGATTACAATTGTTGCACAATAGTTGTCACATTTGTTGAAACAGAATCTTATAGAATATAAAATAATCTATAAAATGAGAGCAAAATCATGTTTGTACCATACAGGAATGAGGAGTTATAGTAAATTGAACGTAGAATTGGGAACATTTTCTATATTCCCCATAGAGATTGCACACAGCGCCACCGCCACCACCCCTGACTTTCACAACATAATCAATCATATCTCAGCCAAACATTTATAGAAATACCTGATTTATTAACACAATGTAGCTAGATAAATAGGCTTTCACATGACACCTCAACCATAGCTCTACCACATTTAGTTGTTGAGTTAATAGAGAGAGATGGATGATTCGTCACCAAAAATCCAACGCCACCACCCTTTTTGGGTGGTGAGTTCAAAACACATGGCCATATGTATACCTAAAATTGTTGTCGCCTTTGTGAGAAAAAAGTGCCCATTCTTTCTGACCCACCCTGTAGTTTCTCTCTCTTATTACTTTATTAACAAACATGGTTAAAAAGCATACATAAAACCCAGGACATGACCAGCATGACAATGGAGACCATCAACATGGGCCAAAGCAGGGTAGACAAAATACATTAAAACTACATTAAAATACATCAAAAAATTACAGGGAATAAAACAATCAGGTGACTTGAAGAGCAGCAGAAAGCAAAGCATGATTAAGAGTGGGCAATATTCTTGTCTGCTGTTCCATATGCCATATGATCCTAAAAGAGCCAACTTTGAAATGTCTCTGATAGCTTTTTTGTTGAAGCTTGCTTTAGTGAATTTAAACATTGACTTTACACGAGAATTGTTGTCCTTGGTAACCACCCCACGGGACCCTACTTCAAAACAGACCAGAGACGTTTTTAAATCCCCTCTATTCAACTCAAGCATGAGACTGGCATATTTGTTCTGTTTACGACTATGGGCTTTGTCAGTGTTTTGTTCAAAGGGCACTGTTAGCTCGGCGATCATGGCTGTTTTAGCAGAAGCGTTATACAGAAATATGTCAGGACGTTGTGAAGTAGGGAGGATATTAGGTGGTACTGTACCTCCAGAGGTGGTCATGTCCTTGATGTCCGCATAAATCTTCACGTCAGGGTTCTTCAAAGAATCCTGAAGGAGATGAACGATGTGCCTAAGAATAGAGTCATGCCTCCACGTGTAGCGACCTTGTGTCAGAGCCACTGAACAGTTGTTAAGGACGTGGAAAAGGCTTTCATGATTTTTGCAAAGTGGGCAGCGGGTGTTAGTCCGCTTGCCCCAACGACTCAAGTTAGAAAGGGTGGGAAGGAAATCAATGGCAGAGCGGACAGCAAATGACAGGACCCCTCTGGGGAGATCGTAGATGATGGATTACTTCACCCACTTCAAGAAGGAAATGAGATATTTGGAGATACCATGAGTCAAAATGAATACATTTCCCCTTTTATATGTTTGTTATTTTGGTTCAATTCAAATGTATAAATTAGAACGCCTATTATATTGATAGACTAGAAATGCACCCATGAACCAATGAAAATCATGACTTGGTGCAAATGTGTGTTAAACGCACCCATGTTTAAAATTGAGTTTAATATATGTTTAAATTCAAAGTTAGACGCTTGTTTAACATACGAGAATACAGCCCTCAAACGAGATTGTTTTGGTTTTTTTAGATAATTTTTTTCTAAAATCATGTAAAATCAGCTGTTTTTTGGCCGAAAATCTTTCACATTTTATTTTTTTTAAAATCCAGATTTTTTGAAGATTTTGGTGACATTTTAGGTAATACATTTTTTTTAAAAACAGCTCGACCGATCAACCCTACTTGACACGTCTGATCGCAGGTAAAACAGGGGGGTTGTCGCCCCAAGGTTTATATTTCTTGACCACAAAGTAATAAGGTAACAGACAGCTAAAAGGGTTGGGTCGGTCGAACGTTTTTGTTGTTTTTTCTCAAACATTTTGTTGGTGAATTTTCATCCAAAATGTTTAATATTTCCAAAAAAATAAAATTAAAAAAATTAATCCAAAATGTTTCATAACACTTTCAAAAAAAATCACAAATTTTCAACAAAAACAAAATTCAAAACATTTATAATATAAAAATAAGAAGAAAAAAACAAGGGTCAGACAGGCCTGTAGAGTAGGGGGTTTTGGTCTCCTTAATTAGGCCAACAAAAAAAGATGTTTGGTTGCCCTCATAGGGCAACATTTTGGAGGGTCGGTAGGTCGATCCTTTTTTTAGGGCTTTTGTTTTCAAGGGCGTGATGGCGTTTTTTAATATGATTTTTTTTTAAATACAAATTTCAATGCTGTTTATCGCCTCTGACATGTTATATGTGGTGTTTATATTGTAACTGTGGAAGAAGAATTAATTTATATATTAACAGCAATTTTCGAATTTTATGTGTTGAGAAAAATATTTTTAAAAAAACAACCGGCGAATTTCGCGATTATTGGGTCGGTCGCGAAGGGCAACCAAACCTTTTTTTTTGGCCTTAAACTCAGTTTAATTGTTTCTGATGCCCTTAACTGTTTCTGGTGCCCTTAATAACAGCTCTTTGTGCAGTTGGATGAATTGGACAGAAATGAGATGGGAGGACAACAAAGGGAAGTCTTAAGTAAAGACGCTCACTGGAAACCCATGGCAAGGTGGATCAAGTTTGAGGAAAATTGGGAGGAAGGAGCCGATAGATGGAGCAAGCCTCACGTGGCTTCACTGACATTCAATAGTTTACCACAGCTTAGAAAAAGTCTTGAAAATGGTAAGACGACAGTTCCCTCACTATATCTAGTGGGGTAGGGGGAAGAGGGGGTTAGGTGTTGGAAGCCATTGGCAAGGTGGATCAAGTTTTAGGAAGATTGGGAGGAAGGAGCAGATAGATGGAGCAAGCCTTACGTGGCATCCCTGACATTCAATAGTTTGCCACAGCTTTGAAAGAGTCTTGAAAATGGTAAGACGACAGTTCCCTCACTATATCTGGTGGGGAAGGGGAGGGGTAGGGGCTTGTTGGAAGCCATTGGCAAGGTGATCAAGTTTGAGGAAAATTGGGAGGAAGGATCGGATTGATGGAGCAAGCCTCATGTGGCTTCACTGACATTCAATAGTTTACCACAGCTTAGAAAAAGTCTTGAAAATGGTAAGACGACAGTTCCCTCACTATATCTAGTGGGGTAGGGGGAAGAGGGGGTTAGGTGTTGGAAGCCATTGGCAAGGTGGATCAAGTTTTAGGAAGATTGGGAGGAAGGAGCAGATAGATGGAGCAAGCCTTACGTGGCATCCCTGACATTCAATAGTTTGCCACAGCTTTGAAAGAGTCTTGAAAATGGTAAGACGACAGTTCCCTCACTATATCTGGTGGGGAAGGGGAGGGGTAGGGGCTTGTTGGAAGCCATTGGCAAGGTGATCAAGTTTGAGGAAAATTGGGAGGAAGGATCGGATTGATGGAGCAAGCCTCATGTGGCTTCACTGACATTCAATAGTTTACCACAGCTTAGAAAAAGTCTTGAAAATGGTAAGACGACAGTTCCCTCACTATATCTGGTGGGGAAGGGGAGGGGTAGGGGCTTGTTGGAAGCCATTGGCAAGGTGATCAAGTTTGCGGAAAAATGGGAGGAAGGAGCAGACATATGGAGCAAATCACATGTGGCATCCAATAGTTTACCTCAGCTTAGAAAAAGGCTTGAAAATTATGAGACTACACTCTCTTCAATCTATGGTGTTAGATGGGGAGGGTATGAAGGGGAAAGGGTGGAAGGATAGACGGGAGGGGAAAGTGTGGGAGAGGTGCATGGGGGTTGTTGGAGACAACAGGTAAGGTGGATCAAATTTGAAGAAATTTGAGAGGTGATGGAGCCTATTTTGACTGGATTCAGTGGCTTGAAAAAAAACCCCATATAAACATTAAAGGGGTTTTTTTTCCCCCACCCGACCAGTTGATTTGGGGTTTTTCCCAATTGGAAATCAGATTAAAGGGCTTTGCATCAGTCATTCAATAACAAATGTTATGTGATTTTTGGACAAAATAAAACCCATGTCTAAGGATTTATTGTTATAAAAGTGTTGTATCTTTTAAGTACTAATATGAATTTATGAAATATTTTTATTTTTACAGATGATATTCAATGTACAGGGTGACCCAATAAAAAGTTTACCCAAAATGAAAGTGATATTTTTCCACTTCCTGTAATTTGATATCTGTGGTTTTTTAAATTTCATTATAAAGAATGGGTAATGGAGCATCTACCCTGAAAAAAATATTTATTTTGGTTGGGTGGTTTTCAAGATATGGTCCATTGAACATTACTTTAACAAAACAGACTTGTCCTTGGAGCAAAGGCATGATTGAACACAAGTGAGATATCAAAACTTGATTATTGCTGGTTCCAAACCTGGTTTGTGAAGCTCCGTGTGGACAAGTCTGTTTTGCTGAAGTAATGTTCAATGGACCATATCTTGAAAACCACCCAACCAAAATAAATAATTTTTTTAGGGTAGATGCTCCATTACCCATTCTTTATAATGAAATTTAAAAAAACACAGATATCAAATTACAGGAAGTGGAAAAATATCACTTTCATTTTGGGTAAACTTTTTATTGGGTCGCCCTGTAATATTATCATGTTTTATTTTATACAGGTGTTATCCTACTAGACATAGAACAAACCAAATTACAATCCATATTCAATTGTCTTGCTACTCGCCTAGTGGATGAAGGGTTAATAGAGCCAGAACAGAAGCCAGCAATAACGAGAATGCTTCAACTGACTGGAACTGGATGGTAGGTGGAATATCCAGGGGTGGGGATGGGGGGAGGGTGGGAAGGGGGTAATGAAGGGATGAGCCACCAATACAAGTCAGCTACCAGCAATAGTGAGATGCATCTACTGACTGGCACTGGATGGTATGTGGGATATCCAGGGGTGGGGATGTGGGGGTCGTGAAGGGGTGAGATGAGGGAGAAGTTGAAGGCTGGGGGCTGGTGTGAAGGGGGTAATGAAGGGATGAGCCAACCAATATAAGTCGACTACCAGCAATAGTGAGAATGTGTCTTCTTCTTCTTCTTCCCGTAAAGTGCTGCCTTCAAATGGTTGAAGATAAACGCACTGTAACTCTCTGACACTTAGAGAGATGAGAATTTTTGTGTACAGGTAACAGACCCGGGATGATCCCCTACTCTTTACGATGAGGTCTGCAACTATTTAACGTGTTCAGGGTGAGTGTCTGAATACACGGGACCAACGGCTTAACGTGAATCTCCGAATCACGGCGAACTGACACTCACTGTATAGACCTGCACGTTGTGCACATTGAATGGGGTAGAGGAGAAATTCTACAATTAAATAGATCATCAGCTAACCACAGAAAGAATATCCGATAAACTATACCTAACTGAATTAAGACTTGATTGTAGAATTTCCGACCTAGATAGGAACTTTTTGGGATGTACAAAGAATCCTGGTTTCAAGGCGACTTGAACCCACGATCCTGTGATTGAAAGAATTCCCGACCGACGATCAGTGCTCGGCCACCTCTACCTCATGTGTCATGGGCACTGGATATTAGGTGAATACCCTGGCATGCCTGGGGTACATGTAGGATGAGGGAGGGGTGATGGAGACCCAGTGGTGGGAATAAGGGATGGGGGTGGTGGTGAATAGATGGGGGTATGAAGACCTGAGTCAACCAATACTATACATGTCTGGGGTACATGTAGGATGAGGGAGGGGTGATGGAGAGGGAGATGAAGGAGACCCAGTGGTGGGAATAAGGGATGGGGGTGGTGTGAATAGATGGGGGTATGAAGACCTGAGTCAACCATTATTATGCAGTTTGAATCTTCTGTCCTATACTTGCAATGCATTAGTAAAGACCTATTATTCTGCACATTATGTCACTGGAGCGAACTTGGCCAGACCAATATCCTTAGAACTTGGCCAGACCAATATCCTTAGAACTTGGTCAGTTTGGTTATTGTATAGTAGCAGTCAAAAAATGCAGTAGAAACTATTTTTTTTTAATTTTGTCTTTTTAATTTTTGAAATATTGTGAAAAATTTTTAGGAATTTTTTTTTTAGGTTTCTAAAAAATAAAATAAAAATTGCAATTTTTGGAGAATTTTTTGGGATTTAAAAAAAAAAAAAAAATTAGGAAAAAAAATTAATCGTCTGTACTTTGAAGATAAAAAATGTTATTGATATTTTTACAATATTATTTTTTTTTATTTTTATTTTTTATTATTGATTTTTTTTGTCAAGTAAGATTCTAACTGCATAATAATGATAAAATTTGATGGATTTTTTCGCATGATACACAAATATATTGGTCTCGCTATGAGTTTCAGCTCGACCAATATCTTTGTGTATCACGCTCAATCCATCCAATTTTATATCAATACTATACATGTCTCAAGTGACTGGCTCTGAAAACCCAGGGGTGGTAATAAGGGAGAGGTGGATGGTGGGGTGGCCATAAAGGGCTTTGTGAAATAGGTGAGTGACCACATATCTGAGAATGCTTCAGCTGACTGGCACTGGATGGTCATGATGGTAGATGGAAATCTAGGGGTTGGGATTAGCAGGGAGAGGTGGAGGGAACAGGTGTGAGAAGAGGAGAGGGGTGTAAAGGGGAGATGGGTTATGAAGATCAGATCAGTACAGTTAATGTCTTATCTGACTAACACTGGCTCTGGTAGATTAAACCCTAAAACCCAGGGGTGGGAATGAGGGTTGAGTGTGGATGGGAAAGGCAACGGAGGACTGAATAAAACAAGTCAGTGGCCATTAACCCTACCACTCTTTAGTACTACGAATTACTACGATGCTGTGTGGTTGTGTCACCCGGCTCGGCAGTTTTTCGATGAAATAATGGCCCCAGGGTATATACAGGGAGGAATATACTCCACCATGTATGGTCCCCCCCCCTAAAGGAAACAGTGGGGTGGGGGAGATTTGAAGGGTTGAGGGTCAGGAAGTTGTAAGGGCTGGGGCCATAAGGGGCTATAGGAAACAGGTCACAGACAAACAATGCTTCATCTGACTGGGAAGTGATGGTTGTTGAAAACTCAGGGGTGGAGGTGGGGGAAAGATGGAGGGGTGAGCTGAAAAGGAGAGGGAGGGGAGGGAGTGTGATACAAAGGGTCAAGTCACCCAAGTTAACACTTTCCACACGGCTATTGGTTTACCCTATTAAAAAAAACACCCGAATTTTCAGAAACCTTTCCCAACTTTCAAGATCTATCTCAAGGATTACAAAACCAATACTAGGCATGTTTATATTTACTTTTTTGAAATATTTTGTGAAGATTTGGAATGTCGTCTGCAGACGCCTGCCGAGTGGAAAGTGTGAACAACCAATATACACCTAGTGTCACATAAAGTCCCTGACCAGGTACTTTGAGGTTGGCTAATTCAAACTATATAATCGGTACCAAAAATCTGAGATATACATTAGATGAGGAAATAATTCTTCTCCGCAGTTTGATACCTCATTCAACAAAATCGAATGGATAGTTGCACTAGGTATAGGAAATCATTGATTTGTGTGACAGTTTTGACAGTAATCACACACAATTCAATGAATACCTAGTGCAACTTTGCTGTTGTTATACGCGGTCATTGAAATCACCATAACTTTAAAAGTATCCATTCGATTTTGTTGAATGAGGTATCAAACTGCGGAGAAGAAATTTCCTCATTTAATGTATATCTCAGATTGTTGGTACCGATTATATATTTTGAATTAGCCAACCTCAAAGTACCTGGTCAGGGACTTTATGTGACACTAGGTGTATTATACCTCTTTCATATACACCTTACCCCTTACACTTCTTTCATTTACAGCAAACCAATTGACGATGGCAAGAAGGATAGATTCTTTCAAATCTCCAGACGAATATCTTCTAACATGCGTGGGCGGGTCTCCTCTAATACCACTGGACGTGTGTCTTCATCGCTACCTTTTTCACTTCCTGTTAATCATGGAATCGATAGCAATTCACCGGAAGACGAATCCAACATGCAACAGGAAAATCCTCCTGATATTAGAAAGGTAGTATACAGTCCTCAAAATAAGTAACTGACCAGGTAGTAAATATACACTTAACTCCAACACTATAGCTCCTACATAAAAACATTAAATTATGAAGTTGTAAAGAAATTACTTTTCTTTAATTTGAGATATTGTTCACGAAGATTTGTTAATAATTAAGATCGCTTAGATTGAGAAGGATTGAACAAAGTGCAGTTTACATTTTCACATTTGGGTTTTGAACACACAGGACAGGTATGTGTATAGGCTGCATTGATCAATTGAAGCATCCCCAATCCTCATCTTACTATCATGACTATCGACCCCTGAGCATATCAAAACGTTTGGGGCCGTTCAAATAAACCACTAAACGCAAAATTTCTATTGTACAATTTCTATTGAAAACCCACCAAAAATCCTCCCAAAATTCTGGCCGTTTATACTTAAATTGTGATAAATAAAAAATACAATTCGGAACACCCACAAATCGAGTTCCATGTGAAGCTAATAATATTCTCTCTCAAAATATATTATTATTAAGCACATGTATATTGTAGTATTACCGTAAATGATTTTTATCTGTGTCAAATTTCAGGAAAAACACGCGCTATTCTGTGCTTGCAAGCTCGCGTTACACAGAGTTTTTAGAAATTCGAGTCCTACACCGGGTTCTTATGGACGCCTTAAAGGTCACAAGAGGGCGGCCTAATGCCTGCAAATCGGGTTTGAGATGAAGCTGAATAAATTTCCTGGTTCCTCGTGCAAAAATTAATCTGATTGGATAATCAGGGCGACCGTAATTAACATTTAAAGGGTCATATGGTAATTTATTGTAAACTGGCATTTCCCATATCTCCCGTATTGAGAACAAACGGTACTACATGTACATGTATAGAGAATGTGTTTGAATAGTGTGGCCTTGTGCATTGTTGGGTAGTCGGGCGTTAAGTGCTTAGATAAATACAACCTGAAAGCAGGTTAAAGTCGGCATACATAAAGGTCCCTTAGAGCTCAAAACGTTTTGATATGTGGTCGCTACCAGTTAATCAATAATCTGCCTGTTGCTAGTCCGAGGCTGCGTGTAGGCGAACAAAATGTTAAAATGAAAAACGGACTTTGTTTTAGGCACATAACTGGGTAAATACTCATTCAATTTTCATGTGTAATATCTCAAATTAAAGAAAAGAAGTCTCCTTACAACCTTATGATTTAATATTTTTACGTAGGAGCTATAGTTAAGAGTATATTTATTACCTGGTCAGTTACTTATTTTGAGGACTGTACATAGGATACCAAAAATAGTCACTGATCTGGTAATATATTCGCTCATAACTCCAAATCTATAGCTGCTATGTAAAGATATTAAATCATAAATTGAAAAGAAATGTCTGTTCTTTATTTTGAGATATTGCATGTTAATATTGACTGAATATAAGAAAGATATGTGTTAAAACCAAAATAAAGTATTATTTCATTTTAGCATTTTTTTTTTTTACACATAGCCTCCGAGCCTGTTTTTACTGGGGCACTGCAAAGTTAACGCTAAGTTCTAACACTAAGTTTTACCTCTAACTTTTTGATACCCCCGTTTCTACTCGCGAAACGTTACCACTAAGTTTATCGATCCTAGTCGATAGGCCACGACATTTGACCTTTTTGTGCCCTAGAATACTCTCTGGCATCACTGCACCATAGTTCACCCAATGTGGTCAGTTTTTTACCAAATATCAACACAATTTCATGTGTTTTAACCATATTGTTTCCAAGTGATACCCTTGCTATAACGATGTGATGTCCATGTGATTCCCATGCTATAACCATGTGGTGTCCATGTGATTCCCATGCTATAACCATGTGGTGTCCATGTGATTCCCATGTGATTCCCATGCTATAATGATGTGATGTCCATGTGATTCCCATGCTATAACCATGTGGTGTCAATGTGATTCCCATGCTATAACGATGTGATGTCCATGTGATTCCCATGCTATATCCATGTGATGTCCATGTGATTCCCATGCTATAACCATATGGTGTCCATGTGATTCCCATGCTATATCCATGTGGTGTCCATGTGATTCCCATGCTATAACCATGTGGTGTCAATGTGATTCCCATGCTATAACCATGTGGTGTCCATGTGATTCCCATGCTATAACCATGTGGTGTCAATGTGATTCCCATGCTATATCCATGTGGTGTCCATGTGATTCCCATGCTATAACCATGTGGTGTCCATGTGATTCCCATGCTATAACCATGTGGTGTCAATGTGATTCCCATGCTATAACCATATGGTGTCCATGTGATTCCCATGCTATATCCATGTGGTGTCCATGTGATTCCCATGCTATAACCATGTGGTGTCAATGTGATTCCCATGCTATAACCATGTGGTGTCCATGTGATTCCCATGCTATAACCATGTGGTGTCAATGTGATTCCCATGCTATATCCATGTGGTGTCCATGTGATTCCCATGCTATAACCATGTGGTGTCAATGTGATTCCCATGCTATATCCATGTGGTGTCCATGTGATTCCCATGCTATAACCATGTGGTGTCAATGTGATTCCCATGCTTTATCCATGCGGTGTCCATGTGATTCCCATGCTATAACCATGTGGTGTCAATGTGATTCCCATGCTATATCCATGTGGTGTCCATGTGATTCCCATGCTATAACCATGTGGTGTCAATGTGATTCCCATGCTATATCCATGTGGTGTCAATGTGATTCCCATGCTATAACCATGTGGTGTCCATGTGATTCCCATGCTATAACCATGTGGTGTCCATGTGATTCCCATGCTATATCCATGTGGTGTCCATGTGATTCCCATGCTATAACCATGTGGTGTCCATGTGATTCCCATGCTATATCCATGTGGTGTCCATGTGATTCCCATGCTATATCCATGTGGTGTCCATGTGATTCCCATGCTATATCCATGTGGTGTCCATGTGATTCCCATGCTATATCCATGTGGTGTCAATGTGATTCCCATGCTATAACCATGTGGTGTCCATGTGAAACTCATGCTATAACAATGTGATGTCCATGCAATTCCCATGCTATAACCATGTGGTGTCCATGTGATTCCCATGGTATAACATTGCGATTTCCATGCGATTCCTATGCTATAACCATGTGGTGTCCATGTGATTCCCATGCTATAACAATGTGATGTCCATGTGATTCCCATGCTATTAGCATGTGGTGCCCATGTGACCAAGTCACTACAGTCTCATATAATATTCACATCCGAGTGGCTGTTTCACTACCTTTCAAACATCATCGTAAGGATACCATTAGCATGGCTATCACATGATGTCATAGCATAGATATCACATGAATGCCATTTTTAACGAAAGACCATTTTTTCTTCTTCCAGTTTTCAAAAGATGTGTTCATCTCTATGCTAGGTGATCAGCGTAGCACCAATAACAGCAACTCAACAAGCACCAATAACAACCACTCAGCTACAGAAAATGTGCGCGAGGGCGTCCTTCGTATGCTTCCCGAGAATGCAGAGGGCGCTATAGCACTGACGGCCATGGATGACACCCTCAAGTCACCCGTAGCTGCTTTTATTCGTCTTGGAACCCCACAGGTTTTTGATGATCTGTTGGAGGCACCAGTACCGTTACGATTCATTTTTTTCTTAGTCGGTCCCGATTACATCAACGTGGATTATCGTGAAGTTGGACGCGCAATGGCTACCTTGTTCACAGATGAAGTAAGTTCAGCCCTTTTATGGCAAAAGGATGTATCTTATATGTACTTTCCTAATGATATACTTCCTTTTAACATGGATTGTGTGAACTTGGTTCAATAATCCTCACTTAGGAAAAGGTTGCAACTTGTAAAGACAATAAAAGTAATATACTGCCTTTTACCACTACATACCACTACATGATTTATGGAGAAAAAAGCTAACTTTGATCATGTTAAAAGGAAGTATACTGTTAAGAAACTACATATAAGATACATTCTTTTGCCATAAAAGGGCTGAGTTGGTCATCCGTGTATTATACTGTAAAACCACTTAATTTCGCGGATTTCGCAAGGAGTGTGGATTCGCGAAATTAAATACCCGAGACACTGACAATTTTGCATTGAAAGTACCAGTAACATTTCCAAATTCGCAAAATGAAATGCTCGCTAAAATAGCAGTTATTTTAAATTTGCGAAATAAAGTATCCGCAAAATTAAAGTGTTTTACAGTAATTATAAGACGATGAAAAAAGAAACGCTTTGCTCTCAGGTAGAGTATCTCTTTTTTTCCCAAAACATTTTGGGACATTTTTGTGATTTTTTTATTTAAAGTCAAAATATTTCAAAAAAATTAAAAATCTGCAAAAATTGTGAAATTTTCTAAAAAGGGTTCTATTATTTTTAATTTGAGCAAAATAACGACCTTGTTCTAAGATTGAGTAAGTTAGTTTTCTGTGTATTATGAGTTTAAATTTCATCTGTTTTTTACAGCAGTGTAAAAAAAAATCAAAATCTCTCAATAATTTACAAAGTACAATTTGCAAATTAAACATGTACTAATTATGGAATGAGCTATGGCCTCATATCCAATCCTAGACGCTCCAATTCATGCATCGTTCATGCATCATGAATACCGAATTAAAATGTCTATGGAACGGTCTCGTAAAACATGGGTGTTTTTACCTTTTGGATCCTAGAATTAAAAATATAAAATTGATCATCTATGCAAATGAGCTCAAGTAAGAAGAAGTCATACTCTATCTAATAGTGCTTAAAAAAACCTTCTCCGACACATACAACCTACGTAGATTTTCAACTAAATAACCCAGCTTTTTGCCTAAATCTGGTCAAATCTCTGCGTAGCATGGGCCGTTTCAGACTAAAGTGTATTTTCAGACCACTATATTTTAGGTATGAGCGCCCCGCCCCCTTCAGTTATGGAAAGGAAGTCATTGAGCCTTGAAATCTAGCGCTTATAAAAAAATGACCAATCAATGATTTTGTTTTAGCCAGTATCAAAAACCATTTCATTATAGCAATAGGGAG
Source organism: Ophiura sarsii (assembly GCA_035610835.1). Classification (NCBI taxonomy): domain Eukaryota; kingdom Metazoa; phylum Echinodermata; class Ophiuroidea; order Amphilepidida; family Ophiuridae; genus Ophiura; species Ophiura sarsii. The sequence goes on along the minus strand of CM069459.1, from coordinate 55,733,437 downwards.
GGTTATTGAATCATCACATCGGGCTTCGTTTTTTTCTTTATTTTAATTACTCCATTCACAGTAGACAAGACGCATAGGTCGAAAAGACTCATGCCACTGTTTCAAAAGTGTACTAATCACTTAAGTTTTTTCTGCAACATAACGGGATGCATTTATATGTGTTCCCTATGTGTTTATTAGGCTTATTCAGTCAAGCGCATCGCATCTCTAGCTTATTTATAAATTTTATAGCGACGCCCGGGGTGTACATTTGTGTAACGTTAGCGTACGTCCCTGCTACATGCCCCGGCTATCGGGGGCACAGTTTGTATGCTCCCTCCCCCGCATAGCCGGGCACTATTATTTGTACACTCGTGTACAGTCCCCGCATGGTCCCCACCATGCCCCGGATCCCTGGGGCTGGGCTTGCAATTGATAAGTGCATAAAGGCCAGTTTTAATAGGAGCGCTTTAGAATTTACTCAAATATAATAAATTGTACTCAAAATCGATTTGAATTTACTTGTTTACCCATTCCCATTCCTCCATACCATGGACCAGGCCCGTCGGAACCGCTATGGCAGGTACGGCAGCTGCCGTACCACTTTTCCGGGGAGGGGGGGGGAAAAAAAGTTGTAAAAAAAAGTTGTAAAGAAATTTAAAAAAAATAAATTTAAAAAAATTGTAAAACATTCGAGAGAATATAATAAGGCATAACACGTACCTGTAGTATACTGTACTATTTATATCATAGACTGTAATCTATGACTTTACTGCACTGGACACAATGTTTAACAGTTGTTCATTATTCCATATAATGTATTATAAGTGCTATTACCTTTACCATGAAATGTTTTATTTCATTTCCCAAAAAACGCTGTCTGTCCCAGAAGCCCGCCTGCATTGGTATGTGAAATGAGCTACGGCGCGTAGGTCTATGCGCTGAGGCCTAAAAAAAACTGTTTTTTTAAAACTTTCTTTTTATATATATATATATACACAAAGAATTAAGTTAAGCACCCCCTAATATATGTATACATTGGCATATATTCTAAGGTATGTGAGATCAAATAATGATTGGTATGACATTAGCAATTATCCATTGATGAAATGCAGATGAGTGCACTCATCTGTGACGCCCATCGCTCGTGCAGCACGTGTTATCATCCACGTGGTCGTGATTTTCTGAAAATGCACTATCATCACGGGTTATTGCAAGTCACGCCTGAGCTCGTGTGGGGGTTACATGGTCATTTTCTCGTAATGGTGGCTCGTAGACGGTTGTCGGACGGAGAAAGATGGCGGATAATAGGCATGATCGAGTCCGGAATGTCCAGAAAAGCTGTAGCTCGAACGTTTGGTTACCACCATTCGGTGATCAGTCGGTTGGTGCAGAAACACCAGGAAACGGGTGCGGTGAAGGACCGCTCAAGGTCTGGAAGACCTCGCGTGACAACAGTCCGCCAAGATAGAGCGCTTTTGAGACTGGTGCGACGATATCCCTTCGCCTCGAGCAATTTCCTGAAGGACAACTGGCTGCGCAACAGAAGGCTATGTCACCGTACCGTGAGGAACCGCCTGAAATCGGCCGGTTTAAGGTCAAGACGAGTGATCAAGCGTCCAAGGCTACTCGAACGACATCAGAGGGAGCGTTTGGCATGGTGCCTAGCGCGACGTGGATGGAACATCCGGTCTTGGAGGCGAGTTCATTGGTCGGATGAAAGCCGGTTCTTGCTGTACGTGACAGATGGGCGTGTTCGGGTGTGGCGCCACAAAAACACCGCGTATGCACCTAAAAACATTCAACCAACGGTACCCTTTGGTGGTGGCTCGATTATGGTCTGGGGATGCTTCTCCCATGACTGTAAATTGGACCTGATAACTGTGCGAGGTAACCTCAACGGAGAGCGATATGCCGAGGAAATCCTGAATACCACCGTAATACCGCACTTCGATGACCACACCCTCGCCAGCAGACCCATCTTCATGGATGACAACGCCAGGCCTCACCGTGCGAGACGCGTCCGAGCCTTGCTGGAGCAAGGTGCTGTGACAACCATCCCCTGGCCTGCGTACAGTCCTGACCTGAACCCCATCGAGCACGTTTGGGACATGTTGGGACGACAAATTGCGAAGATGGTCCCTCCAATAGCCAATCTGGATGAATTGGAACGTGCATTACATCGGGAATGGAACAACCTGCCACAGCAACGCATACGACGGCTTACAGGGTCTATGAGACGTAGGGTTGAGTCAGTGATCCGATCACGTGGGTCCTACACACGTTATTGACGCAAAGATCGCTAGAGGTCTTCTCAGAACAATGACTGTACGTTAGAAAACATAAACGTCATCCACACTGTCCGTGATGGACCTATAGCTCCATACTTAAATTGAGGTGAAAATATGCCTAAAATTCCCAAAAAATGTCACCTTAAATTATTCAGAATAAAATATTGAAAACGGCATGATTGTTATGTTTTTATGTGACCATAATATCACTTCTCCAGAAAATATAGCAATATCATGGGTATACTACACTGTTTTGACGACAACAAACTTGTAATGTGCGAGGTTGTAAAAAAACGGGGGGGGGTGCTTAACTTAATTCTTTGTGTATATATATATATTTTTTTTTTTTTTTTTTTTAGAAAAAAAGTCTAAAAAAAGTTCTCTAAGACTTGGGTTAGCAACAACAACAACAACAAAATCGCATACCTCATAGCCTATTTTCTTAATAACAAAAAAACAAAACACTTATAGCTTATTTGCCAAATGTTTCTGAGACAGACTATCTTCTAGTGTTTGGCCTAACCATCCTCTTTAATGTTGCTAATATGGAATTGTCCCTGTGCAGGTCTTCCGAGATAAAGCGTATACTGCCGCCACTGAAACCGAGGTACTTTATGGCATCAATGAGTTCCTGAATGATACCACAGTGCTCCCGCCCGGAGACTGGGATCGGGAACTGCTTCTACCGATCACAAGAAAGAATCATATGAAAGAGCAGATGAAGACATACAGACGCGAGACACAGGATCCGTCAAAGATGGCGTTAGATACTTTTGGTGAGTGAATATATGGAGTGGTTAAAAAATACAGTGATTATTGATAGTAACTTTCAAGGTAATACTAATAGATGACCATACCAAACCTGAATGAACAGAACAAGGCAACCCTTACAATGATCCAACCCTGACTTAACCTGGACTGATACAACCATGTAGTGTCCATGTCATAACCATATGGTGTCCATTTGATTCCCATGCCATAACTATGTGGTGTCTATTTGATTCACATATAACCCATGTAGTGTCCATGTGATTCCCATGATATAACCATGTAGGGTCCATGTAATGTCCATGGGATTCCCATATATAACCATGTAATGTTCATGTGATACCCATGCTATAAGAACCATGTGGTGTCCATTTGATATGCTATAAAACCATGTGGTGTCCATAATATTCCCATGCTATAACAATGTGGTTCCAATGTGATACCTTTATGCCATAACCATGTGGTGTCCATGTAATTCCCATCAGTGGCGTAGCTCAGGGGGGGGCAGGGGGGACATATAGTACATGTACTGTGCGATTTCTTTTGACCGTGCAAATTTTTTTGCCCCCCCCCCCTCCCCCCACTTACGTGAAAATCACGAGTTGGTGACTGGAAATTTTTTGGGGGCAACCTTTTACGAAAATTTCAGAAATCTTGCCCCCCCCTGAAAAAAATCCTAGCTACGCCACTGATTCCCATGCTATAACCGTATAGTGTCCATGTGATTCACATGCCATAACCATGCAGTGTCCATGTGATTACCATAACCACGTGGTGTCCATGTATAACCATGTAGTGTCCATGTAATTCCCTTGCCATAACCATGTGGTGTCCATGTAATTAACCATGCTATAACCATGTGATATCACCAGGCTTTATCATTTAGTAGACATGAATGCTGAAATGGTGATTGGTTAATGTCCCGATGAATATTTTCCCGCATCTGATGACTGATATGAGCCCGTATTAGTCTAGTAATTTTATCACACCTCTGATTGGTTACATCAAGGTTTGGATTGATCCATTATCATTTTTAGGGGTTAGATGTGTAAAGGGTGGCGGTGTTGGGATGGATGTGAGTTGGGGGCTTAGGTGATAGGGGATGTGGGGTTGGCCTGTCTTTTTGTTGGTTCCCAGTATCATTTCTGTGGTTCCCAGTGTTTTGGGTTCCAAGTTGTTTAAGTTGTGCTCAATCAATGTTGGGGTTCGATGAGCGGTGTGGTGAATGCATACGGCGAGCACAAATATTCTTTTTGGTGGTTCCAAATGTTTAAGGTTCCAAGTTATCTAAGTGCTAGCTATCTTGGGGTGAGGAGGCAGTGTGGTGAATTAGGATAGGGGTGAATTGACAACAATGTTTTAGTTGTTCCAAGTGTTAAGGTTTCGAGATGTTTAAGTTTAATTATTCCTCACTTACTTTTTTAAATGCATTCATGTCTACTGAATGATAAATTCGTTACCCCCTGTTTGTTCTCGCGCAATACGGAAAATATCTATGGTTTGTTTCCAATATCACATTCGGCTATCGCCTCATGTGATATTGGAAACAAACCATAGATATTTGTCCGTATTGCATGAACAAACAGGGGATAACTAATAATATTACATTTATTTACAGCTATAATGAAGATGATGGAAGCAGACCAACTCAATGTTGCGGATCCTCTGACGAGAACAGGTCGATTATTCGGCGGACTCATCAATGACGTCAAAAGAAGATATCGTCATTACAAGAGCGACATCACCGATGCATTCAACTTCCAATGCTTAGCCGCATTTGTGTTCCTCTACTTCGCATGTCTTTCACCCGCTATTGCCTTCGGTGGTTTGATCGGTAATTGAATATTCTTTGTACAGGCCCCTGGGGGGTGGGGGTACTCACGTATGTAAGGCATACGGGGACGTGCCGCTCCAATGGGTCGTTTTTTCATGAGACATCCTTAGCCATATGTAGGCTTTTCAACTGAAAAATCCTTAGACATGGGTCCTGTTTGTCTATTTTCGCGAAAATTTGCCAAAATTAGGTCTATTTTCGCAAAAATTTGCAAGAATTTGGTCTAAAATGAAGCAAAACCCCTGGGTACCGATTTTTCCAAAATCACCCCTAAAAATGGGTATGGGTTTTGAATCTCCAGCGGCACACCCCCGACCAAACCAAATCCGAGTATAGGCCTACTTGCAGTGGCGGCGCCAGCATCATGATTCTTTTGGGGGCAAGATTTATTTTAGGAGGCATGAAGAAAAGAAGATGCGTGCGAAGTGTGCAAAAAATCTTATGCTAAAATTGTCAAATTTGGTCTAATTTGGTATGAAAATGCATACTTGCATGCAAAATGTAGCTGTTTTATGCTAAAATTGTTCAATTTGGTCTAGTTTAACCTAATTTGGTAAGAAATTGCCATTTTATGCTAAAATTGTCAAATTTTAACTAAATTGAATATTTTGTTATGGGGGGGGGAGTGGGGGCAGACAAATATTGTAACCCACATTGGATAATGATCCCCCCACCGTGATGCCGCCACTGCCTACTTGTTGATTGGAGTCAAGTCTGCCCACCCATGACCGGCTGAGTGCAGAGCAAAGCGGAGAGCTAAGGCAAAACAAAAAAATGTTTAGTTGTCCTCGACCGCCTGCTCGTCAGATTTAGGGCCGCTTCGATTTTTTTTCCTTTTTTTTTCAGGTGGTTATTTTCAGATTTTTTTTTTTAACAGTTTAAATGGCATTGAATATTAAATTAAGTGTTTATAACATATATGTGCGACTCTTAGAGTGATTTCAACTTCTTGTTGGCTGAACTTTGAGCTTCCGCTGGTAAAAGAAAATTTTAAAAATCCACCCGCCCGCCCCTCCTCTCTGAAAGCGGTGGAGGACAACATAACAAACAAAAATTGGCCTAAGCACGGCGTGAGGCCGACGTCTCTGCGCAATTATCTATTCTATTGTGTAAGCATAATGTCAATCAAACAATGTCATCATCGTATATATAACACTCGATAGTTCCGCCTAATTCTATTGACGAACGTGTAAAGATAGCACTTGATATCAATGACGTCTCTCAATAAAACACGACATCATTATCTGTCTGGTTTTTGTGTTCCTGAACATTCCACTTTTTTTAACCCCCTGAGAACTACCGGCCGATTGGTTACATGGATACATCATTTATTGCACCAATGATAGATATTGTTAGAATAATTGTATCCCTGGTAAAGATGGGAGTGAAACATTTTACAAGCTGCATTTGAATTGGCTATTCATATGAGTACATCTTGTAATAAACCAATCAGAACCACTGTAAGATAGACAGGTAGACCCCAGGGGGTTAAGATACAAGGTTTTGTCATTACATTACAGCGACAAAATAAATTGTCTTTCTACAAAATGTATCCTAAAATTGTCCCTCATTGTTCACAGGTGACAAGACTGACAATTGGATGGGCGTGACAGAGATGATCATCTCCACCTCTCTGTGTGGCATGCTGTTTGCTGTATTCGGTGGGCAACCGCTTATCATATTGGGTGGCACAGGACCGGTCCTCTTCTTTGAGTCGTTTTTATATGAGGTAAGGCCAAAACAAATTTTAATTTGTTTTGGATACTTTGTCTCAGCAGCCCGCGATGCTTGCTTTTAAAATGAGATTTAGCCTGTAGCACAAAGTTTCTTTGTTTTATGTTGGCCTAAACACGTTATAAATCAATTTATTAGAAATACTGTCAAAGGGGAAACTTTCAAGCTACATTTATTTTCACTACCGCGTAAATAATAACTCACAAATATATTTCTTTTGCAAATATGCTTATGTGATGAAACTATAAAATTCGAATTTTAAAACAAGCAAATCAGTTGAAAATCCGCAAAACACAAACAAATAATCGCGCAAATATTGCCACTTTTACAGTACATAATTTGTTAAGAGCCTCATGAAATGACCCATGGCCCATAAGGTCATTGAAAAAATGAGATTTTATGAACAAATTTTGAATCCCTCAAATGCCCAAATGACGGTCCGTTCCAAGACCTCGGTCAGCTCATAGAAAGAGGTTTTTCTTGTCACTCAAGTAATAATTTTCTTTCTCCTTTCAGTTTTGTAAAGACAACGATATAGAATTCATGGCATTTCGTGCCTGGATAGGCTTCTGGATATGTATCCTAGCAACCATTGTCGTAGCAGTAGAGGGCAGTGTTTTAGTGCGATACTTCACCAGATTCACGGAAGAGATTTTTTCTACAGTGATATCCATGATATTCATCTATAAAGCTTATACAGGCATAGAACATGTAAGTGTAGAAATGAGATTGAATGCATCGTCAGATTCTGGCCCCTCGGTATGGTTCAGGACCACGATATGCTCCAGGAACAGGAGATTTACGGAATAAGGCTATATTAAAAAAAATCATTTGTCTCAAAGCTCCCGCGCGCGTTAGTTAATTGATGAGCGTTAGAAAGAGAAAAAAATCTTTTTTTTTAAATTTTTTTAATTTTTTTTAATTTAAAAACAAAACAAAACCAAAATTGCACAGATTTTTATTGATCACATCATTTTAAATAAAAAGGTCGCTTTTTTACAAGGATTTCAATATTTTATATTTAAAAAAAATTAAAAAAAATTAAAAAAACCCGCATTCCGCATTAGGTTTTGAAAACTGAAGAGCTTTGAGACAAAAGATTTTTTTAATATAGCCTAAAGTGAAATATATATTGAGGTTTAAGCTAGTAGGCTATCCAATGTGTGTTAAGCCTTATTTTTCCAACTTCCCAGTCCACCAAATTATTCATATGCCTATGGTGTTAACATTCCAGGTCCAGAATTGAAGATCATGAAGAGTTACAAATCATCACCAATGTTGCATACAAAAAATGCTGTTGACGAGCTAAGCGAGCGGGGGATTTTTAAAAATTATTTTACGCTTTGAAAGAAAGTTGAAATTGCAGTAAAACGGGTCCACTTCATCCCAATTCGCTTCCCCCCATGGTAAGAAGGTCCCCATTTTAGACAAAGAGGTCCACCATTGACTAAGTCCACGCCTCCTCAAAATATCGGGCCTTCAGGGATAGTTGGTCTAATTTCTCTTTTTAACATTGCATTTAATTGGTTAATTATATGAAATAAATCATACAATTCACACAATTCACAAATAAAACCCAGCCTTTATAACCCTCCAAAACCTGTCACCTGTCAACAGGCATGACAGGTTGGTGAACTAAATGGTATAGTTGGCCACATCCAGTGCAGGGTGGCATTGCTAGGATCTTCAATCGGGGTGGGGGTGGGGGCAGGAGGGGGCCAGGTCTGTGATCAGGAGGGGGAATAACTTCAATCAGGGTGTGTGGGGTAGGAGGGGGCCAGGTCTGTGATCAGGAGGGGGAATAACAACTAATTTTGGTTAATATATACAAGCTTTGCCATTCATTTGGGGGGAGCATCTGGTGGAGAGCTTCTGAAAGAGGGGAATATGCCACCTACACCCCCTCTGGTTACGCCCCTGGCCACATCACACAATCTGTGTCATTCAACCACAAACAGATCTATTTAACACAACTAATGTTTTCCAAACCTTTGTGTTGAGAATGCATATTTATTTAGAACATAAATGCTCCCAATAATAAACATTTTAGTCGAGTGTAGATGTCCCAATCTTGTGTATACTTATTGAATACCACTTCCACCTTATTTTGTAGCCAAACAAAATTAGTGTCCAAACCTGAACTCCTATATGTTAAGGGGGGACTCAAGGAAGTTTTTGATTTGATTTTTTGATTTTTGTGAGTGCTGTAATTATTGAACTATTAATCAAATGCGTACAAAAGTATACGTTTTTGGAAAGGAAATGGATCAGAGAATCCAAATTTGGTGTCAATTTTGACAAGAAATGTTACATTTTTGAGAAAATCACAAAATTCACATTTTTGACCCAATTTTTTTTGGAACAAGCTAACAAAATTATTTTTGAGTAAAAAATGCCCAAAATTGCTTGATTCTAATGTCACTAATCTAGGGACGATTCTCTTATTTTTTCACCTAAACTTGTAGTGTTTGAAATTTTGACCAAAAAGTGCCAAAAAAGTGATTTTTGTTTTCATATTATTTCACTTTTTTGGCCATTTTTGGTCAAAATTTCAAAAATACGGCTTTAAAAGAAAAGATGAGAAAATTAACCCTAGATTAGTGTCTTAACCCTAACCCCGGTTTAGGATTTTTGACCGGGATCACAATTTTCGAGGAAAAAACACCAACTAAATCTCAGGGAACCTGCCGGGATTCGATCTGGGGACCCTCCGTTCTCAAGCCCCACCTTCCAACCACTAAGCCACGGCCCTCAGCTACACATTCGTGCAGTATACTGCACTCATTATATAGGCTCGGTTGACTACGTCATCGAAAACCGACAGTGCATGCGTTTGGAGAGGGACTTTCGATTAGCATTTTTAGCACCAGGGGGTTAGGTTAATAGAACACACAAAAAAACAACAACAAAATGTTACCATAACCCTAACCCCGGTTTAGGATTTTTGACCGGGATCACAATTTTTGAGGAAAAAACATTTCGATTAGCATTTTTTAGCACTCAGGGGGTTAGGGTTAATAGTATAATCAAGCAATTTTTGGGCATTTTTACTCAAAAATAATTTTCGGTTAACTTGTCCCCAAAAAAATTGATTTTCTCACAAAATCAACATTTTTGGTCGAAATTGATGCCAAAAATGGATTCTCTGTCCCAAATCCCATCCAAAAATGTATACTTTTATATGCATTTGATTAACAGCACAATAATTACAGCACTCACAAAATTCCAAAAAAACTTCCTTAAGTCCCCCCTTGAATCTAATCAAATGACTTTACTGCATTTTCCTTTTTTGCTTCAGATAATATGCGCAAATCCAATTCTTGACGATTACTGCGTGGAAGAAGTCTATACAACAATAACGGAGACTGTTTTGAATGGTTCACAACTTTACGATCCCAGCCACACAATGACGGGTTACTATGCCGAGGAAGATCACTCTACCGGCCATCACGTGGAATCACGCGGTGCTCCTGGATACGCTACCGATCATGCGACAAACGTTGACCCCTATCATTCCAATTTGACCGCTGTACTGGAAGATGTACATGGCGATGGACATGGAAATGGCAGTGACCATGGTGGCTATCATGGGAGTGATCATCACGGCGATGACCATCATGGGTGCTTTCCGTTACCCGATCCGCATCCGAATTCAGCACTGTTTGCGATCATCTTGACCCTGGGGACCTGCTTGTTGGCTTTCTTTTTGAGATATTTCCGGACGAGTCAATTTCTTGGTAGAACGGTAAGTGTGAATGCATGCAGGGGGAGGTGGAATAAGAGATGGGGGGTAATGGGAGAGGAAGTGGTAAGGGGAGAGAAGGGAGGGGAGAAATGGAGACTAAATAATACAATTGCAAGAAAGGGAAGATGGGGAGGTACCGTAAAAAGGGAGAGGGAGAAAGAGTAAATACAGAAGGAGAGAGGGAGGGGGGAGAGGGGTTAAGGCATTACATGGTCTTATCATGTAATATCTTGTATTGTATTACAGGCCAGGATAAGATCATCTAGTTTTGGTATAGCTATAGCTATACTAATCATGGTTATGTCTAGAAGTCCCCTTCCCTCCCTGTTCCTCCAATTCACCATTACTACATGTCATATTGTACGTAACATTTGTTTTCCTATCTTATTATTGTATTACAGGTTAGGCGAGGTTTGTATAGCTATAGGTTTGATACCGCCATTCGGTCTATGGTTACGTTTAGACATCTCCCTACCCTCCTTGTATCTCCCCTTCCTCCCAGGGATAGCCTGGATCAACAATGTGAGAGGTCCCATGACATTTGTCAGGACCCCGTAGGACTTCAAAAAACAAATTTAAGGGGTCCCCCTAGAAATTGAGGGGTCCTGAAGTTTGGGTATTTGAAAATTTTACTTTTTTACGGACAGTTTTAATGAATTTATATTGTGAGCAAAGGATGGATATGTAATTTACAGAATTTCTTTTCCTAAGGTTTATATTTCCATACATCATCAAATTTAAGGGGTCCCTTCAATTTTGATCGGGACTCGCAAGTCTTTCCAATTTGAAACCTGACGCGTCACTATAAGAAAGTGAGAGGTCCAGGACGCACAGACGCATCAGAATGCGACCCCTGCTTCCTCCCCATCCAACGCTTCTGTGTGTAATCTTGTAGCTTCTTGTATGTAATGTTGTATCTATCTTACTAATGTAATACAGGTTAGGAGAGTGTTTGTATAGCTTTGGTATAACTATAGCAATTCTGATCATAGCCATTCCCCCCCCCCCCCCCCCCCCCCCCACTCCGAGTTCCTCCCCATCCATCCCCTACCGCATGTAAATTGTATATAAGACTGCTTCTATCTATCTTACTATTGTATAATACTGGTTATGAGAGTATTGTATAGCTTTGGTATAACTATATATAGCCATTCTGATCATGGCTACAGTCATCATCTCCCCTCCCCTCTGTTCCTCCCTGGCCCCATTCACCCCCTACTGCATGTAATCTTGTATGTAACTTTGGTTTTTCTACCTTACTATTGAATTATATAAAGGCCAGGAGAGTATTGTATAACTTTGGTATAACTATAGTAATTCTGATCATGGTTATAGACATTTTCCACCTCCCCTTCTTGTTCCGCCCCTTCCTCCCAATGCCCAGTACTGCATGTTATTTGTATGCTAAAAATTCTTTCTATCATACTATTGTTATACAGGCCAGGAGAGTATTGTATAGCTTTGATATAACTATAGTAATTCTGATCATGGTCATAGATATCTTTCCCCCGCCCCTCCCTGTTCGGCCCCTTCCTCCCATCTACCCACCTACTGTATGTTATTTGTGTGCTAACAATCCTTTCTATCATACTATTGTTATACAGGCCAGGAGAGTATTGTATAACTTTGGTATAACTATAGTAATTCTGATCATGGTCATAGACATCTTTCCCCCTCCCCTCCCTGTTCCGCCCCTTCCTCCCAAGTACCCAGTACTGCATGTTATTTGTATGCTAAAAATTATTTCTATCGTACTATTGTTATACAGGCCAGGAGAGTATTGTATAACTTTGATATAACTATAGTAATTCTGATCATGGGCATAGACATCTTTCCCCCTTCCCTTCCTGTTCCGCCCCTTCCTCCCGATACCCAGTACTGCATGTTATTTGTATGCTAAAATTCTTTCTATCGTACTATTGTTATACAGGCCAGGAGAGTATTGTATAACTTTGGTATAACTATAGTAATTCTGATCATGGTTATAGACATTTTTCCCCCCGCCCCTCCCTGTTCCATTCCTTCCTCCCATCTACCCAGTTCTGTACTGCATGTTATTTGTATGCTAAAAATTCTTTCTATCGTACTATTGTTATACAGGCCAGGCGAGTATTGTATGACTTTGTATAACTATAGTAATTCTGATCATGGTCATAGATATCTTTCCCCCTCCCCTCCCTGTTCCGCCCGTTCCTCCCATCTACCCACGTACTGTATGTTATTTGTATGCTAACAATTCTTTCTATCATACTATTGTTATACAGGCCAGGAGAGTATTGTATACATTTGATATAACTACAGTAATTCTGATCATGGTTATACACATTTTTCCCCCTCCTCCCTGTTCCGCCCTTCCTCCCATCTACCCAGTACTGCACTGCATGTTATTTGTATGCTAAAAATTCTTTCTATCGTACTATTGTTATACAGGCCCCCAGCCCCCCAACTCAACACAAAAGTTGGTAACCATGACTGTTCTAAAAATCGCGGAAAAGGGGTATATTTTCGATTGTCAGCGAGGACAGTGAAATCATGAAAATAGGGGGTATTTCATGAATTAGTCTCCGCGAAATTCGAAAAAAGGGGTATTTTATAAAGAGGAAAAAACAAAAAACATCACAGTATGGATTTAAACATTTGATTAGAACATGGTAACAACCCAAATACACCATTTGGGGAACACCAGTTTATAACACAGGACCATAAATGCCTGTTACTGTTGGGAGCAACAAGTTTTTATCAATTTAATGTATGTATAAAGTGTCTTTAAAAAGGGGTGTTTGAAATAATATAGTCATTGAAAACCAAAAAAGGGGGTATTTTTCACCCCAATTTTGTCCTCGTTTTTGCCAAAAAAGGGGGTAAAATTGTTGATAAATCCTTGCAAAGGGGTACTTTGAAAAAATTAAGAACAGTCATGGTTACCAACTTTTGTGTTGAGTTGGGGGCCGGGTACAGGCCAGGCGAGTATTGTATAAATTTGGTATAACTATAGTAATTCTGATCATGGTCATAAACATATTTCCCCCTCCCCTCCCTGTTCAACCCCTTCCTCCCATCTACCCAGTACTGCACTACATGTTATTTGTATGCTAACAATTCTTTCTATCTTACTATTGTTATACAGGCCAGGAGAGGATTGTCTAGTTTTGGTGTCGCTATAGCTATACTCACCATGGTTACATTTGCGCATCTAGCCAGTGACATGATTTATTATGATGTAAGTTCCACCAATTTTTTATATTTAATTAACTTTAACCCTTTGAACCCTGAATTTATGATGGGGGTCGGCAACCCCACCCTGAGGTATTTTGACGAATAATGGATTTGTTACCCTGGGTCTTACACCCTCTGATTCACCTTGGATTCACCGTCTTCAATAATGACATACTGCCCTCTATCATCGTAAATACATTTTTCGTAATAAAACATTGTTTTTATCCGATCTCTATTCTTTTTTATCGCCAAATTGGCTATTCATAACCGTAATACAATGCATGGCCGTTAAAGCAGCCTTTCGGGTTCAAAGGATTAATTATTTTAAATTTGTATGCGTTATTATCAATGTAATACATAGTAATTTTAGCATTAGTGGTCAGGTCTTGAAAATATTGTTATCTTTTTATTATTTTTTCTTTTTCTTTTTTGAACAAATCAATGATTTCCTATACCTAGTGCAACTTTGCTGTTGTTATGCGCGGTCATTGAAATCGCCATAACTTTTTTAAAAGTATCCATTCGATTTTGTTGAATGAGGTATCAAACTGGGGAGAACAAATGTGCTCATTTAATGTATATCTCATGTAAGATCACATGATATACCTTTAACAACGCATGTTTTGTGTTTGTTATTGTTTTTAGACTATCAAGATTAGTGCTGGTTTGACTCCGACAGATCCGAACAAACGGGGATGGTTGATTAATCCTATGGGGGATAAGAAAACCATGCACATAGGAGCTATATTTTGTGCAATAATACCAGCATTCCTTGTGTTTATACTTCTTTACATGGAAATTTTACTGAATGGGTAAGTATGTTCATCATGCATCTAAAGTATGATCAGTTCCAAATTGGAGAAGCCTCTTAACAGCAGGGAATGAATAAAATAGGACCCGGGCATGCTTGAAAGCAACAAGCACACCATTACATTCCAGTTGCCTGTAAAGTTTGAGCCCAAGTCTGACAGGTTGAACTGGCCATGACGCTAGTATTAGTAAGTTCCACCCAAGAATTAAATCCATCCAAAACCATTGACCGCATGCTGGAGGACCTTGAGTGTGGCACCGGTGGAATTGGTAGCAAGCACGCACACGCACTGCAGCATGACTTGGCACACAGGGTGACTTTCAGCCAGATTTGGGCTAGTTTTAAAACTAAAATCTGCTCTTCGGACAATATAATGTGTTTTTTTCTCTCAAAATTTGAACTTTTGTTTAAAAAAAATATGATATAGCACTAGTTTCTATGACAAATTGAAGTTACATTTTGGAATTTCTTAACACAACAACATTTTTCAAAAGTAATATATAGGGCTTCTAGTTACACCCAGACTAAAGAGCCTTGAGCCATGCTTAGGAAAGCGGTGGAAATTGTAGCAAGCACGCTGGCAATACACAGGTGGTATGAAATATATCAGATAAATGGAGGGAACGGAACCGTAATGCACTGCATCATATGCATGTATGTGCGGCCAAAACCATGAGTGTGTGGCCATAATCGTGCCCGTATGCTTGAGTTACTTTTACGCGCAGAGAGAAGAAAACCAAACATTGTTCGCCAATTTGGAGTTGATCAAAACTAAAGATGTTTTTTTGTTCTTTTTTGATAATAGTCAAAATTGGGAACCCATGGTCATGTAATAAGCCTGTAATTTTGATATAAAAGATGGCATATTTAAGCCACAAATACTCATGATTTTGTGAGGAAAAGGGGTCTCTTTTACACTATTTTGTTGTTGAAAAGGAGGTCTTTTCAATTCTTTTACACACACGCACCTACCACAAAGTTTTGAGAGTGGCAGTTTTAGAAGACTAGCAAAAAATTTGTCTGTATCCTAACCCTGGGTGCAATGCACTGAGTGCATATGCGCCGTTTTATGCTTGTACAGCAGTGCGCATGATCTGGGACACGGTGCCTGCGTGAAACAACTACATACTATGCTTTATGTGACACAAGATACGTGTGATAATGTGATATGAAATTTTGTATCACTTAGTTGGACTACAACAGAGTGATACAAAATTGTATCAAACCAGTGTTCTTAATTTACCGGTAAATTATAAATCGCGGTTAATTAACCGGTTAAATTGGTAAATTATGATGAAAAGTCATAGTATGATTTTTGATGTACTGACAAGTCTGTCATCGTTACCCATGGCCATGTATTAAAACATGAACAGGTAAATGTTTTCTTCATCTTCTTTGACTTTTGACATGCCCTTTAAGGTTTTATTTAATCAATTTCACTGTTTGGAAATACATTCAACAACAAACTGACAAATTATGTGAGCCATTCATATATGTTTGTGAACTTTTTAGTTTTGGCTAAATCTGACTCAATCCCCCACCCCCTTAACCCTAACCCCGCCCGAGGCACCTATTCCAACAACAAACAATTTGCTGCCAAAAAAGGGGGAAGGGCCCCCACGCCCTCGGGGCTCAGAGGCGAATGACTTACCACTGGGCCACAGGGGTCAACCATACTTGGCTCAGTATACTTCGCCAAGTATATAGCCTGGGGCCATTATTTCATAGAAAAACTGCCGCGCCAGGTCGAACAAGCACACCGCATCGTAGTATTTGGAGTACTCGAGAGTGTTAGGGGTAAGGTGAAATGTTGAATTTGGTTTTAACTTGCAAACTGATCGGAAAGTCGTGTAAAATTGTTTTACTAAACATTGGCTAAATCTGACTCAATCCCCCCACCCCTTAAGGTGAATGAAATGTTGTATTTGGTTTAAACTTGCAAACTGACTTGCAGTTTCAGGTGAAAACATCAATCTAGGTGCATCTAAAGATAATCAATGTGCATTGTTGACAACAAAAATGATCAACCAGATTTCTCCGGAAAAACAGCCATGTAAGGAACATCGCAAACTATTTGATGATATGGATATATCATTTGGATTATTCACCCCCACCCCCATTTCCCCTTTCTTCTGTAAAAAAATGATAATTAAACATAAGCAATACAAACACATTATTTAAGAGTTTATAAATCTGAGAGAAATCCTACAGTAAAAATTTATTTTATTTATTTTGGACAAATTAACAAATTGTAAGGTTAGTTTGGAAATAGTCTTACAGGTATTGGTGGCGTTACAATCCTAAAAGTACTACATCTACATCCATAGTACACCAATGGACTGGGTTTTCTTTGCACAGAATTGTCCCAGTGAACAAATTACTGGTCTATTTAAATGTTTAAAGCAGTTTAAAGCGTCAGAATAATTGAAAATTGAAAATTTACCTATTTTACCACCGGTAAAATATATTGCGGTTAATTAACCGGTGAATTAACCAGTTAAATTGCAGTTAATTAACCCTAACCCTACTACGTCGCCAGCACCACTTGGCTTGCGCGCGCACCAGTTCTATCTCCTGTAGCACTAAACTACGGGTATATATGGTCTCCGATTTTTTAGCCTGTGAAGCCCTCCCCCCGTGGCTGAGTGGAAGTATATCTCGCCTGTCACGCGGCCGACCCGGGTTCAATTCCCGGGGCAGGCGGACATAATTTTTCCCATTTTTTATTTAACCCCCTCCCCCTGTTCTTCGTTCCATCCCCACTGCCACGTTCTAGGGTTAGGGTTAACCGAACTAATCATGCCAACTGAATGATAAAAACCGTGCTTAAAAGAAATTGATCTATCTTAATATCTCACAAATTAAACTCCCCACTTCATTTTCTCTTTCAGTATGTCTGTAGATAAAGAGCAAAACCACTTAGAAAAAGGGACCGGGTACCATCTAGATCTTTTCATCATGGGAGTCGTATCCGCCATTGCCGGTCTCATGGGGATTCCTTGGATGTGTGCAGCACCTATACGCACAGTGTCACATATAGGCAGTCTTACTGTGCTGACTAGATCCCTAGCGCCTGGTGTGAAACCTAAATTGGATCATATCAAGGATCAGAGAGTTACAAACTTTGCTGTTAGTTTATTAATAGGTAAGAAGTCAACCGGGGGAGGGGTACTCATGGGAATCCTTTGGATGTGTTCAGCACCGATACGCACAGTGTCACATGTTACCAGTCACATCAAAAAAGGACATGTTGTCGGCAAACACAGTTTTGAGAAAGAGGCCAATACATTTGGTGAAATATAAAGAAAATAATATAAAACAATATGCTTCTTCAAATTATATCTTGTGATTACAAAGTCTGATTACCTTCAACATGGATCATATCAAAGATCAGAGAGTTACAAACTTTGCTGTTAGTTTATTATTCCTAACCACCGGTTTAGGATTTTTGACCGGGATCACAATTTTCGAGGAAAAAACACCAGCTAAATCTCCAGGAACCTGCCGGGATTCGATCCGGGGACCCTCCGTTCTCAAGTCCCAAGTCCCAACCACTAAGCCATGGCCCTCAGCTACACATTCGCGCAGTATACCGCGCTCACTATATAGGCTCGGTTGACTACGTCATCGAAAACCGACGGCGCATGCGTTTGGAGAGGGACTTTGGATTAGCATTTTTTAGCACTCAGGGGGGTTAGGGTTAATAGGTAAGAAGTCAACTGGGACTCATGGCAATCCCTTGGATGTGTGCAGCACCGATACGCACCGTGTCACATAGACAGTCGTACTGTGCTGACTAGATCCTTAGCCCCTGGTGTGAAACCTAAATTAGATCATATCAAGGATCAGAGAGTTACAAACTTTGCTGTTAGTTTCAGTGGCGTAGCTTGTTTTTTCATATTGGGGGTGGGGGGGGGGGGGGACAGGAATGGTGGTTTATATTCGTCGTCTAATATCTATTGTTTTACACCAACAGGACTGTCAAATTTCATGGCACCACTTCTAGGGGCAATTCCCATCGCTACATTGCTGGGAGTGTTTCTATATCTAGGCATAACATCCCTTGGTGATCTACAGTTCATAGAAAGATTGAAAATAGTTTTCTTACCACAGAAACACCATCCTGATGTGATGTATGTTCGAATGGTAAGTGAGGATTTAATAGTTTTGTTTTGTTGTGTAATTGTATGGGCTGTTCCAGTTTAACTCCATGCCCCCCCCCCCAGCCCTAGACCTCGGTTCCGCCATCCCCTGCAATGTCGGCTGTGGTGTGCATGCGTTGGCCTTGTTGAGGGGACTGGTCCGCTTCTATGCTTTTTATGTGCCAGACTTTTGTGTCGCTTTTTGTGACACACTGAATACTGAAGTCACAGTAATTCTATACTCAATGCGAGGCGGCGGCTGTGTGTGCGTGTGTAGCGCATCTCGAAGTCGAACTCGCGCGATAACATGATGGTGCCGTGTATGCGATCCCACGCACGCACATCACGCATATCGCAAAAGCACCGGCATCATTCGAACCATTTGTTTTTCAGTCTCCAACACAGCAGCTAGCACAGCTTCGCCTCAGTGCGCATGTGGAGACAGGAGGAATGAGTCTAATCCGCCCCTATGGAAGATATAACCTTAACCCTAACCGCACGCGACTATGTTTTTGTGCGTATCGGGGGGAGGGGGGAAAAGTACTATTTTTTTGACTCGAAAAAAATCACCCAGAACCCCTTGAGATTCGATCGCGGGACCATCCGCACCCAAGTATGTCCCTCTACCAACTGAGCTAAACTCCCAGCGCATATGCGGGCTAAAACTTCCTGCCCACATATGCCTGCGGTAGGTGACGTCATCGAGGCAATGCAGCAGCACGTGCGTGGAGATAGTTTCTGGCAGTGAGATTTAGTGAGATTCAGTCGGAATAGGGTTAATCTTCCATGCAGGGAGTGTGAATTCTATTTGAAATCTACACTCCCTATGTTGAGATTAACCCTAACCAGCAAGGCTATATTTTGTGTGGAAACCAGGGGAGGGGAAAAAGTATGATTTTTTTACCCAAAATAATCGCCGCGAAAAACCCCCAGAATTCGACCCCCGGACCCTCCGATCACCGCGCCATGTCCCTAGCCACTCGGCTAACCTGCCAACGCTAGCCCGGGCAGCCCCTAAAGAAGATATAACCTAAATCTTCCATGCAGGGAGTGTGAATTCTAAATGAGGTGACTCTATTTGAAATCTACACTCCCTGTGTTGGAGATTAACCCTAACCAGCCAGGCTTTTTGTGTGGAAACCTGGGGAGGGGGACAGAGTATGATTTTTTTACCCAAATAATCGCCGCGAAAAACCCCCGGAATTCGACCCCGGACCCTCCAATCACTGCGCCACGTCCCTAACCACTCGGCTGACCTGCCAACGCTAGCTTGGGCAGCCCCTAAAGAAGATATAACCTAAATCTTCCATGCAGGGAGTGTGAATTCTAAATGAGGTGACTCTATTTGAAATCTACACTCCCTGTGTTGAAAATTAACCCTAACCAGCCAGGCTATGTTTTTGTGTGGAGACCTGGAGAGGGGGACAAAGTATGATTTTTTTACCCAAATAATCGCCGCGAAAAAACCCCCGGAATTCGACCCCCGGATTCTTCGATCACCGCGCCATGTCCCTTAGCCACTCGGCTAACCTGCCAACGCTAGCCCGGGCAGCCCCTAAATAAGATATAACCTAAATCTTCCATGCAGGGAGTGTAAATTCTGAATGAGGTGACTCTATTTGAAATCTACACTCCCTGTGTTGAAAATTAACCCTAACCAGCCAGGCTATGTTTTTGTTTGGAAACCTGGGGAGGGGGACAAAGTATGATTTTTTTACCCAAATGATTGCCGTGAAACCCCTGCCCCGGAATTTGACCCCTGGCCCTCCGATCACCATACCATGTCCCTAACCACTCGGCTAACCTGCCAACGCTCGCCGGGCAGCGATTTCGTACACACATATCAGCTAGGTTGATGACGTCATCGAATCCAAAACTGTAGCATGCATGTTGACATTGTTTTATTCGCTGTAGTGAATCGTAGGTTTCAGGAAGGTTAGGGTTAAGGTCATGTCTTTCATGAGGCAAAAAAAATTGTTTGATTGTCCTCGCCCGCCCGACACTCATAATCATTCCGACCCAAAATCCTTTTTTTTTTTTTTTTTAAATACAAATTTTAATTTGTTTTTGAAAATTTCATTTTTTTACAAATATTAGTCTTAAATCAAAATTTTCATTTTTTAATTATTATTTTTTGAGTGTTGAGAAAATGGGAGGGGGGCACTCCCATCATGAGTACTACTACTGTAGGGCTTCAGGGAAACATGGCGGTACACCGCAGCATTGCGTGATGTACCGTCCACCATTTCCTGAATTTTCTTCTCGAAGTACACGCCAATGATCGCCAAATCCTCTTCCTCAGTCCACGTTTTCCCTCTCGTCTCTCCCTTTTGGCCGGCCATTTTATGAGTAGATGTCCCGGGGTAGTGTATCGTTCTTGAAATAAATAAAGCTAAATGGGGAGAAGATGTTTGTCGATGTTGTTGTATGCAGCGTGCGTGAAGAAAAGACCGCTTTTGTCGACTGCCGTGTTTATCGGGTTGTTTGTTTAGTTACTACGCGATACCGGAAGTTGACTCCTTGGATGTCAATCGTTACGCATGACTCACTTCATTCGACGAAGCGAGCGTACACATTACACATTTGCTTCATCGAATTAACATTTATCTTTGTCGAAACAACCTCCCGAGGTTCATCGAACGAAGCTGATTTAATCTTCGTTCGATTAAGGGCGGAGCGTACACACTATGCACCTTCATTAGTTGATCATCATTAGCGCTTAATCGAATGAAGGGATTTTTGCTAGTGTGTACAGGGTCCAAGTTACATTATGTGATTTTTTGTTTTCTTCAATTTTGTATACTTATTTTCTTTTACTCTTATTAAACCACCACACAAGTTTACTAAATCATAGAGGAAACCTGCCTCCAATTTTGGGAATTTTTGATCATCGACATAACGCATTTTACGTACAGTTGTGATCATAGCCAGAAACTCTGTAAACAGCGTTAACACAGTGTCAAAGCACGGAATGCTAACCAGTAACCACTCAGAAAATAAACTGTTGGATTATCCGACATGGCTTATTTTAAAAATCTGAATTTAAAGTTATTAGAAAATGTATTGCTTATGTAATTTAAAAGATATTTTAGTTTTATATTAATAAATGGCCATGCGTTTTAAGTTGGGCCGGTCTCGTGTGACGAACTTAAAATTGGTGAATATCGCGTGTATTTTCATTTAAATGGCGATAACTTTTCTATACTAGGCAATACCCCCACAAAAGTATACATTTTCTTGATTAAAATTGTCTTAGGAGTTCAAAAATGCACTTAAAATTAACATAGGATGAACCCCTAGAAGGTTATGAATTTGAAAAGGTCAACAATTTATGAAAAAAATCTGCTGAGAAAAAAAATATATGAAAAAAATTCTGCATACCCTACAAGGTTAATTATTGCAGATTTGAATTCCTGACAGTTAAAACTTTCCAAGCATATATAACTTTCTATATCTAGGTAATGTTTACAGTATTTTGCACCGGGCTGGAAAAAATGTCATTTTGCGAAGAAAAAAATCTGACATACGAGGGGCAGTCAATAAATAATGAAAGTGATCATGGTATGGGATGCATGAGTGATTCTATTGAGGGGATAATGTGATCAATACAAAGTATGAACCTTTGTCTTTCAAACAATACACTTTTGGATTTTTAAATGTGAACTATGACGTCATAGCACTGTCTCAAAGTAAGTACACTTGGGACACTGCTAAATCAGTTATTTGGCGGGAAATTTGAATTGTTTTTATGAAACACGTGGTAAGAAGATTGCATAACATGACATCAGAAGCAGGTAAATCCCGATTTTTTTTTCCGCATAAATATGATACTAAAGACAATAACCTTAATACCTATGTAATTTGGAATGTGTAGTATAAGAGGAAAAAGTAAGGAGAAGCAATTGAATAAAAGGTATACAAATATCAGTATTTCAAATAGCTAATTTTTATTTTAAAATGCCCAGTCAGTAAATCACTAATATGGCGGAAAATCAAACAATTTAGGAAAAATTCAAGCAATTAACCAGTTTGGAAGATTCCATATGATAGTTAACTAATTATCTGAACTTATTCGCATGAAACCTGCAGAAAAAATGCGCATGCGCAGACGGCAGATAATTTTGAAACGGGCCCAAAATGGCTAAAATCATGAAATTTACCAGATAAAAGCTTACTGTGCCTTCAAATTCTAATCAGAAATAATGAAAAATGTTTAAATCAATGTGTAAACATCTTGTGATAGTCAAAATGAAGATATACAGGAATGTATCAATCAAAGATGGCTGCCACAACCTCTCTTATTACTGTTATCTTTAGAGCTACTAGATATGTATTGTGTAAGTAATCGTCATATAATTTCAATGGTTTGAGGAAATTTTATGAACAGCTCCTTTTGAAATCCCCACTATTATTGCTTTACATCCCACAACAATTTATTAAATTATAATCCCTCTATTGTTCTTTATCCTTTGTTGTTTTCTAAGGTATATTATTGTGGATTTTGCTAAATAAAAGCGTATTTGAGATGGTCCCTTCTTGTTCGTATTAAGGCATTCAGATCTAAAAAAGAGTGTCAAACAGAGATAAGTGTGTATTCTAACTATGTGCCAAGTGTTATCTGTTTTTATGCTTGCACTGCCGAGATATACGCAAATGTATCAATCAACCCATATTCAACATATTACATATCCAGCCAAATAATTGGCAGATTTCAGTCAGTGTCTGAAACCTATTGTGTTTATGTTAATGACGTTACATAACCAAAGGTATCTAACAATCCAAAAGTGTATTGTTTGAAAGACAAAGGTTCATACTTTGTATTGATTACATTATCCCCTCAATAGAATCACTCATGCATCCCATACCATGATCACTTTGCGGCTGCCTAACCGTATGTGCTGGTAAAAGACGCTGCGTCGGTACATATCCATCCAGTCATACACATGTAGTTCTTCAATGCATTGCGGGTCTGTAATTATTGATTAATTCTTTATTAATTAAGGTGATTACCCATTATTAAACATCTAAATTATTCAAATAAGTTTATTTACCAGAGTTTATGTACTTAGATGCAACAATTTCATTCCATAAACATGATTTAACTCAATTGCACTGAACTGTACTGTAGATGCCAAATTTGCTGCGCCGGACTCTCCTCCACCCCTGATGTTGGTTAATTAGCCATTAATTAACAAAAAATGACAAAATGTTAACACATGCTAATACTTTTATCTTCTTGCCCTGCATAAGAGCTTTATTTTGATACCAAATTTAGCTATGTAGGTGGTATCTTTATACAAGAAATTGAATAGACAATGTCATTTTTGATGTGCCGATGTCACAACTCCACCTTTTTGCAGGCCCAGTTCAAAACGCATGGCCAAATGTAATTTGAATTAAGAAGAAAAAAATGCATTTAGGCAACGAAAAAAAGAAACCCTGTTCTATGGACCCAACCGACACATTTTTTTAGAAATCGGTGAAAAAATGTTCATGTGCAAATGAATACCGACTCAAATAATTTGTTTGGCTTGTCAAAATACGGTAAGATTTTTACAGATTTGTTTGATTTTGATGGTCATTTTCGAGGGTGAAAAGTAAAAATAGATAATAAAAAAAGACCGGACAGACAGACCTATTCTGAGCGATCCATTTGCACGTAAAATAGGGTTTCTTTTTTGTCACCTTGATAGTTGGAGGACGAAATCAAAAATATAATATGCCTTTTAAACACTTTTCACGCGGCAGTCATCTGCAGACGACAGTTCCAAAAGTACACAAAATACTTAAGAGCAATTCTTTTTGCATTATGTATATACTCTATTGAGTGAAACATACTAGAAAATACCATTTTGGCGGACCTTTAACTTGATCTAAAAGGCTACCCTGCAAGGGCATAAGTAGAGGATAGCCACCCCCCTGCCAGGTGGCTTGCCCCCCCCCCCCCCCCCCTAATGAAGTGATAAATTCTATGTATATTAACCAAAATAGTTCTCAGACCTGTCCCCCTCATGCCCCCAACAAATTGAAGACCCTAGTTACCCCCACTGTGCCCTGTGCTGGCATCGCATCCTAATATAACACCACCATATTGAGCGAGTAAACCCTGAGCCCTTTGGGTAAATAAAGCAATTCCTTTTAAAATATTTCGTAATTAAATGCTCTTTTTCTTTTTTCTTATCCAGGTTAAATTTTGGCGCATGCATATGTATACAGCCATCCAGTTTGTGTGTCTTATAGCTCTGTGGATGATTAAGAATTCCATCTTAGCATTAGGATTTCCATTCTTTCTCATTCTTCTCATCTTTGTGAGAAAACTGTTGTCATTAATCTTCACCAAGTCGGAGCTTGAAGCAGTAAGTATTGTGTGTCATAGCTCTTAAGGGGGCTGGCTGTTAACCCTCACAACATGAAATTTATCAAGCGCTGTAACTTTTTAACTTTTAATATGATGTACATAAAAGTATACATTTTTGGAAAGTAAATGAGTCAGAGAATCTGATTTTGGTATCGAATTTCACCGAAAATGTTAATTTTGAAATTTTGGACAAAAAAATCACTTGTTTTTGCTCAAGAGTTGCTGCATTTTTTGATAGCTTTGTTCAAAAAATTTGGGTAAAGAAAGTAATTTTTTGTGATTTTCTCAAAAAATCAACATTTTTGGTCAAAGTTGATGCCAAATTTGGTTTTTTTTCTGATCCATTGCCTTCTAAAAATGTATACTTTTATATACATTTGAGTCATAGTTTAATAATTACAGCACTCACAAAATTCATAAAGTAACTTCCTTAGTCCCCCCTTAGTATGAAGTTGTGTTCTATATAACTACGCAATATAGGCTCGATAATTATTTTCCTAACAAAAAACTAGTGCGCAATGTTGTGCTTGTGGGACCACTCCTTTAACACTTTCCATGCGGCAGGTGTCTGTAGACGACGTTCCTAAATTTCACCATGTGAAATGCATTGAAATAAGTACAAACATGCCTAGTATTGGTTCAGTAATCCTTGAGATATACCTTGAAAGTTGGAAAAGGTTTCTGAAAAATCTGTTTTGTAAATTGTAAAACCAATAGTCGCGTGGAAAGTGTGTGTTTTTCGCCACTGATTGATAATTGTCTCTCACTTTGTTTCAGTTGGATTGTGAGGAGGAAGATGAAGAGGACACACACACATTTGATCTGGATATTTAACCCCTGAGAACTACCAGCTGATTGGTCAGAAAGATGGATGCATCATTAATTACACCAATCAGAGACATTGTTAGAATAATTGTATCTCTGATACAGGATTAGGGTGAAATAGTTTAAGAGCTGTATCGTAATTGGTTATTCAAATGAGTATATCTTGTAATGAACCAATCAGAAACACTTTAAGATAGCCAGGAGGTTAATCAATATTAAGGTGTTAACATCGATTCCCTAAAGGGGCATGAAGAGATGTGTAGGAGGCTGCGCCTTCAACTATGATAAAAACTGGGATTTTGTATATTTTTACAATTGTATTACATGTATAAACTTACACCTGTAAGGATTAAGAAAAACCAGCCCTCTTTATACAACAAAAAATGATTCAAAAAATGCTGGTTTTGACGGTGTCCACCTGCAGCATGCCTGATAAATAACGCGAACCATATTTACATAGAGGGCGTTTTTAAGAAAAGGATCAATAATAGCGATGGTGTTTTTGTGAGTAAAAACAACAATAATGGTAATTTTAAATGTTCACCTTGAATTCTGAAGTAAATTAATGTTCAAAAAAATCTTCAACACTACTTCGTGTCCCTTTAATTTACAAATTTGATACATTTTTCAAAGGAGTTTTGGAATACTGAATTTGTCCAAAAAAATACAAATGTTTAAAAATAATTTGTGATATTTTTATCTTCAAAATTTGTGATTTGACAGATTTAAAAAAAGAAAGGGAAAAGGCAGGAGTACAAAAAGCGTTTCTTTTGTTGTCCCCCTGCTCACTTAATTGGCCATAAAACTGTTGATAGAATTATGAATTATGTATTGTAAATCGCACAAAAAACTGTTGATGGATAGGAAGTATGAATTATGTATTGTAAAAAAGCGTTTCTTTTGTTGTCTACCTGCTCACTTAATCGGACATAAAACTGTTGATAGAATTATGAATTATGTATTGTAAAAAATATGAGTGTTTCTTTTCTTGTTGTTTTAAATTTCAATCACAACTTTATAATCCCCAAAACATTAACACTTTCCATGCGGCAGACGACATTCCAAAATTTCACAGAAGTTTTCAAAAATGTAAACATCATTGAATTTCATTACCATATTTGGAATCACCATGAGAAATGCATTGAATTAAGTACAAACAAGCCAAGTATTGGTTCAGATATACTTTGAAAATTGGGAAAGGTTTCTGAAAAATCTGTTTTGTATACAAAATTGTCAAATTAATAGCCGTTTGGAAAGTGTTAAGTTACATTTTTGATTGCATTAAGCTATATGATCTTGTTCAGACGAAAATATAAAACCCTGTTCTACGGCTCGAACAACCCATCCCCTCCTCCCCCCAAAAAAGAAATCTCAGAAAAGAAAAGAAAAAGGGCTTTCTTGTAAATGTTTTTTTTTTTTGTTGGTCAGAATTCAAAAATTGTTGAAAATTCACCAGAATTTGTTGGGAAACCCCTGCACCCCTCCCCCTCCCAAAAAACCCCAACCCCCAAACAATGCCTGACCGACCCTACCTGAGCGGTCCATTTGTCTGTTAGAGTCTGTTAGAACAGGTTTTATTGTTGCCTTAGGCCAAACAAAGAAGAAAGTCTGTCTCAGAAACATTTTGCAAATAAGCTAAGTGCAGTGCGATTTTTTTTTATTTTTTAGAAAATAGGCTATGAGGTATGCGATGTTTGGGATTTTTTTTAATCTCAGCTTACAGAGAACTTTTTTAAATCCGCCCCCCCCCCCCCAAAAAAAACACACCAAAGTTTAGCCCTCAGCGCATAGACCTATGCTCCGCGCCGTAGCTCATTTCACATACCAATGCAGGCGGGCTTCTGAGACAGACCTTCTTCTTTGTTTGGCCTTATGCTAGTAGTTTTCTGATATGTTGCTTTGTATATTGCCAAGTGCTACCTCACAATATTAATCATGCGGGCATTATTTGCTTTCTAGACTAGGATCTCAGAAAAATTATACAATTTCTTGAATATAATCACAATATTCATGCGGGCATTTTTTGTGTTGTGAATAAGCAGTTTCCAACAGCTTATTTTTAACAGTTTTTTCTTGTGATATCTTGCTTTGTAAATTTCTGCTACTATACCTCATGAGCGTGTTTCTACAGGGGCACTAGAAAGTTAACGTTAAGTTAACTCAATGGTAATTACCATTTACTTTTTAAACCCTTGTTTCTAATCCGTCGTAAACGCACAGTCACAATGCGTAGAATCCATCACATACGTGTAATAATACTTCCAGGTCACAAGAACTTAGCATTACGATTTAACGGGCGTTCTACAGGCGTTACAATTTTAACGGGCTGTTTCTACTGGGCAAGTTAATGTTAATTACCGTTAGCAAACCTGGTTTGTGCAGGTTTTTGTTGTTGGAAAAAAAACTTGCCATTAATTAAAGGTAGATGTTCCGATTTCTGGCCTGATTTTCAACATGATGTTTTCTATTTAACATGAAAGGCATCCTTTAAATTGTCGCATTCCAAAGTTTGAGTTGCATAACTCCAAGGGTTCTATTTTTAGAAGCAAACGGTCACAAAATGTTTGCCCATTGAGAAGTATATAAACTGGTTGGTGGTTAACCACCTTTGGCAGTAATTCACCCCATTTTAGCCTATAATTTCGAAATGGAACATTTCTGGCCCCTAAGATTTTACAGATATAATGAGAAAAATATGGAGATTCTTCTGATATCAAAATATCTTGATGTAAAGAAAAAAATTCACAGCCCCAAAAAAGTGATCGGAACATATACCTTTAAATTAGAGTTATCTGGCTGTTTCTGCTAGGCAACATAAATCCCTAACTCTATTTCACCACACGGCAACAGAATTTTTTTCCGACACCCAAAATTCACCAGAAAGGTCACCCCGATCCCCCCGGGATTTGAACCACGGACCTCCAGCATCAGGGCCCAGATCCTAGCCACTACACCACGGCTCCCAGTCGACACTCTGCGAGTATATTTGCCTCGTTATATAGCATGGGTCCGTTTTGTGGCCAAAAAACCTGCACGCCGGGTTATAGAAACACTTTTTCCGCACAGTTGCCGTATGGTGTAGTAGAGTTAGGGTTATATATGATGAAAATTACCAAATTTGGAATGAAAAAAAAATACTGTTTAATCATTAAATTGCCTAGTAGAAATACGCTCAATTATGATTATTTGGACATTGTTTTTCTTCAGGTATCATAGAAGTTATGATGAAAACCGTTCTTGAATTGGCTGATTTCCAGCTTTAGTACGATATCTATTATGTATGTAATATAAATACACAGGACTGGTTTTCTAGCCAATCACATGGGAGATATATATTTATATCACCTGTTCAT
Source organism: Ophiura sarsii (assembly GCA_035610835.1). Taxonomy (NCBI): domain Eukaryota; kingdom Metazoa; phylum Echinodermata; class Ophiuroidea; order Amphilepidida; family Ophiuridae; genus Ophiura; species Ophiura sarsii. Next base: position 55,704,381 of record CM069459.1, on the reverse strand, counting down.
TAACCTTGTCTAAAGGGCATTAAGAGCTGTGGTGGAGGCAGCGCCCTCAATTACAAAAAATATATGATAAAAACTGGGATTTGTATATTTTTACAATTGTATTACATGTATGAACTTACACCTATAAGAAATATCAGCCCTCTAAGTACAACAAAACGTTGATTCAAAAATGCTGATCTAGCGGAGATCAGCATTTTACATGGTTAAGAGTGGTATTTCAAAATATTTAAAACATTGTTTTAATCAAGTTTTGCTGGGTGTTTTTTTTAGTAGAACCAACCATAATGGCGTTTTTTAATGTTCATCTTGAATTCTGAAGTAAATTAGTAATGAAGAAAATAAAATAAATTCAACATGACATTATGTCCCTTTAATGTTTATTGGGCAATGTTGACATTTATTTGCGCTTTATATACAAAAATGCATTGATCCAACTTATAGCGCGGCAATCTGGTCCATTAAGTTGTGACACTAAGAAATATCATTTCCATTTTCAGTTTAGAAGCATTATTACTGCATAAGATCAGGCCCGTCAGATGGTGGGGGGGGGGGGGGGGGGGGGCAACGGTGGCGATCGCCCCCCCCCCCCCCCCCCCCCCCCCCCCCTTTGAAAATCTCTTCTTTTTTTTCTTCTTTTTTTTAAGGTAAAAATTGCGTTTTTCTTAGTTTCAAATATCAATGATAGTAAAACTACTCATAAAACATTGACTACAGTGCTTTTTGGACTGAGAAATTTTGTGTCCGTGCGAAAAAAATTTTTGACTTCACCCCCCCCCCCCCCCCCCCCCCACTTACGTGAAATTCACGAGGTGACTGACTTGGAAAAAATTTGGGGCAACCTTTTACGAAAAAAAAACCCTAGCTACACCACTGCTTCCGGTAAAAAAATCATGAAAACGCCCCCCCCCCCCCCACTTGGGCAAAAGTGTCTGACGGGGATGAAGATGCTCTTGAAGTTTGCTTGTATAGCTAGATAATGTGCTCCTCTATGCACAGGGCTATTATTACCTCCATTAGGCAAATCAATTTGTTGCATGGCTCTCACATACCGAGCCTAAAATCTCAAAAATTAGGGTTGCAATTTTTAAAATCAATTTTTACAGATTTGAATGTTACCCTATTTGTCAAAATATTACTATTTCCTGCTTGAATAAATTGTTTTTAAACTGTTATAACACTGGAAACATTTACCAATTTTGCCTTGACATGAATGATGATCTGTCAGTAATATTTGTCAGCAACTTTTTTTAAATCTACCTCAGGATTGTTGTCACTCGAGGGCAACATACAAATCAAATTGCCTTATAACAGGACATATTGTATTCAAGGAATCAACAAATCTCTACATATTTGAATATATAAAACTGCATGTAGCATTAGGCCAAACAAATTAAGTACTTTGTCTCAGCGCCTTTTGGCTAAAAAGCTATGTGCTATGCGATTTTGTTTTTAAAAAAGAAATCTTACCAAAATAAGCTATGGTCTATGCGCTCTATTTTTATAAAATAATAATATAGTCAATAGTTGTGCTTTTTTCTTTTTGATAAAAGTAATCAGATATGATCAATGCACATTGTATCCTTGAGTTCTCTTTATCTCTTAATTTTACAAAATAGTGGAATGTGTGTTCTCAGTCAAAGTTGCCGAGTATCACCGAAACTGACTAGTTTTGGTTTATTTATTGCCTGCTGCGTGAAGCGCTACGCGCCAAATCCCATTTTAAAGGCAATGCGCACGGGCCGCTGAGACAAAGTTTAAATTTGTTTGGCCCAGTAATGACTGAATTATATAGTCTCAGTTTGTGTGTATCAGGACGTACTGTACTCTGGCAAGGAATGGATGTAAACCTTGATGAGGACAAGAAGAAGAAAAAAGATCTGTCTCACATCCTGCGCACATAAGTATATGGAGTAACTTTTGCCGTATAAACCCTACGCAATGAGCCAAATTTGTTGTTTTTTATTTTCCATTGTTCGAATAAATTGATGGAAATAATTGGCCCCCAAAGGCGGACAAAAAGAGGGCCACAAACACAATTAAAAAAGAATTTCCACATTTAGCACTAGCTAGTTTTTTAGAAAACAAAAATGCATATCGCATAGGGTAAAGTCCCCAGTTTTCGGTCACTTGGACAAAATTGTGTAATTGCATCGGTCGTCGCCATTTTAAAAGTAATACCAGGCATCAACTAGCGGCGGCGGTTTTTTAGCCGTCAGTTTATAACGACGAGGTCATTTTCATTACACGATTTGGGCGACTTTACCCTAGCTATTTTCCCAAGCATATGTGAGACAGACTTTTTTTATTGGCCTAAACAGATAGACCTATATCTATGCATACAATGAATTTATATTCTGCACATAGCCTTTTAGACTGATGACTTTTAGTCTAATTTTTATCAGGATGTATTGTACTCAGGAGATAAATGGATGCGAGGTAAAAAATCACTAAAACTATTGTCTCAGCTTCACACAGAAAATTTGGCTGCGGAAATGCCGCGAAAAAAGAGTTAGCCAAATTTTTGTTCTTCTTTTTTATGTATCACATAACTTTTTGGACGAAAAAACAGCAACACATCACATAGCACTTAAAGGCATATTATGTGATCTTTTCCAGAGAGCGCCCTCTATTCATTATTTTTTTTAGAAAGTAGATTTTCTTGCAGATATACATTTCTGATCATAAATCATACATACATTCCAAGTTACAGAGCGATACGATTCCTAATTACCTCAAAATCATGGTTTTAGAGTGAATTTAGAGTGAAAATAATAAACTGTCGGATTATCCGACAGTTTATTTTCACTCTAAAATCATGATTTTGAAGTAATTAAGAATCGTATCGCCCTGTAACTTGGACTGTATGTACGATTTATGATCAGAAATGTAAATCTGCAAGAAAATCTTCTTTCAATTTTTTTTTCGATGTTGAGGGCATTCCCTGGAAAGATCACATAATATACCTTTAATGATTTTGGCTATAGGATACAGAGACATGTGGGGGCCTGGATAAATTGTATATTTATAGTATAGGTTTTCCCGGCCAATTTGAAAATGTTATCAACCAAATTAGCTTTCCAGTATTCAAATTCGCGCTAAATTGAATGATTATCTAAACGTATATTTCTATTTCCTTATAACAGCATTCAATTTCATTTACGTGAATTCTGTTTCATTTTAACATCGATCAATTTCATTTTCAAGTATTTAATTTCATTTTGACGCATTCAAATTCGCTTGTGTGTACGTGCACAAGGTTTAATGGTCATAATTACATTTTCATTTTCATTTATACGCAATCAATTTAATATTTTGTAGATTCTATTAAATACCGATGTGTTCAATCAGGGACAGTCGACTGTCCCTGGTTCAATTAAACCGCATTTGTCTTAGGCTTTCACGGAAAAGAGGCCAAGAGTTGAGGAAGGGTTCGGGAACATTTTGATTCATTGTAAAAAGAGTAAAATGGTTATTGAGACGTATAAGGCTGATCCGGAAAGAAGGGGGGGGGGGGCGAATGTTTTCCTCTCAGGAGGAATTGACTGGATATAAGACGCTTACAAAAATGTCTTTAAAAGTGAATATTGTCTAACAGTCAATGAGTGACATTCAAGGAAAGTCAATTTGAGGCTTATAAAAAATACTGGTGGCGGAATCATCAACGATTAGTCGCGGAGGGGCGGAGACCATTTAGGAGGGATGCAAACATTTTAATCAAAATGTTCTATGTGGTACTTGGCGTTTTTTAGGTGAGAGGTGCAGAGGGGCCATGAAATTTAGGGATCCCCCTCCACCAGGTTCCGCTGTCTATATGGACTTAATGCATTATGTGCCTATGAAAATGCTCTTTATAACATTTCCATCATATTTTGCTATTCTAATTTAAAAGTGTAGCCATTATTGGTTACACCAATGTAAACATTTACGCCTATCTTTCATCTTTCTCTTCTCTTTCTCACATACATTTTTTTATACATAATTGTATATTTATTACATATCGTTAATTTGGGGATATGTTTAATAAGGTCTTTAGGGATTTTCATCACTGTGTTGGCGCTTTTTGGTTTTCGTTTGACGAATAATGATGATACGAATAATAAGGCATATAGATCGTTTAGTATTGCTAAATAGAATGCATTAATCGGGTAATTGTTTGCATATAAATGAATTCGAATGCACGAGATGACGCGTGCCGCGATCGCTTGCGAATTTGATTGCAGTAATATTCAAAAGCGTGACAAAAACATTACATTGATTGCTTATATTGCGAACTGACGTGAGCGCATGTTTTGGTTGAATGCGGATATTACTAAATAGAATGATTCTATTTGGAAATTGACATTCATTCTAAAACGTTCAATCAATTTAGCGCGAATTGAAACTACGGAAATACTAAATAGAATGCTTCAATTTTTAAATTGATCGGGAAAACCTATATTTTATTAGCATTGAAATATCAATGCAATTTATTTGTAATATATTATATAGCCCTAATAAAGAATTAAAGATTGACTCAAATCTAATTTGAAACTATCTTTGGGCTGTACTGTATTTAGGATAGGAATACATGAAGCTAAATCTATATATTATAATGTCATGAATGTATCGTATAACAATCAATTTAAAGTACGGTAAAGTCGCCTATTTTCGGTCAGCGCCTATTTTCGGTCACTGGTCAAAATCGTGTAATTGCATCGGTCGTCGCCATTTTAAAAGCAATACCGGGCATCAACTATGCGGGGGTTTTGTAGTCGTCAGTTTATAACGATGAAGTCATTTTTATTACACGATTTGGGCGAAGTGACCGAAAATAGGCGTTGACCGAAAATAGGCGACTTTACCCAATATCAAAGGCCAAAAAGTTGTCTCAAAGACGTTTGGTCAAAATGAATGCGAATGGCAAAAGTGTTTTTCTTTCCTTTTCAAGTAAGTGGCTTGTATTAAATCAGTTCCAAATTGGTGAGAAATGTGCAGTTTTTTGTCTCTCCGCACATAAAGTTAAGTAATTCAAGCGATGCGAACGGTCACGATTTGGCCAATTGCACGCATCTGATGCACAGTGCATTTGTTGCGTTAGGCACCTACACCCTTCTGTGTACTTTGCTGCTGTAAGGAGACTCACCAACTTGGAATCGATTGAACTATAATGGCTATTGCTATTCTCTGTGTAACCTCATTAAAAAGAGTATAGCTGATGTCGGAGACGCAAAGATGGGGGGGGGGGGGGGGGAGGAGGAAAAACATCTGAAAACACAATGCAAGGACAAAACAAGAAGATATATGAATAAAGGTAGATGATCAAAATCATTATTTTCGTGTGTGTAATTGTTCGTGCTTTGCCCATTTTGAACAATTTTGCATGTTTTTATTTTCGCAATTTTGAGCTTCCTTATGCACTTATCAATTGCATCCCCGGGACTTTGCGAGGACCATGCGCAAACGTACAAAAAAAACGTTGCCTGGCTATGCATGGGCGTATACCGGGGACGTACAAAAGGTGCCCTCACTAGCCGGGGCGTGTAGCCGGAACGTACATTACTGTAAAAATTAGCCGGGCAGTGTAGCTGAGGCGTACGCTACATAAATGTACAGTACACATACATGCCCACAGCGGGGACGTACGCTAAGGTACACAACATGTACATACAGGAGTAGCCAGGTGTACACTTTGTCCCGGCTATGGGGGGGGGGGGGGGCGGGACTGTACGCCGCCGTATACTTTGGCCCAACTAAAGGGGGGGGGGACTGTACGGCAATGTACACATTGTCCCGGCCACGGGAGGCCGGGACTGTAGCGGGGACATGCAAAAATTGGTGCCCCGCCCTGTGGACTGTACACGACTGTACCCGGGACATCACATTGGCAATTTGTACATGCTCTCTAATCCCTGAGGCCGGGGATGCAATTGATAAGTGCATTACATGCGAGGCATGTGTGGCCCAGAGGATAGAGCACTATATTCATAATCGATTAATTTTGAGTAAAGAATGCCAAAATCGCTTGATGATGATGTAAATAAACTAACTTGGGGACGAATTTCTCATTTTTTATCCTAATCTAAAAAAAATGAAATTTTGACCAAAAGAGTTACAAAGAAGTTTCCATTTTTCCACTTTTTGGTCAAAATTTCAAAAAATATTAGATTAGGTTAAAAAATGAGAAATTAGTCCTAAGTTAGTATCTTTACATCCATAATCAAGCGATTTTATGCATTTGGTACTCAAAATTATTTTTGTTAGCTTTGTTAAAAAGAATTGGGTTAAAAAAGTGAATTTGGTGAATTTCTCAAAAAATCAACATTTTTTGTCAAAATTGATGCCAAATTTGAATTCTCTGATCTATTTCCTTTCCAATGTATACTTTTTTATGCATTGATTAATAGTTCAATAATTACAGCACTCGCAAAATTCAAATCAGAAACTTCCTTGAGTCCCCCCTTATGGGGCCCTCACATGTATCCGTGTGAGCTGAGCGGCCCCTTACCGTGTGAAAAATGGGTGCGGACGGCGGCACACACGGTGGGCCGTTTCCCGTCCGTTGAACACGTTCAGGGGACTTCGCCGGCCACCGGAGTTTTGAACATGCTCAAAACTCCTGGCGGGTGAGTAAAAGCGGCGGTGAACGATGAGAGCCCGGTATGAAGACGGTATAAGGACGGCGCACCCGTTCCCACTCGTTTCGCACCCGTTTCGCGCCCATTCGCAGGGCGGTGATGGACAGTGGTGAACGTCGACCATCTTAGCGACGGGCTGCGAATGGCCGCATGCAGCCTAGTAACCGTTCGCGGAACGGACTCTCAGCAGGCATGTTACAACTCTCTAAATGTAAAAGAGCTAAAACTCACTCTTTTGAGAGCTCTAGGAGGAACAGCTCTTTTTTTGGAGTGAAGTTCACTCTTAAAAAAGAGCCATTTTCACTCTAAAAAGAGTTAAACTCAATCTGAAAAGAGTGGAAATCACTCTGAAAAGAGTGGAAATCACTCTTAAAAGAGTGACAAATCACTCTGAAAAGAGTAAACTTCACTTCTTATAGAAGAGCCGTCCCTCCTAAAGCTCTCGAAAGAGTGAGATGATTTAGCACTTTTACATTTAGAGAGTATTATAGATGTTGGTCGTACGAATTCCGGAATGCAAATGAAGCGGCGAGCTTGAGCGCTTAGCTTGAAAAGGGCGGTTTGATGATGTAATCAAGACGTTTCGGCCGGTACCCAGGCGTTTCGACCGGTTAGGAACCGGTATGGAGGTGGTATGCACACGGTGAGGACACGGTGAGAACGGTAAGCTAGAACTGTATGAGGCCGGTGATCCCGGGACAAGGCCGGTGAGAACCCGGGACAGACCCGGTGTAGAACGGTATGGACCGAGGACCCGGTGAGGAGGTGTTATGCACCCGGTGAGAACGGAAAGCTAGAAATGTATGAGGACGGTGAGCCCGGTACACGGCCGGTGAGGACCCGGTAAAGACCCTGTATATAACGTTATGGACCCGGTGGCCACAACAAAAAATTAATGCGCCCGTTGACATTTTTAGTGATTGTTTGGACTCTGTTGTTTTTCTATTAGACGGTAAGGTGGCCGCCTACCATTACCGCCCTGCGAACGGGCGCGAAACGGGTGTGCCGTCTTTATACCGTCCTCAAACCGGGCTCTCACCGTTTGCCGCCGCTTTTGCTCACCCGGCAGGACCCGGCAGGAATTTTGAACATGCTCAAAACTCCTGCCGGGTCCTGCCGGGCGCGGATGGCCGTCAATGTCCCCGGCAACGTGTTCAACGGACGGGAAACGGCCCACCGTGTGACATCACCGTGTGCCGCCGTCTGCACTAATTTGTCACACGGTAATGGGCCGGCCAGCTCACACGGATACATGTGAGGGCAAATGTATTTTACAGAGATTCCCGGAATGAGAGCGAAGCGGCGAGCTTGAGCGCTCAGCTTATACAGGGTAGTTTGATGACGTTATCAAGGCGGTTCGGTCGGTACCCAAGCGTTTCGGCCGGTGAGGAGGTGGTATGAGCCCGGTTCCAGGCCGATAAGGACCCGGTATAGAACAGTATGAACCCGGTGACAAAAAAAATAAAAATGCAGCCGTTGACATTTTTTGCTGATGGGTCACCGTGTTGGACTCTGTTATTTTTCTATAAGACGGTAAGGGGCCGCCCAGCTCACACGGATACATGTGAGGGCCCCATTAAAGGAAATCCTTGCTGTGGAATTTTAGCAATCGGATATGTAGCATTATTATTATACAAACCACATCCATAGGTTTAAAGTTTTTAAAAGTGCTGCGTTAAGACAAAATCTGCTTTAAAAAGAAGAAAAAAAATCACCTGCATGGACGTTGCCATATAGATTGAAGCTAAAAAATGTCCACATCTCTGTTTCATGCAGGCCTGGAAGTAGTTCAATTACACAGGTCAACTTACATTAGGCCAAACAACAACAAAAGTTGACTTGCCCTTACAAAAATGGGAAAAAAATAACGAAAAAAATGAAAGAAGCACATAACAATAAAGGAAGATGAAAACGTGTTTTTGAGTAGTATCTGCTTGTTTGAAAATAAATTAAAAAATCAATAAAAATCAAAAAATCAAAAAATCAAAAAAAATCTTTAAAAACGTGTTTTTGTGCAGTAAATTTTCAAAAATGTTCCAACAACAAAAAAAATCCGACCGTCCGACCCTGACCCTGAAAGGGCAAGTCAATTTTTTTTTTTTTTTGGCCTTAGATAATTATTTTCCTACCATACTAGTATAATGCTTGGTTTCATGAATGGCAAGGATTTCCTTTATAGTGGAGCGGATATGTGAAAAAGATGTTCACTTCTGGCAGGAAGCATAACAATTGGCATATAGGGGTGTTTTGATGCACTGATTTCAAAAAGCCAGGAACCCACATTTTTCGAGCAATGGTGCGGCGGCCATCTTGGATTTCAAAATGGCCGCCATTCAAATATAGGAGATTTAGTCAAATTGCTCTAAATAAAATATTTTTGAGATTTATACCATGAGATTTCACCAATATGTTCTCTATAACACGGTTCATAATTTTAGGTGGATAGGTTGTGCCAGTTGTACTTTGTTTATTACTTGTTACCATGGAAACCATCAAAAATAGACATTTTTGGGCAAAAATACCTCTAAAATCACTCTTATTTGGAGGTTTTTGTCATCTATTCATCATGAAATTGCTTGTAGTATCATCTGCAATTATACATAATTTGGATGAGAAATTTGCATTTCAATTTTGAGTGGTATCCATGGAAACTTTTTGAATGGTGGTTTGACGAAATATATGTCAAAATCACTCATTTTTCAACCATTTTTACCAATCTATTGCTGGTAAAACACTATTATAGTGAATTGGGTGTGAAACAGATGTTCACTAATGGCAGGAAGAATTAAAATTGGCTTAAAGGAGTGTTTTGAAGCGCTGATTTTAAAAATCAAGGAACCCACATTTTTCGAGCAATGGTGCGGCGGCCATCTTGGATTTCAAAATGGCCGCCATTCAAACAGTAGATTTAGTAAAATTGCTCTAAATCAACTATTTTTGAGATTTATATCCCGAGATTTCACCAATATGTTCTCTATCACATGCTGCCTAATTTTAGATGGATTGATTGTACCATTTGTAATTTGGTTATTGCTTGTTACCATGGAAACCATCAAAAACAGACATTTTCAAGGGAACATACCTGTAAAATTGCTCTTAATCAACTATATTTGACATTTATACCCCGATATTTCACAAGTATGTGCTCTATAACATGGTGCATAATTTTAGATGGGTTGGTTGTGCCAGTTGTGCTTTGTTTATTACTTGTTACCATGGAAACCATCAAAAATAGACATTTATGGGCAGAAATACCTGTAAAATTACTCTTATTTGAAGGTCTTTGTCCACTATTCATTGTGATATTGTTTAAGTATCATCTGCAATGTACATAACTTACACATGTTCATAACTTACAAATGTACATAATTTAGGTTATAAACTGGCATTTCAATTGAGTGGTCTCCATGGAAACCTTTAAATGGCAGTTTAGTGAACAAAAAGGTCGAAATCACTCCTTTTTCAACAATTTCAAAATGTTCACCACTCTATTAGTTTCTAAACACAACAGTTCAATATATATTTCAGTGTGGTACAAAATGCATGGAATTGTATACAGTGCCAGTAAAGGAATAATTGTGTCAGTTGTATTTACCATACTGGTTGTCATGGTAACCATCAAAATTCGATTTAAAAATAAATAAATATTGGTTGGATGCGCACAGATACTACGCCAAAAGTCAGCAAAAGTGTAACAATCACGGAGAGAAAGTCCAGTAATCGATCTTATTTGGTCAATCCATCAGGACCGAGGTCTGCTTTTCTTTTGTCTTCCCTTCAATCATGCCTTGCATATAATAACCTTCTCTAAGTGGTTACCACTGCGTCGTGAGATGTGGGCAAAGTAGATCAGCATTTGGGTGTTGATAGAATGAAGAAGTCGTTTATTATTTCTAATTGTGTTTTGGAAAATACGTGTAGTATATAACATCTAGAAACTTGAAGGTCCTGCCTTCACCATTGTTTAAGTTTGTACCTAATAATCAAGCAATAATTCTCGATCATTATCTTGCCTTGCATACAGGCAATGGTTTCAGGTCCTGTCCTCATAATGGACACAATGATTCTCGATCATTACCTTGCCTTGCATCTACACTTCTACAGGCAGTGGTTTGAGGTCCTGTCCTCACCATTGTTCATGTCCGTACCTAAATCAAGCAATAATTCTTGGTCGTCATTTTGTCTTGAATCTACAGGCAGTGGTTTCAGGTCCTTTTCTCGCCATTGTTTACGTTTGTACCTATAAATCAAGCAATAATTCTTGATCCTAATTTCGCTTCTCTTTGTTCATTCACTTAAAAGCTTACAGTCTAAGCACCCTGTCTTCATGGTCTTGATGGGAGACGTCCAAGCTTTCAGTCTACGTACCCTCTCTTAGGGAGACGACCAAGTACCCATGTATAGGCACCATTTTTAGGTCTTCAGCAAGTAAGAGTGATTATCTGTCACAGTCGTTCTTGAATCATGCTTTCATTGTCCACTATTACGTGTTGTATATACATGTAGGTCAAATATGATGTACATTGACGACCAGCAGGTCTTCTTTGGGCGACCAGGTCGTGCAAACCTAACCTTCGGCAATTGGTATGTAGGTGGCATACATTGCTCTTCATCAAGGAGACGGAGCTGAAATCTATGTCCAAGGATTCTCAGCTGGCGGCACTTTACACGGTGGATAAAAGGCTCTGTCTTGGCCATGTCATAAATTGTGGTTTGGAGCATGATCCGTGCGTTATTTAACACTTTCCACGCGGCAGGAGTCTGCAGACGACATTCCAAAATTTCACAAAATGTTAAAAATGACATATTGCATTGAATTTCAATACTCTATTTGGAATCACCATGAGAAATGCATTGAAAGAAAATCCTTGAGGTAAACTTTGAAAATTGGGAGTGGTTACTGAAGAATCTGTTTTGTATATATGGCAAAACTAATAGCCGCGTGGAAAGTGTTAAGGATTATCCTGTAGCAGGAGATAGCAGAGGCATTAATGTTGCATTCCATATCTTGAGATTCACAGCCATACAGCAAATGTGTCACACCTGTTGAATAATTTCACTTTTATTGTGATAGCTAGGGCTCCTCTACTGACATTCTAACTTCCCGAATGCACACCATGCTAAGTCCTGCATATTATAAGGTCACTTGCGCCCGATGCCATAGACCCACAGATACCTGAAATATGTGCCATAATAGACCCAAGATACCTGAAATCCGCCACATGGCTGATAGCATACCAATATACCTGGAGTGTTAGGTGAGGACTGCATCAGTTGGCAGTCATCTACACTGTTTTGGATACGCTAATTAATGATGAGGCCAAGGTCTTTTGCTGCTGTAGCAGTATTTGTCAGCTGAGCTCACATAATTGTGGTCTCAAGTAAGGCGAAGTCATCTGCAAAATGTAGGTCGTTTTAGAACAACGGCAAGATCGAGGAAAGTAGATGTGCCACAACTCGTCAGTCAAGATCACATGCAGCCTTCTTCAATAATTGTAGTCTTCAAATACTGCAACAAGGAATGAAGCCAGCATGTAACCCTGTTGCACTCCAGTGGAAACAGTGGAGACTACTACCACTGGATAGCTTAGTCAGCATGCCATGCGATTTGAGTTTGCCATAAACTTTATCAGCGGCTAGAGGAAAAACTTTACCTGTACTATTTCTACAGACCTGCAAAAGACAGCTAATATCTTAAAAGCCTGCAAGAAATTTACGGCAGAGGAAGCTAAGAATGTGGTAAAAAGCATGGCATAACACAATAAAGAAAGTATTTTCTTGTGTAGCTGCTGGAGCACTGATCCGCCCTCGTAATCAAACATAGTGCCCGGTTATTTTGGCCCGATTGGGCAAGCTATACGAGTGATCAGCGCTGATTAGCTCTGCTCCGGGGAAATTTATTTAGCCCGTAGTTAGGACTATTTACCCTAGCAATCGGTAAAATGCGATAAAAACATCCAACAGCACATTTTGTGTGTGTCCATCTTGTGTTTTTTCAGGCATGTGTGCTTTTATTTTGCAAAACATATGCACTTTTTTACAAAACTAGGCAGCACAATTAGTCCTCTTTAAAAAAACGCAAATTCCCTACCTAATTTACCCATAATGACAATGATCAGTAGAGAGCTACTCCTGGGGAACTATTGCAGCAGACTATTATAAGGGTGATGAAATGGATGGTTGGTTGGTTGGTTGGTTGGTTCCTGTCAATGACTGACAGCTCGTGACCTCGCAGATACTGCGCTGCAGATGATGATTTTCAGCAAAGGAGTAACAATCACAGAGAGGGAGTCCAGTAATAGATATTATTTGGTCAAGCCATCAGGACCAAGATCTGCCTTTCTTTCTCTTCCCTTCAATCATGCCTTGCATAATAACCTTCTCTAAGTTGTTACCCCTGCGTCTCGTCGTGAGATGTGACCAAAGTAGCTCAGCATATGGATGTTCACAGAGTGAAGAAGTCGTTTAGACTATCTACAACCTTAATAATCTACCATCTTAAGAAATAATAGTACAAGCAAAGCATGAACATGAAGGTGCATAGAAGGAGCACACATGTTAGAAACAGGGTGGGAATAATAGGGATTGAATAAAAATAGAAAGGAAGATTGCATCCGTGCTACGTCAATGATATAGCAAAAGGCTAAAATTCAAATACTAATGAAAATGAACAACAACTCAATTCAACACTATCCTATAATCGATCCCATCACATTAAATCATCAACAGTTTATTGGTTCGAGGGCTTAGAGGTAGAACTGACTATGTCCATTTGACTTTTTGGACATACACCTGCTGGACATGGCCTGTTTTGCAACAAAACTAAAAACACCTTCACAGACATAATCAAAAAGGGGGGGGGGAGGTACATAGACATAGACACTTTTTTCCACAGAAAGAAAGTTCATATCCATGTTACTTGTACAATTATCGGGACAAAGTCAAAATGGACATAGTCAGTTCTACCTCTAAGCCCTCGCTATGATCAATGATGCGTCTCATGGTCGTAGCAATTTCCGATTAGATGTCTAATTTCGCTGAACGCTGTTTCTACAGAGCTCTCACCGCTTTTTAGCCGGCTAATCTCTCTACATTAGCCTACTTTTTAAGGATAATTTGAATGATTATCCGTCTAGGTACCAAACATGAAAGATCATACTATCTTTCAGTCTAGGCACACTCTTGCCTCACTGTGTACTGGCTTTCGATGCTTTTGCATATACCGCTTCTCAATCCTCAGTATGAACTTTTGTTTTCACTCAGAAAATGTATTGACAAAGCTCTGAAACTTGCGCTGCAAAAAATGTCCGATGTATATTCTTTCGTTGTCAAATAATGCCTAAATCACAAATACAAACACCTCTGTCCATACTAACATATCATATTTTTACACTGATTTGGGTGACCTGGCCAATGGCAGGTGTCTTGCGTTGTATCCCGGCGTTGTATGGACCCCTGCTCGTTTCTCAACTGTATGGGATCATTGCATTTTGGCTGGCCCTTACCATAACAGTTTGTTCCTGTCATTAGCGTACCTCCCGGGTGGTCATGTGCCACCCCCAACGGCTTTGACCGGGAAGGCCAGCTCAACTGACTACAGGGCAAAAAAATACAAGCCGTAGATTGGTGAACATTTGTGAAAATTGTTGAAAAGGAGTGATTTTGATCTTTTTGTTCAACCGCCATTTAAAAGGTGTCCATGGAAAAAACTCAAAACATTATCATCAACATATAATTACAGATCATAACATTATAAAACAGGTATTTCTGCCCATAAATGTCTATTTTTTATGGTTTCCATGGTAACAAGTAATAAACAAAGCACTACTGGCACAACCAACCCATCTAAAATTATGCACCATGTTATAGAGAACATACTTGTGAAATATCGGGGTGTAAATGTCAAATATAGTTGATTAAGAGCAATTTTACAGGTATTTTTCCTTGAAAATGTCTGTTTTTTATGGTTTCCATGGTAACAAGCAATAACCAAATTACAAATGGTACAACCAATCCATCTCAAATTAGGCAGCATGTGATAGAGAACATATTGGTGAAATCTTGGGGTATAAATCTCAAAAATAGTTGATTTAGAGCAATTTTACTAAATCTACTATGTTTGAATGGCTGCCATTTTGAAATCCAAGATGGCCGCCGCACCATTGCTCGAAAAATGTGGGTTCTTTGATTTTTGAAATCAGCGCTTCAAAACACTCCTTTAAGCCAATTTTAATTCTTCCTGCCAGTAGTGAACATCTTTTTCACACCCAATTCACTATAATAGTGTTTTACCAGCAATAGATCGGTGAAATTGGTTGAAAAATGAGTGATTTTGACATATATTTCGTCAAACCGCCATTCAAAAAGTTCCCATGGATACCACTCAAAATCAAAATACAAATTTCTCATCCAAATTATGTATAATTGCAGATGTTACTAAAAGCTATTTCATGATGAATAGATGACAAAAACCTCCAAATAAGAGTGATTTTAGAGGTATTTTTGCCCAAAAATGTCTATTTTTGATGGTTTCCATGGTAACAAGTAATAAACAAAGTATAACTGGCACAACCTATCCACCTAAATTTATGCACCGTGTTATAGAGAACATATTGGTGAAATCTCATGGTATGAATCTCAAAAATATTTTATTTAGAGCAATTTTACTAAATCTCCTATATTTGAATGGCGGCCATTTTGAAATCCAAGATGGCCGCCGCACCATTGCTTGAAAATGTGGGTTCCTGGCTTTTTGAAATCAGTGCATCAAAACACCCCTATATGCCAATTTTCATGCTTCCTGCCAGAAGTGAACATCTTGGCCATTTTTTGTTACATACCCGCTCCACTATTAAAGGAATATTGAGCCGAGTGGAATTGTCAAAAAATTGTCCAACATGTACTTGAAAATCAACTTCACATTACAGGTATGAATTCTTCATGGTAGAGTTTCGGGTAGAGTATAACATCCGATTATAACCGTATGATATATTTGCGGGCCTAAAAGTACACAATTTGTTAACAATCTATTTCCAAAAAATTGCAGAGGATATGCGTTAAGGCCTCGCCAACTTGATCTTTAGTTTCCCATAACATTTTTTTTTCAAAACAGGGGAGGCAACCATTTAATTATTCATTATTTCTACGACTTTCATTATTATACAAAATGTGGATGTCAAACGTATTGTTATACACCGCTGCACACCATCTTAAAATGCAACGGGTCAATTTAGATATGTAAGTTACAGAAAGGCTATTCTGGTCAAAATGACTGAATAAACATTTCACTTCATTTTAACATCCTCAGACAATTTCATCACACAAAATGCATGAATTCGGACGTTTTCATTGCAAAAACTGTATTTTTTTCTCCAAAATTTCAATAATGAAATCAAACGCGGGCATGAAAATGAAGCGCGGGCGGGTTACTAAAAATCAAGTTGGCGAGGCCAAACTGAAACAACAACAAACATGCCTAATTACAACGCAGTCAAGTGCATACAGGTTTTTGGTTAACATTCACAACTGGTACACGCATAGCACATCACACACGTCAGAAAATTGACTTGTAATTGTTTTCATCAACTATATATAAACCAAGTATTTGATATTGTAATATAATTCCAAGCTTATATTTTTATTTGCGAAACACCTGCTCGAACGAACCATTTTTTCTTCAATTTTTCAATTGTTTTGAATTTTGAAATTGTTTAAAATGTGTGAAATGTGAAGAAAAATAATCAAAATATAAGATAGTAGTGTACGCCTGTTGCATTTTTTTCTTCAATTTTTTTGAATTTTGAAATTGTTTAAAATTTGTGAAATATTAGAAAATTAACCAAAATATAAGATAATAGTGTACACCTGTTTACCAAGCAGCAGTTAAATTATAATATCACCTAGACTATAACCATGAACAGCTTGGGTCAACAGGGCAATTGAGACTAAGGGCGCGTTCCCACTGTGGCTGTTTGATACCAGGACGTGGACTCGATGCTACATCGAACCTACTTCCAAGCCTAGTGGGAACGCGCAATAAGGGGTTCGACCCTACATCAACGATGTAGGGTCGAAACCTACTCGAAGAGGTAGTCTCGCACCTAGGACGTGGTATCAAAATCGCTAGTGAGAACGCGTTTTACTTATCGTATGTGGACTCGTACCACTTGTTCCACAAAAACAAGCGTGTTGCGCTGCATCAGACTGCGCCGCCGTCCGCCGCGCGCTTCAAAATGCAATTTCACGCGGCCAAATGTCATGCACGCGTGATATTTACGCAGTAAGTACGCACGGCGCACTCGCTTAAACTTGTAAACAAGTAACATCCGGGTAAGTGGACTCGATACCACATTGGTATTTTGATGTATTTTAATCGCACAATGAGAACGCAACATCACTGTTATGCATGTAGACTCGCACCTAGGTATGAGTCCACATTCGCACAGTGAGAACACGCCCTAAGTATCTTGCTCAAGGATACAAACCCGTTGGTTGGCCGCAGTGGGTCAGTATGTTAATACTTGTCACTTGTCAGGAAAAAAATAAATAAAGGAAAGTGACCGACCGAACCAGATTCAAGATTTTTGGCACGTGAGGGCAACACAACAACAACAAAATTCCCTAATTAACTACAGAAAAAATAGATAAATGAACCTCAACACTGGATGGCAATTCAATTGCAAATTATTATTGATTGATAAAATATATAAAAATAATATGTGTGATTATTTCTCAGATTGAGTACATTTCTTGGAATGATGTCTTAGGCTGCTGAGATTTGAATAGCACTTGTCACACACAGGACACTGGTATGGTTTCTCACCTGTATGTATTCTTTCATGACTGATGAGGGCATCATCTCGTGCAAATGCCTTATCACAATACTTGCATTGAAATGGTTTCTCACCTGTATGAATTCTTTCATGTGTGGTGAGGTGAGGGACCTGTGTAAATGCCTTATCGCAATACTTGCATTTGAATGGTTTCTCACCTGTATGAATTCTTTCATGTGTGGTGAGGTGAGGGACCTGTGTAAATGCCTTATCGCAATACTTGCATTGGAATGGTTTCACACCTGTATGTATTCTTTCATGTGTGGTGAGGTTATTGACCTGTGCAAATGCTTTATCACAATACTTGCATTTGAAGGGTTTCTCACCTGTATGTATTCTTTCATGTATGGTGAGGTCACCACTTTGTGTAAATGCCTTATCGCAATACTTGCATTGGAATGGTTTCACACCTGTATGTATTCTTTCATGTGTGGTGAGGTTATTGGACTTTGTAAATGCCTTATCACAATACTTGCATTTGAAGGGTTTCTCACCTGTATGTATTCTTTCATGTATGGTGAGGTCACCACTTTGTGTAAATGCCTTATCACAATACTTGCATTTGAATGGTTTCTTACCTGTATGTATTCTCTCATGTATCTGGAGATTCTGCTTATTAAGGCATACTTGACCACAATGTGTACATTGGAATCTATTGGTATGTATTACCTCATGAGCCTTACAGCTATTTCTGACTCCAAATGTCTTATCACAATATCTACATTTATATGGTTTATTTTCATCATGAATACTTTGATGATTCCAATGGATATCAACAGGTGTGAATACCTTGTTACACTTATTGCACTTATGTGATTGCTCATCATTACATTCTTGTTCATGACATGTACAATTACAATTCTGTATAAACATCTTTTTACATTTATTGCACTTCACAGGTTTGCCCTTCGACACTATGTCTTTATTGACAAATTGTCCTTCAACCACAGCCTCCTTGTCATTGTCATGTCGCTTTCCACCACTTTCATTTAACCTATTTCTTCCACCCATGTTCTGCTTATTAGCGTCAAAACTTGCAAGTTTACTATTTGTGATTATATTTCTCTGACTAACTGCTACTTTACACAACGACCTGCTGTTCATAGGTGAGTTTCTTGGTCTGTAAAGTGTCAGGTCAATATGCTGGTGATGTCGATATTTCAGATGTTTGAGAAGAAACAACTTTCCAGTAAAAACTCTACCACAGATATCACACTCATGACGATCACCATCTGTGAAAAAATAAAAATAAGATATTTGAGATTATAGATCTCCACCTTATAAAAATCACCCGCTTCTATAGACATTGTATAATATACATGATCTGCATCTTTGAAGGAATAAAAGGTATGATGATTGGATTTAGAATTGAACCTAAAGAACAAATGTATTGTGTTATATGCTATCATAATATGTTGTTAAGCGCCTTGAGGCCCCTTTGGGCTAAGGGCGCTATATAAGCGCTTGGTATTATTATTATTATTAAATGTAGAAACTAGAGCCATTTAAGTAAGCCTTTCCTAACATGTAAAGTCTATGGAGAGCATCTTGATGATGACTGATGAGCTCGACCCTATGTCCCACCCACTAAGCCATGGCCCTCAGCTACTTGTTCGCCCAGTATACTATGCTCACTCTATAGGCTCGATTGACTACGTCATCGACTTAGGATTAGCATTTTTTTAGCATTCAGGGGGTTAGGGTAAGACACCTATTGGCAAGGATGTCCACCTAGGTAATTCTAACAATTTCATGGAACATTTTGTTACGATATATAACCTCCTTTATGTCAGCAAATCAGGATACCGATATAAACAAAAAAATTACCCATACCCCCCAGCTACATTTGGACATGGTGTCCATCAAACTGGCATGAAAAAAGCGGGCATTTAATAAGCAACAGTACCAATCTAAACAGACAGTCAAATTTCAACCAACGTTGCCAAAAACAACCAAAGGTGCCAATCTCAACCGGCAAAGTGCCTATCTGAACCGACAATGCGGATTGCCAATTTCGACCGAACACTCTAATATTGGGGGCCATCGCCTGCCCCCCTCTGGCTATGCCACTGACTGACCGATATGATAAACCTACCGTTTACAAATTTGTCTTCTTCAATGCCCAGTTCTTTGGCATACTCCTCTCCATAAAACACAAGCAGTTCTGTCTCTGGGTTGATTGGCTTAAAGCTTCTGTAATAGATCTGTCCATGGTACTGGTAAGCAATCAGGTTCTGTTCTGCTTCATTTCTGGCACAGTTGACATAGCGCATCCAATTGGCTTTGCGCTTGTTTTCTCCATTGATGAAATGCACTCTCTTTTTGTCATGGAAAATCTGAGGTTTACACAATGTAAAAAAACGAGTTATATTATAAATTATTGTTTTATAAACACTTTATCTGTTTTCAAAAATGAGTACATTGGCCATTTACTTGGCAATTTGGATACATTTTTTATATCAAAACAAGTAATGTTTAAGTGTTCAAGATTGCTCTAAGTATGCAAGTCGGTCCATATCACAAAACAAATTTGAAGATGCAAAGCATTCCTTTCTTACAATTTTGATGACATTAAGCAAATATTACAGTCCCACTTCCCATACATTTCAATATATCTTCATAAAGTCTATTTGAATATGGTGAAACGTATGACAACTTGTTCAATTGAGCACAAAGATTCCAAAAAATATTTGTTTGCCATATATCCAATGGTTTCTTTTCATAATTATAAACAAAACTATACATTTTGGAATCCTTATGCTCAGCCAACATTTTTTGAAACAGTGTATAGTGCAATCAATGGCACACAATACCACAAGATCATTTCAGGCATAATCACTGTTGTGTTGTGCATAGGATTAACACCAATGGACTTTGACCTTGGACACTGTGTGATCTGTGTAAATTTTGTGTTTTATTTTTACCTGTTCACACAATGTTTTAACACATGGCCTGGTTCCTGGCAGGCCTGTATTTCATTTTCAAACCAAGTTTCAACTAACCTCCCATGCATAGCCACTCTCTCTTCCCACATCTTCATCAACAATCTCTCCTCCATATGGTCCAAAGCGTACTCCCTTAGCAACAGATGTCTCTGTCCAGACTCCTTGTCCTGCACCTTCAATACCAGCCTCTTTCACAACCAATCCTGGGGGTAGACTGAGTTTAGCACGGTCCTTGCATTTTGGTGCCACAGGTTTGTCTTGGATGGCAGTTAGTGGATGAGTTGGACATCCATCTTCATAGATCTCATGACAGTCTTCACAATCTGTATGGCAGGGAAGGAATAAAGATTTTAACTGTCATACCAATTGAACCATCAGGAGTAGAAACAGGACAAATACAAGCAGGCCTAGAAATAACCTGCAAACTTTTGCGTCGAGTGGGTGAAGATGCAAAAACACCCGACCAATTGGCCATAATTGTCTCTTTTCTATCCCCGACGGTGAACCTGTTTAAAATATTTATAATTTGTTTAATACCCGTTGTATATGCCTATTATTTCTATGTATTTCCCCTCTACAGGGAGGACGGCACTTGATTATTACACTTGTATAGGCCCGAGCTACTCCGGGTAATACTTGTGGCAGGAGACTGGGAAACGAGATCGCTTAGGTTTGAATTTCAGATGCTCTACCATGCGAGGTCTTGTGGCCCAATGGATAAGCCAGTTGCCAGGCAAGCAACAGATCCTGGGTTCGATTCCCGGGCGAGATCGTTTTCCCATAATTGTCTCTTTTCTATCCCCGACGGCGAACCTGTTTAAAATATTTATAATTTGGCTGGTAAAAATTGTTCAAACGCACGGTATAAGTTAGTTACACTGGCTGGAAGTTCTGACAGGCAGGTATTTTTTGAGGTACCTGTCCCACTGGCTGATTCTTCCGAATCAAACAATTATATAAATAGGGCTGTCACCAGGGCAATTTGAGTGCCGGCTAATTTTACTGATGGAGAGCGGATCACGGCGCGGGGTCTAGGGTTTTTAGGTTTTTTGTAATGCAATTTGGCCTATTTAGGGGTTCCTGCCACATAATTTCTTATTTTATGAGGCAGTTTAATGATTTTATCCATGTAGAATAGAATTTTTTAGTGCCGGGTGGTTTTTTTTAGTGCCGGTCGGCCAGCGTGAGTGCCGGCTACACCCGACCGGCGTAGCGACAGCCCTGTGCTCTTTGCTACTAAAGAGTCGGACTACCCCTTGTCCACTGAAGAGTTTGGTGGCTCTGTAAGACTGTGATGATTCTGTTGTTCATTTATTATAAAATTGTCTGGAGTAAAGAATACAAGCCTGCCATATGAGAAACCAAGAAATAATTTGACACTTTCATGCCAAATATGTGATTGTGAACTTATTATTAATAAAATACATCTTTATGGCAAATTAAAGATTCCCAAAATTCTTATCAACTTACAAACAAATACATCATCTTCTGGTACTTCAAGGTCTCTGTAGGATTTTCTAGTTCCTTCTCTTAATGGGTAACGCTTTCTCCCTAGTTTAAAAATAAAATATACAATCAATGAATTTCTAGTACAGGGATACTTATGTGCGCCAAGTCGTTTGAAGCTATGTGTGCTCGGACCAAGATAAAGAATGTGTAGTATTTAGCCCCGTCATGAAATAACTCAACAACCGTGAGTCATTAATAAATTGAGGGTTGAGCACCAGAAGGCCGTAACTCAACTTTTGGGCAAAATGATATTTTGGAACCAAAATAATCCATATAACCAACAGATTTTAAGAACTTCAAGACTTTAAAACACTCTCAATTGAAGATATTGGCCAATTCCACATAGCTCCAGCTCCAACTCAATGTAATAGGTTTTAGTCAGTACCAGATAGTTCAAAGTTAATTATCACAAAATAGTCTTTTTTTGAGTTAAGACCTTGTGGCGCTCAACCCACGAAATATTCACTCACGTTCCCTGAACGATTTCATCTATTAGTATTAGTATCGATCTGAACTATATCGGATAATAGCGGAGGGATTTCCCTCCTGTAATTATCCTAATTCTGTAAGGGTAATACCGTAGGCATAACCTGTATAGCGCTAGTCACGCATGACACGATACGACACACAATTTTGTATCCTCCTCAGGAAAACAGTCTGCAATAGAAACACACCAGTCGTCACTAGGCTCCGCTATTATCCGGTGAGAGATTCCTCCGGATAAAATGTGGATTCTCAATAGAAACACGCTAGTTAGTAGTATCAGTTCTTATCACGATTGTCAAACGAGGCCAACCCACAATACCTTGTGGATGACCCAAGCATACAACCTTTCGTCTGCAAGACACGCATGACCCGATACGACACACAATTTTGTATCCTCCTCGGGATAACATTAACAGTCTGCAATAGAAACACACCAGCCCTCACTAGGCTCCGCTATCCAGTGAGAGATTCCTCCGGATAAAGTGCAGATTCTCAATAGAAACACGCTAGTTAGTAGTATCAGTTCTTATCACGATTGTCAAACGAGGCCAACCCACAATACCTTGTGGATGACCCAAGCATACAACCTTTCGCCTGCAAGACACGCATGACCCGATACGACACACAATTTTGTATCCTCCTCGGGATAACAGTCTGCAATAGAAACACACCAGCCCTCACTAGGCTCCGCTATCCGGTGAGAGATTCCTCCGGATAAAGTGCAGATTCTCAATAGAAACATGCTACATGTAGTTAGTAGTATCAGTTCTTAAAGGAGGGGTCCCACAAGCACGACATTGTGCATTATATGTTAGAATAATAACTATCGAGCCCAACTTTTGAAATTATATAGAACAAAACACCACACTTATGACAAAAACGATATGCAAGTTTTATAATTCGCGGCAATCGAAAGTCCCGGTGTCGATAAAGTCACAGTCATACAATGCACATGCACAAATTTGAGCACCGATAGCCGTGTCATCGACACCTGGACTTTCGATAGCCGCGAACTTTAAAAATTGTATGTTGAGAGATGGCAGTCTTAATTTGTTTTTGTGACTAGTAGGATGTTTTGTTCTATATAATGACGCAATTTCGACTTGATTATAATTTATTAATTTTTCAAACAAATAATGCTCAATGGTGTGCTTGCGGGACCCTTCCTTTAAGGACATTTCAATAGAGATTATCATCCCTGCACTAGAAAACCTTTGATACAATCATCATATGCATACATGTATTGATTGATCAATCAGGACGCAGCCCTGGGACACACAGTCATTTTTGAAATCGCCTGGTACGCACTTTCGAGCTTACACAAGTACGTGCATTTCCACACATTATTGCAATTATTTGGACGCTTACTATAGGTGCTGGTAGTGTGCACTTCCCCAGTCTTGTAGTGTGATCAGCTGGTCTATTATTTTATGTTGGGCAAAATGTTGAGAGTATTATTATTATTATACATTAGCATCGCATGGTGGATAATAATGCATTCTGTGCAGTGGCGTAGCTCAGGGGGGGGGGGGGGGGGAATCCCCCCCCCCCCTGATGAAAAAAAAAAAAATTGGGCCCCGCCCCCCTAAAAAAAAAGGATGAGAAAAAAAGGAAATAGGATGTGATGGTATTATGGTGCCATAATCCCACAATGTGTGAATATCATAGAACACACCGTCTGGCGGTACATCTGTGGTAAGCGCCCTCTCTTGATAGGACAGCAGCGCTAAGTCTGCGCATGTCAAGCGCGGGCGATTATTTGAAAAACTCAGATTCAGGACTTTTCATCTGACGATCACAGAGGCTAGTCACGTTATAATATGTCTTGATTTTTGTAACGGTTTTTGATTGAAATGAGTTTGATTACTACGCATGAATAAATGGATGTTACATTTGATAGATAATACTGAAACCTGGACTGTCTGCAATTATTGTTCAATGTTTCCTGTCTCTCCATTACTTCATAATGGTTTAGTTATCAACAGCCAAACCGCTCGGCAAAGTTACTCTACCAACCGTCCTTGTCTTCCGCCAAGACAAGACCTCATCTTAACATGGTGAACAGCCCAAACGACATCTTGTCTGGTTCGTCATCTAAATGGACTACAACTTGGGTCAACTGAAAAGCTGCGTGGAGAGGTATTAATTCTCATCGGAATTCTATCTGTATTGCTTGGGATCTTGGACATTTGTCGCCAATTTCTATTCAGCGTGTACAGGGAAAGGGAGTACATGTCGCTTCCGCTGTTTAGTGCAACGTACATCGTACAAGCCAAGAGTGGACGCAAAAAGGACATTGACCTATTTCCGGGAGATACGCACTTCAACAACAGCTGGTTGAACCGCAAGTCACGCATTTATAATGAGGTACAGACAGGACAGGTACAATTTGTAAACAAAACAGGTTCAGTTGCACCAATTTGATATGTATCGTTGATCTGAATTCATGTACATGTATATCGATTCATTGTGTGTCATATATATTATGTTACGATTTAAATTATAGGATTGTCATTACAATACTCCGTGTATAATATTGTGAGAATATTTTGCACTATTTGTGGGTGATTTTAAATTAGATCATCATGCCTATCACACGCGGAAAAAATAAACTCACAGCGGGTAAGCAAACTGCCACACGAGTAGATGACAATGCTGCATGTAGTACTAGTAGTAGTAGTAATGATGTAAATGTAGAAGTAGGTGATCAAGGTGAAGTACATCATTCGTTTGATACTCCGGACCAAATGCAACAGAATACTGCTGCTGAGCAAGTCAGGAGGTTGGAAATCGATCAAATTCACTCGGCCAACACTGGTTCGTGTGGTGAGCAAATCGATTCTCAACAATCACAAAATTCACTTGAATCATCCACTGATCATTCTACGGGAATACAAACAACTATCATTACAGTTGAAATTGATGGAGTTTCACTCCCCATGTCAATTCAGGAATTTCTCAGTTTTAAACAAAATCAAGCAAAAATGGCTTTGGAACGGGAAGAAAGGCAAGCAAAAATTAATTTGGATAAGGCCAAGTTTGAAATGGAAAAGGTTGAAAGTCAAGCAAAGAGGGATTTAGAGAGAGAGGTTGAATTGGAAATGTTTATTTCACCATGATTTTTACGTCATAACTGAAATGTGATATCAATCTGATGTTGAGTAGATATATGTTTGGGTCTCCGGCCATATGTCAAAAAAAAAAAAAAAAAAATTGGCATGCTACAATTTGGTAACTAAAATAAATTGTTGTCAATATTTGTGCATACATTTTTGGCTAGCCTTTTCTATATTCTTGCGCAATGCAATTTTGCAAGCAAACCTTTACCAACATTTCAGTTGTTCAAATTTACAATATATTTGATCAGATTTATGTGTCGCACATACATGTTCAATTTAAACATGTGTACTTTTATACTTCTTTGCACATTCATAATTCTGTCTATAACAGCTTATTCTTTTGAATGTAGTAAAATTTACACGCCTTAATTAGGTGACACACTCTTCCGGTGGTAGGGGGGTGTGATGGTATTATGGTGCCATAATCCCACAATGTGTGAATATCATAGAACACACCGTCTGGCGGTACATCTGTGGTAAGCGCCCTCTCTTGATAGGACAGCAGCGCTAAGTCTGCGCATGTCAAGCGCGGGCGATTATTTGAAAAACTCAGATTCAGGACTTTTCATCTGACGATCACAGAGGCTAGTCACGTTATAATATGTCTTGATTTTTGTAACGGTTTTTGATTGAAATGAGTTTGATTACTACGCATGAATAAATGGATGTTACATTTGATAGATAATACTGAAACCTGGACTGTCTGCAATTATTGTTCAATGTTTCCTGTCTCTCTATTACTTCATACAGGGTGCGTGCAGGCAACTCTCTTTCAAATTCAAGGACTTTTCAAGGACTTTCAAGGACCAATAGTTCATATTTCAAGTACCCTAAGCAAGCCTTTTTTTAAGTCAAGATGGACCAGGAGCCGAATATCTGGAAAAAGCGGCTCCTGGTCCTCAAATTTTGGAGAGGACCAGGAGCCGCTTACCAGGAGCCGCGCCTTGAAATAAGCGGAAAATGACCAGGAGCAATTGTTTTTTGAAAACTTCCCCTGGTTCACTGGAATTTTTAAAAAGTGAACAATTACAACTAAAATGCACTTTTACATTGTGGATATTTACTGAGTTATAGGGATTTAAACATTTCCTTTAACATAGGCTTTCATTGAAAAAAGAAACTTTAAATCCAAATATATCCCTTACCCTAAAGTTTTGAACCACGAAATTGATACGCCCTGAAAGGATAGTTGATTAGACATTTCTAGTTTTTTTTTAAAATCCCCCACAACCCCTCCCCCCCCCCCCCACACCAGAAATATCCCATACCCTACGTTTGTAAACCGTATAGGTGATATGACCTGATAGTTAAGTTGATTAGAAACAGTTTCAGTTTTTGGAAGAACCCCCTCCCCCACCCCACCCATCTCTTCCCCTCCATATGCATAACCAATGCACCATCCCCTCCCTCTCCTAGGCTACCTCTACCCCCCCTACCCCCCCCCCCCCCCCCCCCCCCCCCTATCGCTATTCCCTCACTACCCTATCTTCAAGAAAACCAAGTTATGTCCCAATTAGTATTTTTTTATAGACACTGTAGTGTATAATCAGGATTAGTAATAACATCTCTCTGGTATAAATATATTAAAATACCTTCTTAAGATTTACTCAATTTAACCACTCCCCTGGTCCCCTACCTATCCCCTCCCTCCCACTATCACCATCTCCTCCTCCCCTTATCCCATTCCCCTCCCTCCTCTATCCAGACTTTCTCCTATTCTCCTCCCTACCACCGTCCCCACCCTTCCTCCCATCACTCTCCCCTATCTCCCCTATTAGTATTAATCATGCCTGATATACATTATTTATTCACAGATACTCATTTGCATATGAAAGAAATATTTGGTTGACCTGTTCATGACCTAGGGAAAGGGACATTTTCAGCCAGCACGCACGTGCTCATTAACACATTACATGCTATATGCTTACTTCACAACTTATTGGCTGGGCTTGGTTTAACCAGTGGTTTAACACTATTTATCAACAATTTATCTTAAAAAGAGTATTTAATCCACAATAAATAACTGATAACTTTCAATGAATAAATAAAGATGAAAGAGTAATAGTATGGAAAATAAAATGAGTAAAAAACGTAACTTGAAAACTTGGAAGAATTTATTTGAGGTGCTCAGCATTCGAAGGGTTTACTATTAAAATTATTAGTTATGGCACTGCGACTGCCGCAAGGTAATGTTAGAAAAAATGAATGGTAAAATCGGAATATATATGGGCTAGGTATGGCTTCGGCACATTTGGTTTTTTTCAAGGACTTTCACCAGACTTTCAGGACTTTCATAAAATCCAAGGACTTTCAAGGCCTTGAAAAAGGAATTTCATTTCAAGGACTTTCAAGGACTTTTTTGGCTTTTCAAGGATCTGCACGCACCCTGTTCATAATGGTTTAGTTATCAACAGCCAAACCGCTCGGCAAAGTTACTCTACCAACCGTCCTTGTCTTCCGCCAAGACAAGACCTCATCTTAACATAGGAAAAAATTGAGAAAAAAGACCGAGGTTATTAGGCAAATAGAAGGCAAGATTCTACATGTAGTACATTTACTGTGCGATTTTTTTTTTTATTGTGCATTTTTTTGGGACTGTGCGAAATTTTTTGACCTCAACCCCCCCCCCCCCCCCCCCCCCCCCCCCCCCCCCCACCACCCACACTTACGTGAAATTCACGAGGTAAGTGACTAGATTTTTTTTTTTTTTTGGAGCAACCTTTTACGAAAGTTTCAGAAAATCTTGCCCCCCTGAAAAAAATCCTAGCTACGCCACTGATTCTATGATGAAATAAATACCTGCAGTGTTTGTTGTGATGCCTTCTTGGTATTGTCCTGATAATTAATGATTTGATGAGATTCTTTCAGGCTCTTAACATCTCCAAACTCAATGTCACTGATGTCAATATGGGCTAGAGATTCAAAGGCATCATCATTATCATCCACAGGTGGTTTGGATATTGTGTGAGCTTTTTCTGAAATGAAACAGGGAGTTATAAAACCAGATTTGGTTCCAATTGGACTTCAACTTTTCAAATGTCAGAGCAGCCCCCTCCCCCTCACACAGAGCCCATTTTATAGTCCCCAAACAAAAAAGAAAGTTTGTCTCAGAAACATTTTACAAAAAAGCTAAGTGCTGTGCAATTTTTAAAAAAATTTAGAAAATGGTTTTTTTTGTTATTGTTGCTAATCCAAGTAGCTCATTTCACACCAATGCAGGCGGGATTCTTAGACAAACCTTCTTCTTTGTTTGGCCCAATTAGACCAAATTGCAGTGCTGTATGAAGAGTGAACCTGCTACTAACAACAATGTGAACAATGCGTCACACAAAATGAGACCAAATTGCCATGGTGTAGAGAGAAGATAGTATGTGAACCCCGATGTGAACTACAGTGGCAGCACTAAGGGGGTTTGGTGGAACTGTGAACATGTCAATGTAAATTAGACTAATTTGCCATGCCCTAGCGTGAAATATATTCATCTTAAAAATATCTAATCTTGGAGAGCCTTATTAGACGAATGTGGTTCCTCCAATGGTTTTATTGTCAAATTATATAAACCCCGAAGCAGTAATGGCACACATTCACATTTGGGCTATAACATTTTATTTCTGTAATTTTCAGTTGATATTACAATATTAAAGACATTTTAAGAATGAATTGCAACCTAAACCAAAGTAAAGTTATGTCTATATAATATAAAAATGATATTAAAAATTGAGCTGTCAGTTGTGACGTGACTGCAAATTAGCCCAACAATAAGTGAAATTGAAAGCTGAACAATGCGTCACACAAAATGAGACCAAATTGCCATGCTGTAGAGAGAGTGGCAGCACTAAGGGGGGGGGGGGGGGGGGGGGGGGGGGGGGGGGGGGGGGGGGGGGGGGGGGGGGGGGGGCGTGGAACTGTGAACATGTCAATGTAAATTAGACTAATTTGCCATGCTGTAGGAGAACCAGCTACTATGTCACACAAAGTTGACCAAGTTGCCATTCTGTAGCGAGAACCTACTACTTAAAGGCATATTATGTGATCTTTTCCCCGAGAAGCGCCCTCTATTCATGATTTTTTTTAGAAAGTAGATTTTCTTGCAGATTTACATTTCCGATCATAAATCATACATACATTCCAAGTTACAGAGCGATACGATTCCTAATTACCTCAAAATCATGGTTTTAAAGTGAATTAGAGTGAAAAAATATAAACTGTCGGAATTCCGACAGTTTATTTTCACTCTAAAACCATGATTTTGAAGTAATTAAGAATCGTATCGACCTGTAACTTGGAATGTATGCATGATTATGATCAGAAATGTAAATCTGCAAGAAAATCTGCTTTCAATTTTTTTTTCAATGTTGAGGGCGTTCCCTGGAAAGATCACATAATATACCTTTAACACAATGTGAACTTTGAACATGTCACACAAAATTAGACCAATTTGCTATGCTGTAGAGAGAACCTGCTACTTACTACAACATAAACTATGAACATGCCACACAAAATTAGACCAAGCTGCCATGCTGTAGAGAGAACCTGCTACTTACTAGAATATGAACTAAAGGGTTCAAAAAAAGTAATTCCCACCCCCTGAAATTAGATCACCTTTGCTTACATAACTTCACACACAATTAGACGTTTCAAAAATTAAACGATTATGAAAGAAAAAAAAATAGGGACAGCGGTCCCAAATAGGTCGTCCGTTTATATGGGTAGATTAAAAACAAGGAAAGAGGTTAGACCTGACACTAGCGGATCCAGGATATAAAAAATAAAATAAACATCCTGGAGTTTGGTTGCAATTGTACTTCACCTGTTTAAATGTAATTGATTTTACATATGCAGCTAATTTTACATCTTGACCTCATATGACCTTTGACCTTGGTATGTGACCTTTGACCTAATTAACATATGAATGTTTCCATGTTGCATCCGTGACCCAAGTTTGGTTGCAATTGGTCATTGTATGGAAAAATGAACAAGAGACAAAAAAAAATGAAGAGACAAAAAAAAAGTGTACTAAATTTTACATCTTGACCTCAGATGACCTTTGACCTTTCTATGCGACCTTTGACCTCATTAACATATGCGGGTTTCCATGTTGTATCTATGACTGAAGTTTGGTTGCAATTGGTCATTGTATGGAAAAGAAATGGAAAAATGTAATCAATTTTACATATGCAGCCATTTCTACATTTACATCTTGACCTCAGATGACCTTTGACCTTGGTATGTGACCTTTGACCTCATTAACATATGAAGGTTTCCATGTTGTATCTATGACCAAAGTTAGGTTACAATTGGTCATTGTATGGAAAAGAAATGGACAAATGTAATCAATTCTACATATGCAGCTTGACCTCGAATGACCTTTGACCTTGGTATGTGACCTTTGACCTCATTAACATATGAAGGTTCCCATGTTGCATCTATGACCGAAGTTTGATTGCAATTGGACATTGTATGGAAAAGAAATGGAAAAATGTAATCAATTTTACATATGCAGCCATTTCTACATTTACATCTTGACCTCAGATGACCTTTGACCTTGGTATGTGACCTTTGACCTCATTAACATATGAAGGTTTCCATGTTGTATCTATGACCAAAGTTTGGTTACAATTGGTCATTGTATGGAAAAGAAATGGACAAATGTAATCAATTTTACATATGCAGCCACTTTTACATATACATCTTGACCTCGGATGACCTTTGACCTTGGTATGTGACCTTTGACCTCATTAACATATGAAGGTTCCCATGTTGCATCTATGACCGAAGTTTGATTGCAATTGGACATTGTATGAAAAAGAAATGGACAAAACAAAAAGTGTATACCAAATTGTAACAAAAAGTGTATACCAAATTGTTGACACACACACACACACCCCCACACACAGACTACACACGAAGGATGCTGCCATAAGGTCTCTTCCTACGGACGACCTAATACGGACGACCTAAAAAGGCTTGGCTATCGATAGAAAGTTAGTGTTTTTCGATATATCATGTTTACTTTTCCCAAAACAGTCACATTTCTCCCAACTGATGTTTTTAGAAAAAGTGGCACGTGGTCCAGTAAATTTAAAAGCTCTGTCTCTGATTATTTTTGTACGCAAATTAGACCAAGTTTGTTTCCATAACTCCGGACAGGATTAATCTTTTTCAGAAATTTAAATTTGAAAAGAGAAAGTGCTTGGCTTCCTACAAAAAGTTTCTCCTTTTCAATATCATGTTTACTTTTCCCAAAATTGTCTCATTTTCCAAAAAATGATATCAGAAACAGTGGCAATTTTCAAAATCTTATACAATTTTGTTTGTGTAACACCCCCACACAATTAGATGTTTTAAGAAATTGAAACTTTTCTAAAAAGGAAAAACGCTTAGCTATCCGTACAAAGTTTCCCCTTTTCATACCATGTTTACTTCTCAAATGTCCCCAAAATGATGTTTCCATTATAAAGATGAATTTTTTCAAAATCAAATACAAGTAAGTGCCACTTTTTCTGAAAACATCATTTTGAGGAAATGCGACTGTTTTGGGAGAAGTAAACATGGTATCAAAAGGGAACTAACTTTATATAGGTAGCCAAGGGTTTCACCTTTTCATAACTGTTTAAGTTTACCAAAACGGCTCATCTTATCTGGAGTTAAATGCAAACAAACATTCTCAAATATAAGGGGGGACTTACTTTTTTTAAATCCTATATAAACATGTCACACAAAATCAGACCAATTTGCCACGCTGTAGAGAAAACCTGCTACTTACTACAACATAAACTATGAACATGTCACACAAAATTAGACCAATTTGCCATGCTGTAGAGAGAACATGCTTCTTATCACAATGTGATCTATATGAACATTTAGACCAAGTTGTCATGCTGTAGAGAGAAGATAGTATGTGAACTACAGTGGCAGCACTAAGGGGGAGGGGGAATAGATTAATTTGCCATGCTGTAGAGAGAACCTGCTTCTTATCACAATGTAATCTATGAACATGTCGCACAAATTTAGACCAATTGCCATACTGTAGAGAGAACCTGCTACATATTCAGTACAATAACTTGAGGACATCCTGCATGTATCCGAGCATACACGCACATCAGCACACTAACGTGGTATAGGGGCTTTGTACGTACGTATGCCAGCGTTTGTGAACTCACGACTCATTCACATTATACCTTTGCTGTAATCAACCTATATATTTACAAAGCTTAACATCTCTTCTTTCCAATCATACACACTTTTATCATAAATACTAACTTTACACTATCGTTAATATACACATCTTTGGCAGTTCTTTTTATTCCACGGACTCAAAAATCGGCCAATTTCCCATTCATAACAGTAACACCCGCTGCGATCAACTTCCGACAAGCGAGAATTCTCCGTGCAAGACCATCGTGTATCTCCGCGGGAGTCCCCCATTCATAAAATCAACCTAACTTTTTTTGTTACAATGATCATAAGGTACAATATCATCTAAAGGTTACCGACCAAATTTTTCCTTGACCCTTAGTTATTTCTAATATTCATGATGTTTCATACATGATCGAAAGCAGTTCGGTCGAAAAGCGTGTTCGCCTGTCTTCAGTGCCGAAGGCATGACCTTACAACGTGATTCACTACATTATTGATTAATACGTCACTGTTAACTAAACAAGATTGGTCGATACCATCATTGCTCATAGGGGTGTTTCATGTACCAGAATCCCAAATAGAAGATATTTGATGCGCGATGTATTT
The DNA here is from genome assembly GCA_035610835.1 of Ophiura sarsii. NCBI lineage: Eukaryota > Metazoa > Echinodermata > Ophiuroidea > Amphilepidida > Ophiuridae > Ophiura > Ophiura sarsii. Next base: position 55,671,130 of record CM069459.1, on the reverse strand, counting down.
TTCTAGGCGAAGAGCTATGAACTTTTTTATTTTATTTTAAAGTGAGGCTCATTATTAGGTAATTGGAAGTTCGTACGGGCAGGTAAACATGCATTTATTAATTCATATAATAGATATTGTTGGGAACCTTATGGTGTTTGTAATCAGTTTAAGATGTTATGGCAAAGTTTTCAATATATTTAATGAAAATGTATTCCGTTAAAATATATTCAAATTATTATGTTTTAATTAAAACACGAATTGCAAACTTTTTCGAGATTATTCAATTAACTTCTGGAGGCCTTATACATGTAATATATTGCAGCAACTAAAAAGACATTAAAGTTCAGTTTGTAAATAGCTATAGGTATACTTTTGCTCAGCCTCAACTGATGGGCAGTGTACCTAATTAGTTATACCCTCCCTCATGTATTATGTTGCATACTGTGTGACTATGGCCATACTACAACAAGTGCAATGAGGTCATTTGCAAGTATACAGGTCAGCGCGTGATCAATGTGTGGCTCTTTCACGGTACGCTAACTCTGAATGAACGGTCTGTATTGATATGCTAATGACGCAAGGTAGTTGCAATACGTCAAACCTAATTACGAAATGTCCAAGCGCTGCATAAAGTTATTGTAATGTACAATTAATTTATGAAAATGTCACACAAAATGAGACCAAGTTGCCATGCTGTAGAGAGAACCTGCGACTTAACACAATGTAATCTATGAACATGTCAAACACAATTAGACCAATTTGCCATACTGTAGAGAGAACCTGCGACTTAACACAATGTAATCTATGAACATGTCAAACACAATTAGACCAATTGCCATACTGTAGAGAGAACCTGCTACTTATCACAATGTGAGCTATGAACATGTCACACAAAATTAGACCAAGTTGCCATACTGTAGAGAGAACCTGCTACATATTATTTTTATTTCATCATCTTTATTATAATAATATAAAGAAGCAAACACACAAACCCAAGAACATCTAGGGCCTATGCTGACCCCAGGCATGGGAGTTACATAACACAAGAACATACAAATTAATACAGTACTCAAAGAAAGCAAAACAACGGAATTTATAAACAAAAACAACAAAATGAAAAACTATCATGGCGGCACAAAATAAATCTAAATGAGCTCATGGATGTTCCACTCCGGCTCATGTCTGGCATTGTAGATGGAATATGAAGAGGTAAGAACGGATTTTGAAATTTTGTTTTTGAGTTCAGAATATTTTGTGGAACTTTTCAGTTGCCTGAAGATACTAGTCATCCTCTTCTTATTGTCCGTGTCAATCAAACCCCTTGAGCCGATCTCAATGGCGATTAATGAGCAATCAAAGCCTGTGTCAGCTATGTTAGAGACCAGGGTTGAGTATCGGTCGATCTTTGTTTGATGGGCATTAATAATGTTGGGTTCGAATGGCACGGTCAATTCGAAGAGGATGACTTTTTTCTCAGTAGACCAAACCAGAACGATGTCCGGCTTTTGCGATGTGGCAATGACATACGGAGGCACGGTTCCACCACCTATGGTGCAGTTCTCAATGTCAGCAAAGATACTAAATTTATGAAAATGTCACACAAAATTAGACCAATTTGCCATGCTGAAGAGAGAACCTGCTTCTTAATCTTATCACAATGTTAACTTTGAGCATGTCACACAAAATTAGACCAAATTGCCATGCTAGAGAGAACCTGCTACTAATCACAATGTGCACTTTGAACATGCCACACAAAATTAGACCAATTTACCATGCTATAAGAGAGAACATTGCTACTTATCACAATGTGAGCAATGAACATGTCACACAAAATTAGACCAAATTGCCATGCTGTAGAGAGAACATGCTTCTTATCACAATGTGATCTATGAACATGTCACACAAAATTACACCAATTTTCCATGCTGTAGAGAGAACCTGCTACTTATCACAATGTGAGCTATGAATATGTCACACAAAATTAGACCAAGTTGCCATTCTGTAGAAAGAACCTGCTACTTACTACAATATGAACTTTGAACATGTCACACAAAATTAGACCAAGTTGCCATGCTGTAGAGAGAACCTGCTACTTACTACAATATGAACTATGAATATGTCACACAAAATTAGACCAAGTTGCCATGCTGTAGAGAGAACCTGCTACTTGACACAATGTAATCTATGAACATGTCACACAAAATTAGACCAAGTTGCCATGCTGTAGAGAGAACCTGCTACTTGACACAATGTAATCTATGAACATGTCACACAAAATTAGACCAAGTTGCCATGCTGTAGCGAGAACCTGCTACTTGACACAATGTGAATTATGAACGTGTCACACAAAATTAGACCAAGTTGCCATGCTGTAGCGAAAACTTGATACTTGACACAATGTGAACTATGAACATGTCACACAATTAGACCAAGTTGCCATACTGTAGAGAGAACCTGCTTCTTATTACAATGTTATCTATGAACATGTCGCACAAAGTTAGACCAAGTTGCCATGCTGTAAAGAGAACCTGCTAATTAACAACAATGTGAACTATGAAAATGTCACACAAAATTAGCCCAAATAGCAACACTGCTGAAAACCCCACTAATTGGTACCATGTAAGCTAATTCCATGGTACAAATACACTGGATAGTCAGGTAATGACAAAGCTGTAAGAGACATCACACAAACAATCACATCAAACCCAATAATGACATTTTAAATAAACTTGCAAAATGTAATCATTTCAGTGTTTACTTACCTTCTGTCGTTGTCTGGGTTTCTTCAATGGAACTGTAAATGTAGTCTTTTTTCGTGCTGAAGAAAATAACCACAAGTAAAATATGCTATACTATCGATTGGGCTGATGTACATGTGCATTCATTTGTATATATTTTCATAAATGTGCAATGAACTATTCATAACCATGCAATGAAGTATTTATAAAAGCGCATCTGGACAACTTAGAGGGACAACAACTTCTATACTATATTTGTCTTCCTCTGGACAGTGACGTAACTTTACAGGCACAGTATTTTGGGCATGTGGGTATGTAGCTTCCGTCTCTCTACGCCATGGGGTTCTCAACCTGGGGGTCCTGACCCCATGGGGGCTGTTTGGGGTTTTCCAGGGGGTCATGAAGAGGTCATAAATTTAGCTTTTTGGGGAACCATTTTAATATTTCGCTCTAAAATGCCTTAGAAAAACCCAAAAGAAACGTTCAATTATGCATAATTTCCTGCACGCTACGCTCGCATCATATAACTAAGCAGTTTCAGTTTAAATAAATCGGGTTGTTTTATTCAACTGGTTTTTTTGGGGGTCACGGTTCTGACCAAGAATGTCAAAAGGAGTCGTGGAGCCAAAGGTTGAGAACCACTGCTCTACGCTCATGTGTATACACCAGCGCCTCGAGTAGGGGTGTACATTTATGTGGTACAATTTAGTACAATACACAATTATGCACTTATCAATTGCATCCCCGTCCCGAGGGACCCGGGCATGGCGGGGACCATGCAGGGACCGTACGCAATCATACAAAAAATGTTGCCCGGTTATGTGGGGGCGTGTACCGGGGACGTACAAAACGTGCCCTCGCTAGCTGGGGCATGTAGCCGGGACGTAGCAAGGGCGTACATCACTGAAAAATAAGCCGGGGAATGGCCGGGCAGTGTAGCGGGGGCGTACGCTAGGGTACACATAGACACCCCAGGCAGTAGTCGGGGTGTACACATACATAGCGGAGACGTACACAAAATGTAAACACCGGAACATAGCCGGGTGTATACACTTTGTTCCGGCTATGGTGAGCCGGGAATGTATGCTGCCGTACACTTTGTCCCGGCTAAGGACTGGGGGGGGGGGGACCGTACGGCAATGTACAATTTGTAGCCTGATGTACACAAAATGATGCCCCCCACTATCCCAGGGTCCGGGGATACAATTGATAAGTGCATTACAAATCACTGTCTCGTGATATTATTATTATTATAATGTAGACTAATTGATTCTTTGCGTTTTCATTGGTCCCAAGCACGCGTGTAATTCATTCCAAAGATGCCCTGCAAATATCATCAATCAACACAGTACAAAATTATGGTTGAGTCAAGAGGGCCTTTGTTCTTGTGAAATATATTCATCTTAAAAATATCTAATCTTGGAGAGCCTTGTTAGACAACTGTGGTTCCTCCAATGGTTTTATTGTCAAATTATATAAACCCCGAAGCAGATATGGCATACATTCACATTTGGGCTATAACATTTTATTTCTGTAAATTTCAGTTGATATTACAATATTAAAGACATTTTAAGAATAAATTGCAACCTAAACCAAGGTAAACGTATCAAATAAATGAAGTTAAAAGTGGAGAAATGCCGTGATAATATATAATTTATATACATATATATAATAAATAAATTATATATTATCACGGCATTTCTCCACTTTTAACTTCATTTATTTGATATTATTTAATGCCGACGCAGCTTCTTTGTTATATTCTACTCACTCTTAAACCAAGGTAAAGGTAGGTCTATATAATATAACAAGGCGGTTCTCGAACGGCGCGTCTCGCCTGTTCATCAAAAGTGACTTGAAAGAAATGATGATGAAACATATGATACAATGTAGCACTGTCACAGAGGTATGCATTGTAGTTAATGCAAGGGATGTAATGCCTTGAAAAATTTAATCAACAAAAAGAACACACCAACCCCCTTCCCTACACCAAATCACATCAAGATAGGCCTTACAGATCTTATTTGACCCCAGATGACCTCTGATGACCTTGAAAATTTAATCAGCAAAAAGAACACACCAACCCCCTTCCCTCCACCAAATCACATCAAGATAGGCCTTACGGATCTTATTTGACCCCAGATGACCTCTGATGACCTCGACAAATTAATCAACAAAAAGAACACACCATCCCTCTTCCGTCCACCAAATCCCATCAAGATAGGCCTTACGGATCTTATTTGACCCCAGATGACCTTGAATGACCTCCGATGACCTTGAAAATTTAATCAGCAAAAAGAATACACCACCCCCCTTCCCTCCACAAAATCCAATCAAGATAGGCCTTACTGATCTATTTGACCCCATATTTGACCCCCGATGACCCCGAAAAATTAATCAACAAAAAGAACACACCACCCCCTTCCCTCCACCAAATCCCATCAAGATAGGCCTTACTGATCTATTTGACCCCTGATGACCCCGAAAAAGTAATCAACCAAAAGAACACACCACCCCCCTTCCCTCCACCAAATCCCATCAAGATAGGCCTTACTGATCTATTTGACCCCCGATGACCCCGAAAAATTAATCAACAAAAAGAACAAACCATCCCTCTTCCGTCCACCAAATCCCATCAAGATAGGCCTTACTGATCTATTTGACCTCATATTTGACCCCCGATGACCCCGAAAAATTAATCAACAAAAAGAACACACCACCCCCCTTCCCTCCACCAAATCCCATCAAGATAGGCCTTACTGATCTATTTGACCCCATATTTGACGCCGATGACCCCGAAAAATTAATCAACAAAAAACACACACCATCCCTCTTCCGTCAACCAAATCCCATCAAGATAGGCCTTACTGATCTATTTGACCCCATATTTGACCCCCGATGACCCCGAAAAATTAATCAACAAAAAGAACACACCATCCCTCTTCCGTCCACCAAATCCCATCAAGATAGGCCTTACTGATCTATTTGACCCCATATTTGACCCCCGATGACCCCGAAAAATTAATCAACAAAAAGAACACACCACCCCCCTTCCCTCCACCAAATCCCATCAAGATAGGCCTTACTGATCTATTTGACCCCCGATGACCCCGACAAATTAATCAACAAAAAGAACACACCACCCCTCTTCCGTCCACCAAATCCCATCAAGATAGGCCCAACGAGATAGATATAGGTAGAGCGATGACTGTAGCTAGGGCCATTGCCAGCCCATTTACAATGCAATCCTAAATCTCACGTTCGAAATCGTGTAAAATTACAGATGAAACGCCAAATCTTTCAAAACATAGTGAATTCAATCAGTTATACATTAGAAATGTAGAAATAGTCATCAACTTTTGTTTTGGATATCTTAATTACTTAGTTTAAGCTACATAAGTTTATCAGTGTTAAATAAAAGACAGCAATATAATTCTCTAAAATCAGTAATATTATTTCAGGGCCCCGTTGCCGCATTTGGTCGCATGAAGCCAGTTTTGCAAATTTGCGACCAATTGCGGCAACGGTTCATGAATGAATCGACTAAATTTAGGGGATTTAGTTGATTTGCAAATAGAACGGCAACTTAAATACAATTTTGCGAGCAGACGGCACTCAAAATACTCAAATAACTGGAAATAAACACTTTTCGGTCAATCGTGATACGGGATTCTCGCCCAAAATATGTGCATGGAAGATGCATTTACCTACTTATGTGATTGATTTTGCAAAACGATGAAGTTTCATAAAATTATTTTTTGGGTTTTGTTGACTTCATTTTCTAGACAAGCAGGGCGCTCTATTCATATTTATCTCGTTGGATAGGCCTTACTGATCTATTTGACCCCATATTTGACCCCCGATGACCCTGAAAAAATAATCAACAAAAAGAACACCCTATCCCTCTTCCGTCCACCAAATCCCATCAAGATAGGCCTTACTGATCTATTTGACCCCCGATGACCCCGAAAAATTAAGAACAAAAAGAACACACCACCCCCTTCCCTCCACCAAATCCCATCAAGATAGGCCTTACTGATCTATTTGACCCCATATTTGACCCCAATGACCCCGAAAAATTAATCAACAAAAAGAACACACCACCCCCCTTTCCTCTACCAAATCCCATCAAGATAGGCCTTACTGATCTATTTGACCCCATATTTGACCCCAATGACCCCGAAAAATTAATCAACAAAAAGAACACACCATCCCTCTTCCGTCCACCAAATCCCATCAAGATAGGCCTTACTGATCTATTTGACCCCCGATGACCCCGAAAAATTAAGAACAAAAAGAACACACCATCCCCCTTCCCTCCACCAAATCCAATCAAGATAGGCCTTATGGATCTTATTTGACCCCCGATGACCTTGAATGACCTCTGATGACCTTGAAAATTTATTCAGCAAAAAGAACACACCACTCCCCTTCCCTCCACCAAATCTCATCAATATAGGCCTTACTGATCTATTTGACCCCATATTTGACCCCGATGACCTCTGGTGACCTTAAAAATTTAAACAACAAAAAGAACACACCATCCCTCTTCCCTCCACCAAATCCCATCAAGATAGGCCTTACTGATCTATTTGACCCCATATTTGACCCCCGATGACCTTGAATGACCTCCGATGACCTTGAAAATTTAATCAGCAAAAAGAACACACCACCCCCTTCCCTCCACCAAATCCCATCAAGATCGGCCTTACGGATCTTATTTGACCGCATATTTGACCCCGATGACCTTGAATGACCTCCAATGACCTTGAAAATCTAATCAGCAAAAGAACACCCCACCCCCTTCCCTGACATCAAGTCCCATCAAGATAGGCCTTACGGATCTCTAGATATCGCGTCACAACGCGTCTCAAAAGTTAAGCATATTTGACCCCGATGACCTTGTATGACCCCCGATGACCTTGAAAAATCAATCAGCAACAGAACGCACCACCCCCCTTCCCTCCACCAAGTCCCATCACGATAGGCCTTACGGATCTCCAGATATCGCGTCACAAAGGTATTTCTTAGCACACGGCGGACGGCATACGGCGGACAGAAATAGTGATAACATAGTCTCTTTCTGATTACATCAGGCGAGACAAAAATGATATTAAAAATTGAGCTGTCAGTTGTGACGTGACTGCAAATTGGCCCAACAATAAGTGAAATTGAAAGCTGTGCGGTGTCATGAACATGAGCAGAAAAAACATTGATTATTCACATTTTTATTAATTTTCTGGATCATCAATATCATGAAATATTTTAGTTATTTCTAACCATATTAATATAAATACGACAAACCAAGGCAGTTAATTTTAGCCTTTTCGTTATCCCTTTAAGTTTTTATTAATTGAGACGGACATTTACAGCACAACATCTAAATAATAACCCTAATCCCTGAGGCACCTTTTCCAAAGAATTTTTTTTCGCGGCCAAATAGCGAGGGGGAAAAGTGCCCCCACTCCCCCGGGGCTCGAACCCCTGACCTCTGGGTTCAGAGGCAGACGATCTACCGCTAGGCCACGGGGGAAACCATACATGGCAGAGTATATTCCGCCCTGTATCCCTGGGGCCATTATTTCATCGAAAAACTGCCGAGCTGGGTGACACAAGCACACTGCATCGTAGTCATTTGTAGTACTCAAGAGTGTTAACTTAGGATTAAGATTGCTGTCTATTTGCTGCTTTGGTAGTCTTTATTGACATCAACAATGAACACGGTCTGAACGATGAAAATATAGATGTATTATTATTAACAATAACAGATGAAGAATCCTTGAACATCCACAGAAAGTATAACATCAACAAATTAAAATATTCCCTTTTTTGCCCACCATGCGTATTCAGAGTAGCAACTCTTTTTCTGGAAGGTCTATACTTTTTATGTTAGAAATAATATTAATTATCAACTCTATGATGGACTCCCGGAAATGGTTAAATTTTAAACATTTCAATGATTATGAAAGTACAATATATTTAAATACATGTAGCCTACCTATACTTTTTCCTGGTAGCCAATTGTCATCTTCATCACTGTCATCTGCATAAGATGAAACCTTCACACTTCTCTTTCTTCTAGGTACTCCGGCCGGTTTTCTCATAAACTCAGGTGGTGGAACATCCAAACCTTTTTAAGTAATATGAATAATGGTCCTTTCTTTATCAAGCAGGTGTTAGATGCAAATTTTACTAGGCCAAATTAAATTAATTGTTTGTCTCAAAGCTCCTCTCCTGCTGTAAAACTAATGCGGAATGCGGGTTTTTTTCAATTTTTTTTTTTTTTTTTTTAAATATAAAATATTGAAATCCTTGTGAACTTTTGTATATAAGATGATGTGATCAATGAAAATCTGAAAATCGGTGAAATTTTGGGATTTTTAAAAAAAGAAAGAAAAAAGAAGAAAAAAAAGAAAAGAAAAGGTTTTTTCAGATTGTTGTTTTTCCAATGCGCATCAATAAACTAACTCGCGCGGGAGCTTTGAGACAAACAATAGAAAAAAACATGCTTCTTCAAATCATATCTTGTGTTTACAAAGTCCGATTACCTTCAACATGGTATCATTTCAAAGCTTAAAATGTGCTCTTTAAAGTCATACCAATAACTCAGATTCGATTCGTGCCTCCAACATGTCCATTTTGACGTGACGGGTCACATTTGTTTTAACAAGTTTTAACAATTGTACAAACATTTTTTTTTTTAAAGGGGCTGAGACTGAGAGATTACAGAGAAAAACTAAATTCGGAAAAAAAGAATTGTTTCAATAGATAAGGTAGGACTACATGAGAACCGCCTGAAGTGTAATGATTAATGGGAAAACGGTTGAATAATGCCTAATGGCGCTATTGAAATTTGGTTGAAGCAAGTTATGTGGTTAGTAGCACTGGTATCGTGCCTACCCAATAGCCTGAATATATGACCATGTGAACATACGTAGTAGTGGACCCGCTCTACTCGTCAGGTCTCGCTTCGCTCAACATATGTTGATCAATTGAATGCAATCAAGTCGCACCAGGCCGCTCGATCTGAATCGCTGCACTTGACTTCAATTCAACTTAAGCGCGAGTGCGCGACTGGTCATTCAATCTGTCGAGCTACTGTGGGAGATTTGTATTTCATTATTCATAGTCCATCGAGCGACTCCCAATCGCCAATATCTACGATTGGCTAGTATGTAATGGGGCCCTCACATGTATCCGTGTGAGCTGGGCGGCCCATTGACGGCCAGCCGCGCCCGGCAGGACCCGGCAGGAATTTTGAACATGCTCAAAACTCTTGCCGGGTGAGCAAAAGCGGCGGCAAACGGTGAGAGCCCGGTTTGAGGACGGTATAAAGACGGCACACCCGTTTCGCGCCCGTTCGCAGGGCGGTAATGGTAGGCGGCCACCTTACCGTCTAATAGAAAAACAACAGAGTCCAAACAATGACTAAAAAATGTCAACGAGCGCATTAATTTTTTGTTGTGGCCACCGGGTCCATAACGTTATATACAGGGTCTTTACCGGGTCCTCACCGGCCGTGTACCGGGCTCACCGTCCTCATACATTTCTAGCTTACCGTTCTCACCGGGTGCATAACACCTCCTCACCGGGTCCTCGGTCCATACCGTTCTATACCGGGTCTGTCCCGGGTTCTCACCGGCCTTGTCCCGGGATCACCGGCCTCATACAGTTCTAGCTTACCGTTCTCACCGTGTCCTCACCGTGTGCATACCACCTCCATACCGGTTCCTAACCGGTCGAAACGCCTGGGTACCGGCCGAAACGTCTTGATTACATCATCAAACCGCCCTTTTCAAGCTGAGCGCTCAAGCTCGCCGCTTCATTTGCATTCCGGAATCCGTACGACCAACATCTATAATACTCTCTAAATGTAAAAGAGCTAAACCTCACTCTTTCGAGAGCTTTAGGAGTGACGGCTCTTCTAAGAAGTGAAGTTCACTCTTTTCAGAGTGATTTGTCTCTCTTTTAAGAGTGATTTGTCACTCTTTTAAGAGTGATTTGTCACTCTTTTAAGAGTGATTTCCACTCTTTTCAGAGTAATTTTAACTCTTTTAAGAGTGAACTTCACTCCAAAAAAGAGCTGTCCTCCTAAAGCTCTCGAAAGAGTGAGTTTTAGCTCTTTTACATTTAGAGAGTTGCAACATGCCTGCTGAGAGTCCGTTCCGCGAACGGTTACTAGGCTGCATGCGGCCATTCGCAGTCCGTCGCTAAGATGGTCGACGTCCACCACCGTCCATCACTGCCCTGCGAATGGGCGCGAAACGGGTGCGCCGTCCTTATACCGTCTTCATACCGGGCTCTCGTTCGCCGCCGCTTTTACTCACCCGCCAGGAGTTTTGAGCATGTTCAAAACTCCGGTGGCCGGCAAAGTCCCCTGAACGTGTTCAACGGATGGGAAACGGCCCACCGTGTGTGCCGCCGTCCGCACCCATTTTTCACACGGTAAGGGGCCGCTCAGCTCACACGGATACATGTGAGGGCCCCATTATAAGCATGAAATCAACAAAAGGAAGTTAGTTGTCTCCACCAACGACCATAATATTTCATGAAGGCCCGTATTTTTCAGGGAGGGGGGGGGGAGGGATTTTGTAAAATGCAGAAGTTGACCTTTTTTAACAAGGAGGGGGGGCAAATTACCAAAATGTTGACCTCTTTTCAATGTTTTTTTTTACCTTTTGAAATATTTTAGGATGGGGAGGGCTCCTGGGGATGGGGTCCTCCCCCGGTTACAGGCCTGATCTCATGCAGGACGTACGCCATGTAAAATTGTAAGCATGTTAAAAAGTAGCTGCCAAACTTACCAACTTCAATCATCATCTCATAATTCATTTTCATATTCTTCAGTCTCAACTTCTCATAATCAGAGATCTCAGCAAACTCCTTTGCAGTAAAATAGGCCTCGGTGCCACAGTTATCATCTTTTTTGGAACTCATCCTGAATCCAGAAGCTCTCTGTTTAAAACAGCAACCTAAAGAGCAAATTAATTTAATTTTTAATTTTTATATAGGGCCTCCCTAGGCTGCTTGGCCTACACATAACATCTGTACCAATTACTAACAGATGATTGGAGTTTTAAAGGCATATTATGTGATCTTTTCCAGAGAGCGCCCTCTATTCATGATTTTTTTTAGAAAGTAGATTTTCTTGCAGATTTACATTTCCGATCATAAATCATACATACATTCCAAGTTACAGAACGATACGATTCCTAATTACCTCAAAATCATGGTTTTAGAGTGAATTTAGAGTGAAAAATATAAACTGTCGGGATTCCGACAGTTTATTTTCACTCTAAAACCATGATTTTGAAGTAATTAAGAATCGTATTCGCCCTGTAACTTGGAATGTATGCATGATTTATGATCAGAAATGTAAATCTGCAAGAAAATCTGCTTTCTATTTTTTTTCGATGTTGAGGGCGTTCCCTGGAAAGATCACATAATATACCTTTAACTGCGTACAAATGTACCACTTACCACTGTGCATCAGGGCTCAAAATAGCTTCTGAAAAAAATATCAATCAATGCCAAAAAGTACACATGCACACAGGGCTAAAATAACTTATATCAGCCCCATAATCAAAAAATATATTTTGAGGTGGCGTGAGGCCTGCTGTGCATATAAAGTCTTGCAATGCTCTGCAGTCTGCACTGCATGTACCGTATTATCCCTATTAAGCGCCCAGAGCTCTTAGCAAAGTCATTTTGGATGGGCGCTTATTAAGTTACATGGAAACTGTCAAATTGTTTCCGAATTTTGATGCACATTTTTGGTGGAAAATGTGCACAGCCCAAACATGTTGTTGATGCCAGGACTTTCGGACGCTACTTTCATGCTTTATTTTGAGCTGCAGTGGCTAAAAGATGGGCGCTTATTAGGTGTTACTTTTTGGTAGTCATTGGGAAAAAGAGGGGTGGGCGCTGATAAGGGCATGGGCGCTTAATAGGGATAATACGGTAGTGTCAGTCTATCTATCGGTCATGGCACATGCAACTTCAAAATGTAGGATGCATCGCAAGATCATGTTCAACATTTGGATGAATGTGAGCGCTCTATCAACAACAAAAAATCACATGGTCTACACTATTATACGCCTAGGGCTACCAATTAATTGCAGGGAGGTAGCGATTTGAAATTAATCTGATCATCAATTTGATTTTTTAAAGATTGACACATAACACTTTGATTTGGATGGGCCTAGCAACCGATTGACTAGCTACGTAATCTAGCATGCCATAGGCCACATTGTGGCAAAGCTTTTCCTTTCATTATAATAAAACAAAGACTGTGAACAATGAATGTGCAAAGAGAGAATGTTATAATAAATTGTAAATATATTTTTAAGATTACTGTACAATGTACTTGTAAACTACGTTAGTGAATAGCAAGGTTTGGTTTGGGAGTCTTTTGGGCTACTTTGGGCTAAAACAAATATTTGGCCCTTTTGGGCTGAAAAATGGTTCATCATTAAACATGGAATATATAAATAATGAATCAAAGTTTTTGCATTGCTTATTGCTTATTGCTTATTAACTCCCTATAGCAGCCTATTCGGCTAAACTTCGCCCTCTGAAACCTAGAGGTTGTGATTTTTGTACAGGTAACAGACCCGGGATGATCCCCTACTCTTATCGATAAGGTCTGTAACTTTTACCGTGTTCAGGGTGAAGCGTCTGAATACACGGGACCAACGGCTTAACGTGAATCTCCGAATCACGGCGAACTGACACTCACTGTATAGACCTGCACGTTGTACACAGTGAATGGGGTAGAGGAGAAATTCTACAATTAAATCTGATTATCAGCTTAAACCATGGAAAGAGACTCCAATAACTAACACTCACTGAATTAAGATTTAATTGTAGAATTTCCGACCTAGATAGGAACTTTTTGGGATGGACAAAGAATCCTGGTTTCAAGGCGACTTGAACCCACGATCCTATGATTGAAAGAATATTCCCGACCAACGATCAGCGCGCTAGATCGCTCGGCCACCTCTGTTATAAAAACCATCAAGTTTACAGCACATTTTGCTCCATAACTTCACTTATACTTAATAACCTATAGTTGGCGTCAGAGAAATTCGGCACTTTTTTGTGTGACAACTGCGTACAGCGTAAACACGGAAGTGCGTTGTAGAACAGCGTCACAACAGCGTTATCTTTGAGAAGTCGACGCGTCGCGGTATCTCTAATCCGATGGCGATTGGTCGCTATTGTATCTATGGGTTATAAATGACAAAATGTCCCCGCCCATAGGCCTACGCTCATTAAATAGACGTGTGCGTTGGCGGATTTAAAAAGTGCCAAAGTATTCTGACGACAACTATAGTGAACTCATCAAGCACTCATTTTAAAGGGGATTACATGATCTTTCCATCAATAGGCCTACTAATAACATTTAAATTCAACATTTTTAAATTTTTTATGAACATCCATAGGGCCAAATAAAAATAAAATGTTGTTTCCGGTAACCCGCCCACGGCGCCCATCCCTATTTTTCAGCGCAGAAAAAAACAAAACTATGCCATTTTGGGGAAAATAATTTTTTTAAAGAGTCGTCCGTGTCGAAATTCTGACATGTAGCTGCCGGAAATCATATTTATTTTATTTTTCCCTTCGACTCTCTCTCTCTCTCTCGAGAAGAAGAATTGTTAATTGAAATAATTGATAAAAAAGAAAAAGATCGACAAAAAACTTTAAATAAAAAATAAAAAATAAAATATAAACTTACAAAACAAGACTTTATCGCAATATAACAGAACAACAAACAGATCGTCGTAATCACGCATAGCACATTTTATTTGGCTGTCGGGTACAACCACGCCTGTAAGGGTATATTTAAATAAAAATTAATACACAAACAGCAAATATTATATAAGATAGGGCTGGAAAAAGAGTTTAAATTATAAAACAAGAGTGAATGGCAAGAGTAAAGGAGCTTTTTAACACTGGAATCGCACTTAATTTTTTGCAAGACACCCTAAAATTGGGTTGAAAATCTCAGTATATGAAGAAGAAAAAAATGTTGGTAATTTTTTTTCTTCTTCCCCTTCCTTCTGTCCCAAATTTTTCAGAGCATGTTACCGGAAACAACATTTTATTTTTATTTGGCCTAGCCTAGCATCAGGGGTATGCCACTCAGCTTGCCGATCGGAAGCCACTTTTAAATTAAAATTTGGTCGGCATATAATTGGTGGCGCTATACCGATGTAGCAGACGACGCGACGCTGGCCACGCGTCTCTCAGACAACCCAATGTGACAACGGGAGTGCACCATTTTTAATTATTTTTAACAGTCATCGCCTGGTTAACGATGAAAATTATGATGAATTTGTCAAAATGATAAGATGAACATTCGCGATTAGGCCTACGTGTTAATTCACACCGAATTCAACATTTAGGTTTCGCGTGGCCACCGTCGTCTGTGTAGCCTAAATCTACAGCGCCCCCAAAGGCCAAACCTATGCCGACCCAAAATGACGTTAAACCTGGTTAAACATTGTTAAACGCGTTAAACGCCGGTCACGGACGCATTCCGGTTCCGGACGATCACCATAATTTTTTATTCAAATATGCAAAAGGGACCGTTTTCGCTACGTACGTTATAGTTGTCGCCAGAATACTTCAGCACTTTTTAAAACCGCCAATGCGCGCGCCTAGTTAATAAGCGTGTGGGCGGGGATTTTCATGACCCATAGATACGATCGCGGCCTATCGGATTACAGGGGCCGCGACGCGTCGAACTGCTCAAAGATAACGCTGTTGTTACATTGTGTTACGCTGTTCTACAACGCACTTCCGTGTTTACGCTGTACACAGTTGTCACAGCAGTGGCGTAACCAGCGGGGGGGGGGGGGGGGGGGGGGGGGGGCTTGGAACCCTTGCCCCCCCCCCCCCCCCAATGAAATCAAGTACGGCTGTAAATGAAATTTACAAACAAAGTACACACCAAATCCCCCAATAATGACATCGTGTCGGTTGAGATTGGCACTGTCGGTTCATTTGACGAAAGGAATCATGGAATTATGATGGTCAAAAGTACACATATGAAAAATTTTCGCGCGTTACGCGCGCATATGTCTTCCCAAAATTAAATATTCTTTGGTACAAGCTTGTTTAGAGCCAAAATAGCCTTAAATAGGTTCTATAGCTCAATCGTCCAAACTGTAAAGTCGTAACATTTTCGCGCGCATCTCTTGACTCAACAAATCTTAGGAGCCCCCCCATTTCAAGTCACTGCCCCTTCTTGCCCCCCCAAATGAAAAAGTCTAGTTACGCCACTGTATTGTAACTGTGTCACAGAAAAAAGTGCCCAAGTATTCTGACCACGAGTATAATAGTTATAGTAAAGGTGAGCCCGGACCTTCAATTTGCCGTTGACAACAAAGCATCAAGTCTACGCTCTACTCAACCATACAGAAGAACGTTCCTAGCGACCATGTGAGGCTGTGTAAGCGACCGTTGTTTACATGAGCAATATTTCCCAAATTCGTAAAATGTTTCATTGATTTTCAGACTTTGACCTGTAAAAAACATGTGAAAACTTGCATTATGTGTAAATATGATAACTTGAGCATGTAGAGGAATCACTTTGTCAAATATTCTGTTCGATGGTAATATTTCACGGGAGTACAAAAAGGGTTAAATTTTGGCCGTTTTGGTGATGGTGCAATCTGAATTTGTTTGAATTCACGTAGTTTGTGGTCAACGGCATGTGACGTCACTCAGTAATCACCTATCTAGGCATGATAGGCTAGTATAGGACTTTCATATCCCAAAATTAATAGTATCCCTGCTAGCATGCCTAGACTATAATATTGCCCTCTTCTCGCCACTACTATAATAGTCGTTGCCAGAATAAGCTAGTTAATATAAATAAGCGTGTGGACGGGGACATTCATGACCCATATATAGATACGATCGCGGCCAATCGGATTACAGGGCCGCGACGCCTCGAACTGCTCAAAGATACATCTTGCAGTTACTGTCCGTTTTACCATTGAACACAGTACAGTGCGCTTGTAATTGAAGTATTATTGACCCGCTGCACGCACAGAGTTCACATGCAATTCAAATAGGGACAGATTGTTTTCAGTTATATCATGAAAACTAACCGGCCGATTAGTCTCAATCGAACGGTTAATACAAGTTTATACTTTTAAATATAACATATTTAATTTATATGGGTATAGTTTAACGAGAACTTAGTACCATCGCCACTTTTATTAGGACTATATCTCGACTTTTGTGGTCTCTTTAATTGCCGTGTCTAAATTTGCCACATTAAGTCAATGGCAAAACCTGTCATCTTTCTCAAAAACTCGCCCTAACTGTTTTCATCGCTATATAAAAACCACTTGACGTATCAATTTCGATCGGGCGGATGTATAAAGAGGGCGGCCCACTTTACATCTCAAGCCTTTGTTTGATATTCTAGGACCCTGAGAAAGCAGTACCATAGACTCTTCAACAAACCTATATTTCCACTAGTCATCACAAACTAACCAGTCAAATTTAGCGATCAGCGGACCGTGCGTGTGAGAGAGATCGACCTTATCGATTGGCCCTACCATTTTTGGTGAGGGATGGTGGCTTACACACCATGGACATGGTTGTATTGAAAACATACGGGTGGCGCTTCTTGGGACTAATTGGGACATATTAGTAAAACATTTTAATTTCACGGCAACTAAATTTAGTGAATTTAGCATTAATATATTGGGGGCAATTTAATTTTACAAATTCTTATGATCTTTCAGTAGGCTAAAACCATGGATAAATAATATAAAAATAATATAATATAATTGAAAGCAAATTAATTTGGTGAATTGGACCGTATCGTGAAATTAAATTGCTAGCAAAATTAAGTCGTTTTACAGTATTATGTGTTATATGGGTATGAATAGGTATAAAATACATATCTATTTATAAAACAAGTACCAGAATTTGAAATAACAAATAAGAATTATTCATTTAAATTGTAGATATTTTAGATAATTACTAATTCTAAACAATAATGGTTCCATCTATCTCTATTAAAAATCATGGACTTGTTCTATATAAGTCCATTTGCTTCACAACTACTATAATATAGCCTATAGGGCCTATTTCTAAACAAACACCCCTATTTTGTCTAGATATCGACTATTCCTTATCAGTATCAGCTCAAACAATAGATGAACGGGTCGACCCGTAGGTCGTTGACCAGCTCGTTTATTGGCTGAGAGAGCTCAAGTATCAATTGACTAATCGGGGCTAATTTGTGAAACAGGATTAAAGTTTTGTTAAACCTGGTAAGTGTGTCAAGGGTTGTCGCTCGTTTGCCACGGAGCATAACTGCACTATGAACGCTGTTGTTACGCTGTTCTACAACGCACTTCCGCTACGCAGTTGTCACAGAAAAATGTGTCAAAGTATTCTGACCACGACTAAATAGTCAGTGACTCACTAAATGACTAGGTCTAGGCTAGGCTAGGCTAGCCTATGATATGATGATATGGTTTATGGTAGCCTGTCAGAGCTACTGATCGATTTCGGGTCGATTACGTGATTGGTGGGCCTATTGCGGTTCACCTAAACAGTACACTTCTCGGCGAGGAACCACAACAAACAGACCATCACAAAATGCCAACACTTTTTGTCTCGCCCTGATGTAATCAGAAAGAGACTATGTTATCACTATTTCTGTCCGGCGTCTGGCGTATGCCGTATGCCGTCCGCCGTCCGCCGTCCGCCGTCAGCCGTGTGCTAAGAAATACCTTTGTGACGCGATATCTGGAGATCCGTAAGGCCTATCGTGATGGGACTTGGTGGAGGGAAGGGGGGTGGTGCGTTCTGTTGCTGATTGATTTTTCAAGGTCATCGGGGGTCATACAAGGTCATCGGGGTCAAATATGCTTAAAACTTTTGAGACGCGTTGTGACGCGATATCTAGAGATCCGTAAGGCCTATCTTGATGGGACTTGATGTCAGGGAAGGGGGTGGGGTGTTCTTTTGCTGATTAGATTTTCAAGGTCATTGGAGGTCATTGGAGGTCATCGGGGTCAAATATGCGGTCAAATAAGATCCGTAAGGCCGATCTTGATGGGATTTGGTGGAGAGAAGGGAGTGGTGTAGACTTTATCCTCCAGTCGTACAATACGCTCCACTGCGTTTGCTGTTGTGACGACTGGAAATGTTCCAGCCCAAATGACGGAGCACTTTTTAACGACCGCGCGAGCTGCGGCTTGCACAAACACGCGAATTGGTAGGGCACTTACGCACACGCGGGCGCGGCGCGAACATTTGGAGCCCCACCCGCGTCGTGCCGGCAGATCTGCGTGGTAATTCACACGCATTCATGTGCGTAAATAACATCGGAATTGTGATGTTATTTTGCTCCTTCTATTTTCACGCTTTGTGACCAGTCCCCAAGTGGAGGACCGCGCTATGCATTCTGGGTATATTAGTTCAGCGGGTGCGGGACGACACTTCGGGGACTGGTGGAACTTGTCTAGGAGTGGTGTGTTCTTTTTGCTGATTAAATTTTCAAGGTCATTGGAGGTCATTGGAGGTCATCGGGGTCAAATATGCGGTCAAATAAGATCCGTAAGGCCGATCTTGATGGGATTTGGTGGAGAGAAGGGGGTGGTGTGTTCTTTTTGCTGATTAAATTTTCAAGGTCATCGGAGGTCATTCAAGGTCATCGGGGGTCAAATATGGGGTCAAATAGATCAGTAAGGCCTATCTTGATGGGATTTGGTGGAGGGAAGAGGGATGGTGTGTTCTTTTTGTTGATTAAATTTTCAAGGTCACCAGAGGTCATCGGGGTCAAATATGGGGTCAAATAGATCAGTAAGGCCTATATTGATGAGATTTGGTGGAGGGAAGGGGAGTGGTGTGTTCTTTTTGCTGAATAAATTTTCAAGGTCATCAGAGGTCATTCAAGGTCATCGGGGGTCAAATAAGATCCATAAGGCCTATCTTGATTGGATTTGGTGGAGGGAAGGGGGATGGTGTGTTCTTTTTGTTCTTAATTTTTCGGGGTCATCGGGGGTCAAATATGGGGTCAAATAGATCAGTAAGGCCTATCTTGATGGGATTTGGTGGACGGAAGAGGGATGGTGTGTTCTTTTTGTTGATTAATTTTTCGGGGTCATTGGGGGTCAAATATGGGGTCAAATAGATCAGTAAGGCCTATCTTGATGGGATTTGGTGGAGGAAAGGGGGGTGGTGTGTTCTTTTTGTTGATTAATTTTTCGGGGTCATTGGGGGTCAAATAGATCAGTAAGGCCTATCTTGATGGGATTTGGTGGAGGGAAGGGGGGTGGTGTGTTCTTTTTGTTGATGAATTTTTCGGGGTCATCGGGGGTCAAATATGGGGTCAAATAGATCAGTAAGGCCTATCTTGATGGGATTTGGTGGACGGAAGAGGGATGGTGTGTTCTTTTTGTTGATTAATTTTTCGGGGTCATCGGGGTCAAATATGGGGTCAAATAGATCAGTAAGGCCTATCTTGATGGGATTTGGTGGACGGAAGAGGGATGGGGTGTTCTTTTTGTTGATTATTTTTTCGGGGTCATCGGGGGTCAAATATGGGGTCAAATAGATCAGTAAGGCCTATCTTGATGGGATTTGGTGGAGGGAAGAGGGATGGTGTGTTCTTTTTGTTGATTAATTTTTCGGGGTCATCGGGGGTCAAATATGGGGTCAAATAGATCAGTAAGGCCTATCTTGATGGGATTTGGTGGACGGAAGAGGGATGGTGTGTTCTTTTTGTTGATTAATTTTTCGGGGTCATCGGGGTCAAATATGGGGTCAAATAGATCAGTAAGGCCTATCTTGATGGGATTTGGTGGACGGAAGAGGGATGGGGTGTTCTTTTTGTTGATTATTTTTTCGGGGTCATCGGGGGTCAAATATGGGGTCAAATAGATCAGTAAGGCCTATCTTGATGGGATTTGGTGGACGGAAGAGGGGTGGTGTGTTCTTTTTGTTGATTAATTTTTCGGGGTCATCGTGGGTCAAATATGGGGTGAAATAGATCAGTAAGGCCTATCTTGATGGGATTTGGTGGAGGGAAGGGGGTGGTGTGTTCTTTTTGTTGATTAATTTTTCGGGGTCATCGGGGGTCAAATATGGGGTCAAATAAATCAGTAAGGCCTATCTTGATGGGATTTGGTGGACGGAAGAGGGATGGTGTGTTCTTTTTGTTGATTAATTTTTCGGGGTCATTGGGGTCAAATATGGGGTCAAATAGATCAGTAAGGCCTATCTTGATGGGATTTGGTGAACGGAAGAGGGATGGTGTGTTCTTTTTGTTGATTAATTTTTCGGGGTCATCGGGGGTCAAATAGATCAGTAAGGCCTATCTTGATGGGATTTGGTGGACGGAAGAGGGATGGTGTGTTCTTTTTGTTGATTAATTTTTCGGGGTCATCGGGGGTCAAATATGGGGTCAAATAGATCAGTAAGGCCTATCTTGATGGGATTTGGTGGAGGGAAGGGGGGTGGTGTGTTCTTTTTGTTTATTAATTTTTCGGGGTCATCGGGGGTCAAATATGGGGTCAAATAGATCAGTAAGGCCTATCTTGATGGGATTTGGTGGACGGAAGAGGGATGGTGTGTTCTTTTTGTTGATTAATTTTTCGGGGTCATCGGGGGTCAAATATGGGGTCAAATAGATCAGTAAGGCCTATCTTGATTGGATTTGGTGGAGGGAAGGGGGGTGGTGTATTCTTTTTGCTGATTAAATTTTCAAGGTCATCGGAGGTCATTCAAGGTCATCTGGGGTCAAATAAGATCCGTAAGGCCTATCTTGATGGGATTTGGTGGACGGAAGAGGGATGGTGTGTTCTTTTTGTGGATTAATTTGTCGAGGTCATCAGAGGTCATCTGGGGTCAAATAAGATCCGTAAGGCCTATCTTGATGTGATTTGGTGGAGGGAAGGGGGTTGGTGTGTTCTTTTTGCTGATTAAATTTTCAAGGTCATCAGAGGTCATCTGGGGTCAAATAAGATCTGTAAGGCCTATCTTGATGTGATTTGGTGTAGGGAAGGGGGTTGGTGTGTTCTTTTTGTTGATTAAATTTTTCAAGGCATTACATCCCTTGCATTAACTACAATGCATACCTCTGTGACAGTGCTACATTGTATCATATGTTTCATCATCATTTCTTTCAAGTCACTTTTGATGAACAGGCGAGACGCGCCGTTCGAGAACCGCCTTGTTAATAATAAAGGGACATTAAGTGGTGTTGAAAAGTTTAAATGTTTAAAAATTTACTTCAGAATTCAAGATGAACATTAAAAATCGCCAATATTGTTGTTTCTACTATAATCAAAACAAAGAATTCTCGATCAAATCGTATACGATTCCTCAGTGTCCCATGCGACTGGGGCGTATTGTGCGTGACCGCGTCAATCGCGACGCCAAGGGCGCAGTTAAACCGGAAGGTGTGACATTCTTGTAAACAATTGATTGGTAATTGACCAATCGCGGCCCTAATCAACAAGACCCCACGCCGCGTGATTGGACAATTATGTAAGTACGCCCGATCGCGTTGTGGCGTGGTTGTCAAGGGCTCATCACGCTGCGTTCAGAATTTGGATGAACGCTGGCGTGACTGGAACAAATGTTTTGATCGAGAATTCTTTGTTTTGATTATAACAAAAAACACAGCAAAACTAGATTAAAACAATATCATCGCTATTTATTGAAAAACGCCCTCTATGCAAATATGGTTCGCGTTATGTATCACGCGTACTGCACGGGGATACTGTCGGACGTAAAATGCTGGTCCTGCGGGACCAGCATTTTTTGAATCGCCGTATTCTTGTAGGGCCTACAAACTTTGACAAAGAGAGCTGATTTTTCTTAATCCTTATTATGTGTAGGCCTAAGTTCATACATGTAATACAATTATAAAAATAAACTAATCTCAGTTTTTATCATAATTGAGGGCGCTGCCTCCAACACATCTCTTAGTGTCCCTTTAATACAGAACTTTCAAACTTTCAAAAGCTTTTAATTTATTTTTAAAAAGCTTAAAAAACGGTTGGCGATACCAAACGTTCACGTCCTGACGTCTCTATCATTATTATCCCTGTGTCTACAAAATGCGGAACAATATTACTTTATTACACCAGATTTATTTCACTGAAAGAATATTACGTGTTAAGCTTGATGGAAGCCAATAATTCGTAATTTATAAATACTTACTTATGATTTTCGTCGTCGTCGTCTTTTTAACTTTTTGTCGTCTGCTGCTAGAAAAGATTTTTCCAACAGATTTTTTAGTCCTGGGCGATATGTGGTTTCTCTCCACAACAGGATGGTGGCGCCAAAACGAGGGTTGTGGGAATGTTAGTTCAGGGGGAGGGCCGGAGGCTTTTTCGTACATGAGTACAAAAATTTATTTATTCCGTTTTTTTTACGAAATAAAGCAAAATTCACTGAATAAAATGATTTGTTTTTAATTTTTGAACTGATTTTGTCTTTACTCATGTACGAAAAAAAAAATCGCGGGCCGTTTACTACAAAACTCAGTGGTTTTAGACCCTTAAAAAGAGCTAGGAGTGTTATAGGAGGGATAGGGGGTGGGGAGGGGTCGGGAATCTAACAACACAACTTTTTTTAAAAACATACAAATAGTTTTAGATCCAAACTAACTAAAATTAAAAACTCATAACATTACAAAACTAAGATGAACATCAAGCTATGACTCATAAAAAGGGTGGGGGTCTAAAACTAAATTATGAGGGTTTTAGAAATGTAGTGAGAGTCTTTGCAAGGTAGTTAAGGGGGTCTAACTACAAAATCAAGACCCTCATAAAAACAGTTATAGACCCAAAATATGAGGGTCCTACGAATGTATTGAGGGTTGAGGGGGTCTAACTACTACAAAACAAATACCCTATCAACGGGTTTAGTCCCACAAAATTAGGATCTTATAGGAATGTAATTAAGGGGAGGGGTCTTCGGAATGTAGTTGAAGGGGTCTAACTACAAAACTAAGACCCTCATAAAAATGGTTTTAGACCCAAAAATATCATGTTGTTGAGGGGGGGGGGGGGGGGGGGGGCGTCTTTAATAGGAACGTAGTTGAAGGGTATAGAAATGTAGTTGGGCGAGGTCTAACTACAAAACTAAGAGCCTCGTAAAAACGGGTTTAGACCCCAAAATTAGGTTATTAGGAATGTATTGAGGGTTTCAGAGGATCTAACTCATACAAAACAAATACCCTATCAACAGTTTTAGACCCAACATGAGGATCTTAGGAATGTAGTTAAGGGGGAGGGGTCTTATAGAAATGTAGTTGAACGGGTCTAACTACAAAACCAAGACCCTCATAAAAATGGTTTTAAACCAAAAAATATGAGGGTCTTAGGAAAGTTGTTGAGGGAGTCTTATTACAAAACTAAGATGAACATCAAGCTATGACTCATAAAAGGAGTTTAGACCCATATGAGGGTTTTAGGGATGTAGTTGAGGGAGTCTTTCTACAAAACTAATATGAACATCATAAAAATGGGTTTAGACCCTACAATGAGGGTCTTTGGAATGTAGTTTGATGGTGGTGGTCTAACTACAAAACTAAGACCCTCGTAAAAACGGGTTTAGACCCCAAATTAGGTTATTATGAATGCAGTGGGGGGGGGGGGGGGGGGTGGGGGGGGGGGTGAGGGTCTAAAACTAAATTATGAGGGTTTTAGAAATGTAGTGAGAGTCAGTTAAGGTAGTTAAGGGGTCTAAATACAAAATTAAGACCCTCATAAAAACAGCTATAGAACCTAATATGAGGGTCCTATAAATGTATTGAGGGTTGAGGGGGTTTAACTACTACAAAACAAATACCCTAAACGGGTTTAGACCCACACATAAGGATCTTAGGAATGTAGTTAAGGGGAGGGGTCTTAGGAATGTAGTTGAAGGGGTCTACAAAACTGTAAGACCCTCATAAAAAAATTGGTTTTAGACCAAAAAATATGAGGGTCTTAGGAATGTTGTTGAGAGGGGGGGGGGGGGGGGGGGGGGGTCTTAGGAATATATTTGAAGGGGTCTAAGTATAAAACTAAGACCCTCATAAAAATGGTTTGAGACCCATATGAGGGTCTTAGGAATGTTGTTGGGTTGTTAGGTTGTTAGGTCTAACTACAAAACTAAGACCCTCGTAAAAACGGGTTTAGA
The DNA here is from genome assembly GCA_035610835.1 of Ophiura sarsii. Classification (NCBI taxonomy): domain Eukaryota; kingdom Metazoa; phylum Echinodermata; class Ophiuroidea; order Amphilepidida; family Ophiuridae; genus Ophiura; species Ophiura sarsii. The sequence goes on along the minus strand of CM069459.1, from coordinate 55,646,237 downwards.
CCCCAAAATTAGGTTATTAGGAATGCAGTGAGGGTGGGTCTAAAACTAAGCCCCTCATCAAAATGATTTTAGACCCAAAATTATGAGGGTTTTAGCAATGTAACGAGAGTCTTTGCAAGGTAGTTGAGAGGGTCTAACTACAAAACTAAGACCCTCATAAAAACAGCTTTAGACCCAAAATGTGAGGGTCCTATGAATGTATTGAGGGTTGAGGGGGTCTAACTGCTACAAAACAAATACCCTATCAACGAGTTTAGACCCAAAATATGAGGATCTTAGGAATGTAGTTTAAGCGGAGGTCTTAGGAATGTAGTTGAAGCGATATAACTACAAAACTAGTCTAAGACCCTCATAAAATGGTTTTAGACCCTAAAGAGCGCTAGGAATGTAGTTGGGGATGGGAGGTGGGTATAGGCGTGGTCTAACTACAAAACTTTAAGAAAACCATAAAAATAGTTTTAGATCCAAAATAACTAGACACCCATAAAATATGGTTAAGACACACAAATAACCTGGGTCTTTTTTTAGATATGTAGTTGAGGGGTCTAACTACAAAACTAAGACCCTCATGAAAACAGTTTTAAAAACAGTTTTAGAACCAAAAATATGAGGTTCTTAGGAATGTAGTTGATGGGAGGAGTCTTAGGAATGTAGTTGATGGGAGGGGTCTTATAGAAATGTAGTTGAAGGGGTATAACTATACAAAAACTAATTATGCAATGTACATAAATATATACAATTTTTTAAATGAATTGGGTCGGAGAATCCATTTTTGGTATCAAATTTTTTTTAAATAGTGATTTTTACACTTTTGCAAAAATCACTTTATGGCCGCAATTTTTTTTCTCAGACAACCTAACAAAATCTGTTTTTGGTAAAAAATTGATTTTTGAGATTAAAACAAAATGTTTGCACTTTTTGGTCAATCATTCCAAAACTAAAAATGTTTAAGCACAAAAAAAAATCGATCCTAGGTAATTGACTTAGATGATTTTGGTGAAATTCAAACAGATTTTGTTAGGTTGTCTGAAAAATGTTGGTGCCAAAAAAGTAATTTTTGGGCAAACAGCTTTAGAAGAAAAAATGAGAAAGTCGGCAATAGAATTTGGGCATTTTTTACTCACAGATTTGCATTTTTGATCATAAATCATAAAGATCGATCTTCCAAGTTACAGATCGATACGATTCCTAATTACTTCAAAATCATGGTTTGAAAAATGTTACTCTAAATTCACTCTAAAACCATGATTTTGAGGTTATTAGGAATCGTATCGCTCTGTAACTTGAAATATATTTATGATTTATAATCAGAAAAGTAAATCTGTAAGAAAATCTGCTTCCAATTATTTTCGAGGATTGAGGGCGTCTCATGGAAAAGATCACATAATATAGCTTTAATAGTTGGTAGCATAGCACTGGTAGTTAGTTGGCAATGTGACACCATGGGCTCGTTGGATAAGGGAAGACATCAAAACTTGACCGACCGTTGACCGCCGGTTACGGTCGGTGTTGACCGCCGGTTACGGTCGGTGTTGACCGCCGGTTACGGTCGGTTCCGCCCGGTTCTTTCAGGTCAAATGTTTTACTGGTATATGAATATTCACGCATGCAACACTGAACAACCGCTGGTTGACTTAATGCTGTAACCAGATCAATTTACACTATCAATCTGTTACTTTGCGGTCGTAATAGCTCTCTAAATCATTCTATAAACAAACCCATTCATATACTTTCGGTATTGATTTTAAAAAGTTAATTGAGCTATAAACAGATTGAAAAAGCCAACCCCACCGAAAATCAATAGCTGTATTGTACTGGTTGTCAACTGAGACTTGAGAACCCATTACTTCAAGACTTTATTGCTCACGGGTGTGACGAGGCACTATCAACCGGTCGTGTTCACCAGAGTGTAACTATTTGACCTCATTATGTGTATATATTATAACAGACGACACGTTTTGTGAGAACCGGGCGGTACCGGCGGTCGAGTTTTGTCGTGATCTCTAAGTAGAATTACCCGTTTGCGAGGAGAAATACAGACTGACGAATTTTCATTTAATTTCAACACAATTTATTTACACGATTTACACTGTAGAATCATTCCCCTCATCCATTACATTTACAGCGTGTCCCAAAAAACTGGGTTCAAAAGTTTGCGAGCTTATAACGAAATAAGTAGGAAACATGGATTTAAGGATATCAAACAAAATATACCTAACCTTAATTGGGTAAATTCTCAAACCAATTCTATGTAAACTTCTTGAAATACAAAGATTTGAATAGAGCATGGTCAGAACCCATTTGTCCCGATTTAAGGAATAAACCATCAATGCGTTGCATGAAACTGTGCTCTATTACTCTCCGAAAGAGCTTAAAAATAACTCGGACTATCACAAAGAACATTTTGTTTTAATGTTTATGTTAAATTAATAATGAACTTGTATTATTGCAATATGACCAAGATAATTTTGTTTACTGCCCAAGTCTTTGTAAAGAATGAATGCAAAGGGAAAACTTTGATAAAGTCACAACAATGCGCAATTGCAACACTTCGGGGTATTCCTTGAAAAGTGGACCAAATGGGTTTTGACCACACTCTATTAAAATCTTTGTATTTCAAAAAGTTTGTATTGGGTCAGGTATATTTTGTTTGATATCATTAAATATGAACTATCCATGTTTCCTACTTTTTTAGTTATAAGCTCGCAAACTTTTGAACCCAGTTTTTGGGACACGCTGTACAATACATCACTTTCGGCATTGACATTACCCATGATTGTTCTGTCCTGATTTTTAGTGCTGTGGTAATTAAAGGCATATTATGTGATCTTTTCCAGGGGGCGCCCTCTATTCAGGATTATTTTTAGAAAGTGAATTTTCAAGTTGCAGATTTACATTTCTGATCATAAAACATAAATATATTCCGAGTTACAGAGCGATACGATTCCTAATTGCTTCAAAATCCTGGTTTTAGAGTAAATTAAGAGTGAAAAATAAGTTGCCGCGCCGACCTGACAGTTTATTTTCACTCTTTAACCATGATTTTTAAGTAATTAGGAATCAAATCGCTTTGTAACTCGAATATATTCTTGATTTATGATCAGAAATGTAAATCTGCAAGAAAATCTACTTTCTAAAAAAAATCATGATAAGAGGGCGCTCCCTGGAAAAGATCACCTAATATGCCTTATAATTATAAGGCATATTATGTCATCATTTCCAAGTAGCGCCCTCTATCATTGATTTTTACTATGAAAGCAGATTTTCTTGCAGATTAACATTTTTGATCATAAATCATAAAGATCTTCTAAGTTACAGATCGATGTGATTCCTAATTACTTCAAAATCATGGTTTTAAGAGGTTGAACAATAGATGTACCAGGACAATCTATTTTTCAAATTTTACTCTAAATTCACTCTAAAACCATGATTTTGAGGTAATTAGGAGTTCGTATCGCTCTGCAACTTGAAATATATTCATGATTTATGATCAGAAATGTAAATCTGCAATAAAATTTGCTTCCAATTTTTTCGAGGATTTAGGGCGTCCCCTGGAAAAGACCAACTAATATACCTGTAAGTTGAATTTGACACCTGACTTTGACTCCCTCCTTTGATGATATAATCAGAAGATGACATGAAAATAAAGAAATACAAAAAATGTTACTTAAATTGTACTGATAATTTGGAATATAAGTCAAAACAAAACATTTGGGTCAAATAATTTAAACATACAAATCACACATTATGCAATAACACTATGAGCATTTGGCTAAAGACACACAATTAGGCCAACAACAAAAAAGTTATGTTGTCCTCCACAACTTTCACTCTAAGAGTCGCACATATATGTTATAAACACTTAATTTAATATTCAATGCCATTTAAACTGGAAAAAAAATCTGGAAAAAAAACTGAAAAAAAAGAAGAAAAATCTGAAGAAAAAAAAAGAAAATCTGATTTTTTTTTTAAAAATCTGAAAAAATCTGAGCGGCCCTAAATCTTACGAGCGGGCGGTCGAGGACAACATAACAATTTATTTTTTTGGCCTTATAATTGTTGAGTCAAGAGTGAACTTTGATACATGTTGTCAACCGACAGGGACTCGAACCCACACCTTGAACCTTTCGTCACACTGATGACTACAACCTATGCACGTTGCGTATCACTACGACTGGGACTCTAACCCAAACTAGTCCAAAGCTGATCCGATCCAATCCACGTAACTTGCGAATCACCACACAAGACTCGAACCCTAGATTTTACCCGTACATGCTAAATACCGTCAGCTGATCCGATCCAACTTACGTATATCAACATCGCTTGCTGGTGGGACTTATAAATGCATTCCTGACCATACCCAAATACTTAAATATTTAGACTTACGAGTACATTACATTACAACTAAAAACATGTTACATAATAACAAATGGCAAGTGGCTACTCCGCTTTTTTATACGCAGTACCGGTTCACAATGAAATAACTCACACCGTGAACACAGTTTATCAATACTGAGTGGGTGCCAAAAGTTATGACCAAAAATATAACACTGTTATTGAATAATCTCATAACTTTAGGCCAAATTAAATTAATTGTTTGTCTCAAAGCTCCTCTCCTGTTTTTGTTTGTTTTTTTAAATATAAAATATTGAAATTCTTGTAAAAGTGAACTTTTGTATTTAAGATGATGTGATCAATGAAAATCTGAAAAATCCGTGAAATTTTGGGATTTTTTTTTGTTGAAAAAAAGAAGAAAAAAAAGAAGTTTTTTTCTTCAGATTTTTTCTAATGCGCATCAATAAACTAACGCGCGCCGGAGCTTTGAGACAAACAATTAATTTAATTTGGCCTTAAATGTAACTAAACCAAAACAATGAGCGCACCTCGCATTCTTTCTGCGCGTATTTTGGCAGATGCAAAAACGACAAAATATTACATACAATCAAAATAGCAAAATATGAAACACATAATTATCCCGCGATGCATAACATGTCAGCGCACAGGAAAATCTTGCGTTAAATGGTTACACACAACAAATGTAAAATTCACGCTTAAAGGTATAATATGTGATCTTTTCCAGGGAACGCCCACAACATCGAAAAAATTGAAATCAGATTTTCTTGCAGATTTACATTTCTGATCATAAATCGTACATACTTTTCAAGTTACAGGGCGATACGATTCTTAATTACTTCAAAATCATGGTTTTAGAGTGAAAATAAACTGTCGGATGTCCAACAATGTTCCAGTCCCTTTCCAACTTATTTTACTTAAAGGCATATTATGTGATCTTTTCCAGGGAGCGCCCTCTATTCATGATTTTTTTTAGAAAGTAGATTTTCTTGCATATTTACATTTCTGATCATAAATCGTACGTACATTCCAAGTTACAGAGCGATACGATTCCTAATTACCTCAAAATCATGGTTTTAGAGTGAATTTAGACTAGAGTAATAAGTTGTCGGATATCCGACAGCTTATTTTCACTCTAAAATCACGATTTTGAAGTAATTAAGAATCATATCGCCCTGTAACTTGGAATGCATGTACGATTTATGATCAGAAATGTAAATCTGCAAGAAAATCTGCTTTCAATTTTTTTTTTAATGTTGAGGGCGTTCCCTCGAAAAGATCACATAATATACCTTTAAGGGCGCGTTCCCACTGTGGCTGTTTGATACCAGGACGTGGACTCGATGCTACATCGAACCTACTTCCAAGCCTAGTGGGAACGCGCAATAAGGGGGTTCGACCCTACATCAACGATGTAGGGTCGAAACCTACTCGAAGAGGTAGTCTCGCACCTAGGAGGTGGTATCAAAATCGCTAGTGAGAGCGTTTTACTTATCGTATGTGGACTCGTACCACTTGTTCCACAATAACAAGCGTGTTGCGCTGCGTCAGACTGCGCCGCCGTCCGCCGCGCGCTTCAAAATGCAATTTCACGCGGTCAAATGTCATGCACGCGTGGTATTTACGCAGTAAGTACTCACGGCGCACTCGCTTAAACTTGTAAACAAGTAACATCCAGGTAAGTGGACTCGATACCACATCGGTATTTTGATGTATTTTAATCGCACAATGAGAACGCAACATCACTGTTATGCATGTAGACTCGCACCTAGGTATGAGTCCACATTCGCACAGTGAGAACACGCCCTAAGTCTAAATTCACTCTAAAACCATGATTTTGAGGTAATTAGGAATTGTATCGCTCTGTAACTTGGAATGTATGTACAATTTATGATCAGAAATGTAAATCTGCAAGAAAATCTACTTTCTAAAAAAAAATCATGAATAGAGGGCGCTCCCTGGAAAAGATCACATAATATCATGCCTTTAACAATTCCACACATCCAAAAATAGGGACAGCGGTCCCAAATAGGTCGTCCGTTTATATGGGTAGTTTGGTTGCAATTGTACTTCATCTGTTTAAATGTAATCAATTTTACATATGCAGCCAATTTTACATCTTGACCTCAGATTACCTTTGACCTTGGTATGTGACCTTTGACCTCATTAACATATGAAGGTTTCCATATTGCATATATGACCCAAGTTTGGCTGCAATTGGTCATTGTATGGAAAAGAAATGGACAAGACAAAAAGTGCGTACTTAATTTTACATCTTGACCTCAGATGACCTTTGACCTTGGTATGTGACCTTTGACCTCATTAACATATAAAGGCTTTCATGTTGCATATATGACCAAGGGCTGGTTGCAATTGGTCATTGTATGGAAAAGAAATGGACAATACAAAAAGTGTGTACTAAATTTTACATCTTGACCTCAGATGACCTTTGACCTTGGTATGTGACCTTTGACCTCATTAACATATGAAGGTTTCCATGTTGCATCTATGCCTGAAGTTTGGTTGCAATTGGTCATTGTATGGAAAAGAAATGGACAATACAAAAAGTGTATACTAAATTTTACATCTTGACCTCAGATGACCTTTGACCTTGGTATGTGACCTTTGACCTCATTAACATATGAAGGTTTCCATGTTGCATCTATGACCGAAGTTTGGTTGCAATTGGTCATTGTATGGAAAAGAAATGGACAATACAAAAAGTGTATACTAAATTTTACATCTTGACCTCAGATGACCTTTGACCTTGGTATGTGACCTTTGACCTCATTAACATATGAAGGTTTCCATGTTGCATCTATGACCGAAGTTTGATTGCAATTGGTCATTGTATGGAAAAGAAATGGACAAAACAAAAAGTGTATACCAAATTGTTGACACAACCCCCCCCCCCCCCCCCCCCCCCCCCGACTACACACACACCCCACACACACAGACAACACACACGAAGGATGCTGCCATAAGGTCTCTTCCTACGGACGACCTAAAAAAATGACATGAGTTTGCAGTTATTTTTGTAGACTGCAAGTTTCATAAAATAAACTATATGATCATTTGATATCCTCTGGAATCAAATTATCATGTCTCTTACAAAAAGCATGACCCTTAAACACTCTGGTATGCTAACCATGGCCGTAGCCGTCACCATCAATACTAATTATAAAATATATGTAATGTAGATTTAGCAAACAAATATTGGGTACAGAAATCTTGGAATACAAACAACAATAAGTGTCCATCAAGCACAAAGTACATATAATTTCTCAAATGTCGATTTTGAAATAAACACACTATAATACAAGTAATTTGGAAGAAGGTGATATTCACATAATCAAGAACACAAATAATCAATAAATCACGAGCTAGCTAACGGAAATAATTTGTAAAATGGTTTAAAACAGTCAGGCAACCTTTGACTAACTCACTGCCTTTATAAAATTGTGTGATCTCATGTTTACACAAACATGACATATTTTAATATTTTATTGGGACACACTGTAAAATACGATCTATACAAAACCTGCCAATTTTCTGGATACCAACAATTATATTTGTACCTGAAACCAACGTATATTTACGACCATATAATGACAAACGAGTGTAGAATGTGAATGAAATGATCACGTAATAAACCAAGTAACAACATTTTAAAGTTCGCACACATGAATATAAACTGCTCACAAAAAGTATCGAAACACTTAGAAATGATCCAATATATAACGGCTCGAAAAGGTATGCCAATGACCAAGTGCATAATTTTGTTCTGCATATTTTGACACCTCGATCGATGAGATACGATGTTGCGGAGCGGAGTTATTGTCATTTCAATGGTCGTGGGTCCAGTTTCAAAAGTGACACTCATCCCTATTGAAAATTACGAATCTGATCATTCTAAACAGTAATGCAAACCTCTTTCTATAGGATGATTGTCACTTTTGAAACTGGACCCACGACCATTGAAATGACAATAACTCCGCTCCGCAACATCGTATCTCATCGATCGAGGTGTCAAAATATGCAGAACAAAATTATGCACTTGGTTATTTGCTTCGATTAATGCATACCCTTTCGAGCCGTTATATATTGGATCATTTCTAAGTGTTTCGATACTTTTTGTGAGCAGTTTAGTACTAAATTTGATGAAATTATATCTCTGAAATTCTCATGAAATATGACTAAAATTGGATGCATCCTTGGAATATAAACTATCAACATAAGATCACAAATGTTTACTCTACACTCGGTTTATACTTTGATTGGGATTTGTTAATGATTAAACCGATAAAATAAGTGACAATATTCCAACATTTAAAACCTTGTATCTTTTACCTTTGATGGTAAAATCGGAAGATACATGTACAGGTAAAAATGGAGATCAAGTTAATTAACAATTCACCTTTTTTTGACCTAATATTCTTAAAACAAAAGCTAACAAAAATAACTTTGAGTAAAAAATGGCCAAATCGCTTGATTGTGAAGACACTAACTTAGGGAACAATTTCTTATTTTTTAACCTAATCTAATATATTTTGAAATTTTTACCAAAAAGTGCCAAAAAAGTGGGGGAAAATGGAAACATTTTTTTGACACTTTTTGTTCCATTTCCTTTCCAAAAATAAATACTTTTATATACATTTGAGTCACAGTTCAAAAGTTACAGCACTCACAAAATTCAAAATAAAACTTCCTTAAATCCCCACTTAAAGGTATATTATGTGATCTTTCCAGGGAACGCCCTCAACATCGAAAAAAAAATAGAAAGCAGATTTTCTTGCAGATTTGAATTTCTGATCATAAATCATGCATAATTCCAAGTTACAGGGCGATACGATTCTTAATTACTTCACAATCATGGTTTTAGAGTGAAAATAAACTGTCGGAATTCCGAAAGTTTTTATTTTTCACTCTAAATTCACTCTAAAACCATGATTTTGAGGTAATTAGGAATCGTATCGCTCTGTAACTTGGAATGTATGTATGATTTATGATCGGAAATGTGAATCTGCAAGAAAATCTACTTTCTAAAAAAATCATGAATAGAGGGCGCCCTCTGGAAAAGATCACATAATATGCCTTTAATGGTCTTATGTTTATGCAAAGATGCATATTGAACAAAACCAAAACAAAACATTTATCTGTCCGTACTGATATAGAAAATACTATCTCTCCGTATTTAGAAAATATGTCACTCTGCATATTAAAATCCTATATTTCCACTGTCACAATTGAATACTATCAAAATGGTACAAATAATTATTTTGTAAACTTGCTTTAATTTATGTTGTAACATTTAATGATGTCTACTTTGTCTAGCGTATTCGCAATATGAGGTCCTGCTTGGAAAGCAGTGCAAGGCCTAAAAAAACACCTTTTTTTTTTTGATTTTTTTTGTTGTTGATTTTTTGATTTGATTTGATTTTTTATTTGTAAAAAATAAAAATAAAAACAAGTTCTCTGAAGCTTGGTTTAGCAAAAAAAATGAAAATAAAAATCGCATACCTCATAGCCTATTTTCTAAAAAAATTAAATTAAAAAATCGCACAGCACTAATGGCTTATTTGCAAAATGTTTCTGAGACAAACTCCAAAAAGGTATACTTTTATATACATTTGAGTCATAGTTCAATAATTACAGCGCTCACAAAATTCAAAAAGTGACTTCCTTGAGCCCCCCCCCCCCCCCCCCCCCCCGCTTAAAACCATATGAGATATTTGCGGGACTGACCAATTCAAATAACTTGGTATGTTAGTTACAGTACCATCTGATCTACTATAATTACATGCTACAAACCGAGCCGCTCTGCGCTGTACCATTTCAATTTTTTGAACGTCAGATATTACATAAGGGTCACATACAGCGCAGGCATATACATTTGTTGTTTGATGGTCTTGGAACAACCTAACCTACTTCATCACTACACTACTAGGGGCTGCTAGTGAGTGCTTTCCCAGTCTTGTCTCATGGCGCGATAAGGCAAAGAAAATCTTATAAGCTGATTCCGTGGCTCGATCATGTAGGGTTCAGACTGTCCCACCAGCGACCTGGTTTCGATTCCCGGCACCGACACAATCTTCTAACCATCTATTCTATGTCCTATGCGTTAACCGAAACTCTGTTAAAATCAAAAGACCCTGAAATCTGAAAAACCAGGTTCGCATTTTTTCTTCTTTTTTAACATTTAAATTTTACCTGATTTTTGAAAATATTACTATTTTCTGCTTGAAATGAATGAGTTTTACTTGAATAGATTGCTTTTAAACTATTATCAAACTAGAAACATTTTGTCAGTAATACAGTCAGCAAGAATAAAATTAAATAAAGGAAAATCGACCAAACGTCTACAAGATTGTTGGCACTTGAGGGCAACACAACAAAAAAATTCCTAACAACAACAAAAAAGACCTCAATACTCGATGGCAATACAATCGCAAATTATATGTCCCCCACTTTTTTGTGGTGATACATCAATCAAGGTTGGCGATCTAGTGAAAAAATGGCAATGTCCCCCCCCCCCCCCCACTTTCAAGATTGGATCTGCGCCCTTGATCAAATCAAATACATTTCTTAGAATGCCCTCTTAGGCTGCTGGGATCTGAATAGCACTTGTCACACTTAGGGCACTTGTATGGTTTCTCACCTGTATGTATTCTTTCATGTCTGGTGAGGTTATTGCTGACTGTAAATGCCTTATCACAATACTTGCATTAGAATGGTTTCTCACCTGTATGTATTCTTTCATGACTGGTGAGGTTAGTACTATCTGTAAATGCCTTATTACAATGCCTGCATTTGAATGGTTTCTCACCTGTATGTATTCTTTCATGTCTGGTGAGGTGATGGACTAGTGTAAATGCCTTAGCACAATACTTGCATTGGAATGGTTTCTCACCTGTATGTATTCTCTCATGTGTATTGAGGGTATTGACCTGTGTAAATGCCTTGTCACAATACTTGCATTTGAATGGTTTCTCACCTGTATGTATTCTTTCATGTTTGGTGAGCTCACCACTTTGTGTAAATGCCTTATCACAATACTTGCATTTGAATGGTTTCTCACCTGTATGTATTCTTTCATGTCTGGTGAGGTGATGGACCTGAGTAAAAGCCCTATCACAATACTTGCATTTGAATGGTTTCTCACCTGTATGTATTCTTTCATGTATGGTGAGCTCACCACTTTGTGTAAATGCCTTGTCACAATACTTGCATTTGAATGGTTTCTCACCTGTATGTATTCTTTCATGTCTGGTGAGGTGATTGACCTGTGTAAATGCCTTATCACAATACTTGCATTGGTATGGTTTCTCACCTGTATGTATTCTCTCATGTGTATTGAGGTTATTGACCTTTGTAAATGCCTTGTCACAATACTTGCATTTGAATGGTTTCTCACCTGTATGTATTCTTTCATGTCTGGTGAGGTGATGGACCTGAGTAAAAGCCCTATCACAATACTTGCATTTGAATGGTTTCTCACCTGTATGTATTCTTTCATGTGTGGTGAGCTCACCACTTTGTGTAAATGCCTTGTCACAATACTTGCATTTGAATGGTTTCTCACCTGTATGTATTCTTTCATGTCTGGTGAGGTGATTGACCTGTGTAAATGCCTTATCACAATACTTGCATTGGTATGGTTTCTCACCTGTATGTATTCTCTCATGTGTATTGAGGTTATTGACCTTTGTAAATGCCTTAACACAATACTTGCATTTGAAGGGTTTCTCACCTGTATGTATTCTTTCATGTGTGGTGAGCTCACCACTTTGTGTAAATGCCTTATCACAATACTTGCATTTGAATGGTTTCTCACCTTTATGTATTCTTTCATGTGTGGTGAGCTCACCACTTTGTGTAAATGCCTTAACACAATACTTGCATTTGAAGGGTTTCTCACCTGTATGTATTCTTTCATGTGTGGTGAGCTCACCACTTTGTGTAAATGCCTTATCACAATACTTGCATTTGAATGGTTTCTCACCTTTATGTATTCTTTCATGTGTGGTGAGCTCACCACTTTGTGTAAATGCCTTAACACAATACTTGCATTTGAATGGTTTCTCACCGGTATGTATTCTTTCATGTCTGGTGAGGTTATTGCTGTCTGTAAATGCCTTATCACAATACTTGCATTTGTATGGTTTCTCACCTGTATGCATTCTTTCATGTCTGCTGAGGTGAGGGGCATGTGTAAATGCCTTATCACAATACTTGCATTTGAAGGGTTTCTCACCTGTATGTATTTTTTCATGTATGATGAGGTTATTGACTTGGTTAAATGCCTTATCACAATACTTGCATCGGAATGGTTTCTCACCTGTATGTATTCTTTCATGTCTGGTGAGGTGATGGACTACTGTAAATGCCTTATCACAATACTTGCATTGGCATGGTTTCTCACCTGTATGTATTCTTTCATGTATGATGAGCTCACCACTTCGTGTAAATGCCTCATCACAATACTTGCACTTGAATGGTTTCGTACCTGTATGTATTCTTTCGTGACTGGTGAGGTGATGGACTACTGTAAATGCCTTATCACAATACTTGCATTTGAATGGTTTCTCACCTGTATGTATTCTTTCGTGTGTAGTGAGGTTATCCCTTCGTAAAAATGCCTTATCACAATACTTGCATTTGAAAGGTCCTGTATGTATTCTTTCATGTATGGTGAGCTCACCACTTTGTGTAAATGCCTTATCACAATACTTGCATTTGAATGCTTTCTCATCTGTATGTATTCTTTCATGTACGGTGAGGTTATTGGTCTGTTTAAAAGCCTTATCACAATACTTGCATTGGAATGGTTTCTCACCTGTATGTATTCTTTCATGTGGAGTGAGGTTATCCCTTCGTGAAAATGCCTTATCACAATACTTGCATTTGAATGGTTTCTCACCTGTATGAATTCTTTCATGTGTGGTGAGGTTATTGGCCTGTTTAAAAGCCTTATCACAATACTTGCATTGGAATGGTTTCTCACCTGTATGTATTCTTTCGTGTGTGATGAGGTCACCACTTTGTGTAAATGCCTTATCACAATACTTGCATTTGAATGCTTTCTCACCTGTATGTATTCTTTCATGTACGGTGAGGTTATAGCCATTTGCAAATGCCTTATCACAATACTTGCATCGGAATGGTTTCTCACCTGTATGAATTATTTTATGTTTGTTGAGGTCACTGCTGACAGTAAATGCCTTATCACAATACTTGCATTGGCATGGTTTCTCACCTGTGTGTATTCTTTCATGTTTGACGAGATCACCACTTTGTGTAAATGCCTTATCACAATCCTTGCATTTGAATGGTTTCATACCTGTATGTATTCTTTCATGTCTGCTGAGGTGATGGACTACTGTAAATGCCTTATCACAATATTTGCATTTTAATGGTTTCTCACCTGTATGCGTTCTTTCATGTACGGTGCATTGAACTGCTACTTTAGGTGACTTTCTTGGTCTGTCATCTGTGAAAAAAATAAATAAGATATTTGCGATTATAGATCTAAACAATTAAAAAACACCTTCCATAGACATTGTATAATATACTGTTTATAATATATGATCTACATCTTTGAAGGAATAAAAGGTATGTTTATTTAATATAATTGGATTTAGAATTAAACAAACAAATTTGAAGCATATCACATACATTGGATGATCAAAAGCGTGTTATTTTTTGACACACAGTAGATACAGTAAATTAGACAAACCTCACATAGAGCATGTTTCTACTGGGGCACTGCAAAGTTAACGGTAAGATTAAATGGTAAGTTTTTAATCCCCCCCCCCCCCCCTGCATGGGAAAGGGGGTATAGAGGGGAGATAGCTCACAATGTTTTTTGTTTTATTCTCTGTCCTTGAAAGTTGTTAAAATACTTTAAAACTTTTTTTGTGTCACGGAAGACATGTCCCTCATCGAAATGTTAACTCAAGGGTAATGTCACTACTTCCCAGCACTTTTTCCACACATTTTTTTTAAATTTAATAGATAAATGTCTCATCTATCAACATAACATAAAAAAACCTGAAAATGATTCATTAACATAAAAATATGGTAAGGTCATCTTCTACTTATAATGTCCGTCCGTGACACATTTTGTTTTCACCCCCTTGGCAATAATGGACCGCTCCAAAAAATAAAATGCATTTCACGTTTTAAAAAATACAGTTTCAGTTAGCCAAGATGTTGTTCAACATTATGAGGTACAATTCAATTTCAATATCAGAAATTTATTTATTCACAGCTATGTTAACCTTAAACCGATCAGCCTCCATAATAAATGATACAAGAACTAAAATCACAAAATCATTCTTGAAATTGATCTGTTGTACAACATGCAAGTAAATGTTCCGTGAACAAAATAGTGAGACAATCAACTCTACTTGGTATTGCAAGGATCTTTCCCTTCAGGCTCAGCGTTCACTGTTAAAATCATGCAAATTCATGCTCAGAGTTTACATTAGTTTACAATGGAGGAAGGGAATTCCCTGAACATCATACATGCGGTAAAAATCTCAAAAAAGGCCGCGATTAAAACGATAAACTTCCGATGAACGGCGAATGTTGGTAAACAGTTTCAGATGGTAGTTAGTATATGCCTACATGTAAGTATTACTTTGATGCAAAAAAACTGATTTCCAGGATAATTGAGGGCGCACTCCCATACGTATCTCTCAATGCCCCTTTAAGATCCAGCCCTGTTCTGGATACAAATCAAGTATGTCATCAACCTGAATTGCAACCTAAATAAAAGTTTATAGGTATACGGACATACTGTAAAAGCCAATATTTTCGCGTAAAGATATTTTCGCGCATTTTGATATCATAGACATTTCGCGAATTGTTTTTTTCACAGGCGACCTTCCGGATGAATGTTGAAAACCATGTTTTCGTGTGTTATAATTTTTGCGGAAAAATATTTTGTGCGCGAAACTAAAACCAAAGGTGAAAATTTCAGCTTTTGCAGTAGATGAATATATCATTAAGGGGGGGTGTGTGAACTCTCAGACATAGCCTTCGTGAAACTGTTGTAACTCCTTCATTATTCATTTAATCTATATCAAAGTATACATTTTCTTGAAGAAAAGGGTTCAATGTATCCAACCATGAACATGAAATTGACCATTTTGGAGAAAATTATAAAAAAACGCAGTTTTTGACACATTTTAGGTTTAATTGTCAAGATCACTAAAATATATTTTGTCAAATTTTGTCGTTCTAGATTTATTATAATCTTAATGAAATTCTCTAGGAGTTTTTATTTTATTTTTAATATCTGATTTATTTTTTGAATTATTGACCAAAAAGTGCCGACAAATTTATTACTTTCAAAAACAAACAGAAAAATAACATTTTTGGCACTTTTTGGTCAATAATTCAAAAAATAGGGACAGCAGTCCCAAATAGGTCATCCATTTATATGGGTAGATTAAAAACAAGGTGGCTCTCAAACCACATGTCAGGCATCAAGCAACTAGAAAGAAAGAGGTTAGACCACTTGCGGATCCAGGATCGTCAAAGTGGGGGCTGCGGTAGAGTTAAATAAACATCCTGGAGTTTGGATGCAATTGTACTTCATCTGTTTAAATGCAATCAATTTTACATATGCAGCCAATTTTACATCTTGACCTCAGATGACCTTTGACCTTGGTATGTGACCTTTGACCTCATTAACTTATGAAGGTTTCCATGTTGCATCTATGACCCAGGTTTGATATAAACTTGGATGGATTGAGCGTGATACACAAAGATATTGGTCGAGCTATGAGTTTTTAAAAATATTGTGCGAGATGCAGTCGACCACAATATTTTTAAAACTCATAGCGAGACCAATATATTTGTGTAATGTGTATCATGCGAAAGAATCCATCCAATTTTATCATTATCATGCAGTGAGAATCTGACTTGAGCCTATCAAATAAATGAATAAACACTGGACTAAAAAGTAAAAGTCCGTAGGCCTACCTTCCAAACTGTTCAACATTGAAAGTACAATATATTAAAAATTAAAATACATGTACCTGTAGTTTTTCCTGGAAGCCAATTGTCATCTTCATCACTGTCATCTGCATAAGATGAAACCTTCACACTTCTCTTTCTTCTAGGTACTCCGGCTGGTTTTCTCATAAACTCAGGTGGCGGAACATTCAAACCTTTTAAGCAAATATATAAGCGCACATTTTATTATGACAATAATTATAAAATGAAAAAGGCGATGCATTTTTGTGTTTAATTTTGTAATTTAATTTTTGTTTTAACAAGTTTTAACAAATGTACAAAAATAAATAAATTAAAGGGCATTGAGAGATTACAGAGAAAAATGAAATTCAGAAAAATGGGAACCCTGAAGTGTAATGATTTATGGGAAAATAAATGGTTGAATAATGGCACTATATTGAAATTTGGTTGAAGCAATTGTATGGCAAGTGGTGCTAATAATTTTGAGGTGATCTAACATCAAAATTTCCAAATTGTGAAATTTTACATGATTTAGACAGCAAATTAAGGTAAACGGTTTCAAATGGTAGTTAGTATATGCCCACAGCATCCTCAGTGTTTATCCCATAATCCTACAAAATATATAATAGATAGGGGCTTTTCTTTTGTTCAGAACCAGCGAGGCAAATTATGATTACTTCAGGAAGGTGTATGTTACAATAAGGCCATGTGTTTTGAACTGACCACCCAAAAAAGTTGGCCGCGTTGCATTTTTGGTGACGAATCATCCATCTCTCTCTATTAACTCAACAACTATATGTGGTAGAGCTATGGTTTAGGTGTCATTTGAAAGCTTATTTATCTAGCTACACTGTGTGAATAAATCAGGTATTTCTATAACTGTTTGGCTGAGATATGATTGATTATATTTCGAAAGTCAGGGGTGGCGGCGGTGGCGTCGTGTACAATCTCTATGGGGAATATAGAAAATGTTCCCAATTCTACGTTCAAATTACAATAACTCCTCATCCCCGTATGGTACAACCATGATTTTGCTCTCAGTTTATAGATTGTTTTATATTCTTTAAGTTTCTGTTTCAACAAATATGTCAACTCTTACGTAACAGTTGTAATCACGAATCGATTGCATTGTCTTTGGCTTTTTCCCTATTCACTACACAGTGAACTTGCCCTAATTTATCGGTTTTACATACATGACTATAACAACAAAATTATTCAACCGATTATAGCAAAATTATACATTTTTGGAAAGCTCTCGAATAGGGGAATTCAGAAATCTTGCTTAAAATAGGATAGGGTGAATAGCTAAAAAATATATGTGTAAACTCTAACAAATTTGAAATGTAAACGTCTGTGCTCAGTTACTTCCCGATATAGTATATTTCAACAAGTTACCCTTGACAACCATTAAGTTCTGATGAGTAAATTGCATGAGGAACTAATATGCACAGTAAAATGATGATTGGGATAGGAATTAAAAAAATATTGAGCTTTAATCAAAATATGAAGAAGAAAAAAAAATCGATATTGTTTGAACATTCTTAATCACAACATGTTACCATTAGGTCTTATGCAAATTCCAATCGCATATTTAGATTCCTTGGGAGATTACCGTTCAGAAAATATATACTTTTAATGGGGTAGAACATACAAGTAGTTATTGCGATATGCTAATTCGAATCTCAGATGGTGTAAAATGTAAAAATCTGGACATGCAACGGGAAGGGTGGCGAGTTCATAACACATGGCCATAAAACACTATACGAGGGGCAGTCAGTAAATAATGAAAGTGATCATGGTATGGGTGATTCTTTTGAGGGATAATGTAATCAATACAAAGTATGAACCTTTGTCTTTCAAACTATACACTTTTGGATTTATAAGTATCAACTATGACTTCATAGCATTATGCACTTATCAATTGCATCCCCGGGGGTCCCCCGGGGGATAGTGGGGATTAGGACCGGGACGTACAAATTGCCCATGTGACGTCCCGGGTACAATCGTGTGCGGTCCCCGCAGGGCCGGGTACCATTTATTGGAAGTCCCCGCTACAGTCCCAGCCCCCCCCCCCTTGGCCGGGACAAAGTGTACAGTCCCGGCCACCCACGTTCCCCGGACAAAGTATTCACCCGGCTACAGTCCCAAGGTCAGTTATTTCTTTCTACCACCATAACGGAATGCATTTCTATCTGTTCCCAATGTGTTATAGGCTTAATTCGTCAAGCGCATCGCATGTCTAGCTTACTTATAGCAAGCACCTGGGGTGTACATTTGTGTACATTTATGTACATTTGTGTACATTTACGTCCCCGCTACACGCCCCGGCTAGCGGAGGCACTGCTTGTACGTCCGCGTACACTCCCCCGCATAGCCGGGCATCATTTTTTGTACACTCATGTACGGTCCCTGCATGGTCCCCGCCATGCCCCTGGTCCCTGGGGGCTGGGCTTGCAATTGATAAGTGCATTAGCATAAACTAAGTACAGTTGGGACACTGCCTGAAATTGGTCAATATTTGGCTGGATATGTAATACTATAGGTTGAAATATGGGTTGTTTGAAACATTTGCGTGTATCTCGGCAATGCAAGCATAGAAACAGATAACAATTGGTGCATAGTTAGAACACATAATAATCTCTGTTTCGCACCTTTTTTTAGATCCGAATTCCTTAATACAAACAAGAACGGACCATCTCAAATACGCTTTTATTAAGCAAAATCCGCAACAATAAACCTTAGAAAACAACAAAGGATAAAGAACAATGGAGGGATTATAATTGTTGTGGGATGTAAAGCAATAATAGTGGGCATTTCAAAAGGAGCTGATCATAAAATTTCCTCAAACCATTGAAATTATGTGACGATTACTTTAACAGTACACATCTAGTAGCTCCAAAGATAGCAGTAACAAGAGAGGTTGTGGCAGCTTCTTTGATTGATATATTCATGTATATCTTCATTTTGACTAGCACAATAATTATACACATTGATAAACGCATTTGTCAATATTTCTAATTAGAATTTGAAGGCACAGTAAGCTTTTATCTGGTAAATTTCATGATTTTAGCAATTTTTGGCCGAGATCAAAATTATCTGCCGTCTGCGCATGCGCATATTTTCTGTAAATTTCATGTGAATAAGTTCAGATAATTAGTTAACTATCCTATGGAATCTCCCAAATGGGTTTATTGCTTGGTTTTTTCCTAAATTGTTTGATTTTCCGCAATACTCGTGATTCACTGACTGGGCATTTTTCAATGAAAATGGGCTATTTGAAATACTGATATTTGTATACATTTTATTCAATTGCTTCTCCTTACTTTTTCCATTTATACTACACATTTCAAATTACACAGGGATTAAAGTTATTGTCTTTTGTATCATAATTATGCGAAACAAATCGGGATTCACCTGCTTCTGATGTCATGTTATGCAATCTTCTTACCACATGTTTTATTTAAACAATTCAAATTTCCCGCCAAATAAATGATTTAGCAGTGTCCCAAGTGTACTAACTTTAAGCTAATGCTATGACGTCATAGTTCATACTTAGAAATCCAAAAGTGTAATGTTTGAAAGAAAAAGGTTCATACTTTGTATTGATTACATTATCCCTCAATAGAATCACCCATGCATTCCATACCATGATCACTTTCATTATTTACTGACTGCCCCTCGTATATAATGATATAGGTTGGTTGAGGAATTGAACCCGGGAATTCTGTGTGGGAGCGCTAGAGCGTGGCCACTATGCTACACTTGATTAACTGTTTTGGCAAAGGCATTGAAAAAGAGATATTTAGTATGGAGTTATTCAAGCATCACATT
Organism: Ophiura sarsii; assembly: GCA_035610835.1. NCBI lineage: Eukaryota > Metazoa > Echinodermata > Ophiuroidea > Amphilepidida > Ophiuridae > Ophiura > Ophiura sarsii. The sequence goes on along the minus strand of CM069459.1, from coordinate 55,626,068 downwards.
TCTTAAGCGTTGCTGATCCCCATTCTTCTTTCAAAATTAAAACAATGAAGCCATTAGCATTTTAAACAATGAGAATTGTTCGTTAGGATTCAAAATGGTTTCAGGCCGAAATGCTATGCGATGTGGGAAGATCATCAAGGTTTCTGTGGGATATGCCCATGGTGCAAAAAAACTGATTTCCAGACAAATTGAGGGCACACTCCCATGTATCTCTCAGTGCCCCTTTAAAAAATATATGGGATAAAGCTAAATATTTTGTCATTTTGCTAGGAAATGACTAGATATTCAAATCCGCAGCAGGATAGCAACAATTAAAACAGAGACTTTCATCCAGATTATTAAAGGGACATGAAGTAGTGTTAAAGATATTTTTTAATTTACTTCAGAATTCAAGATGAACATTAAAAATTACCATTTTTTTGGTTTTTTCTCACAAAAACACTGCAAAACTTTATTAAAACAATACCATCGCTATTTATTGAACCTTTTATTAAAAAAAACACCCTCTATATAAATATGGTTCACATTATTTATCACACATACTGCAGGGGGACACTGTCTGACGTAAAATGCTGATCGTGGCTAGATCAGCATTTTTGAATCAACATTTTGTTGTACAAAGAGGACTGATTTTTCTTAATTCTAGTACGGTGTAAGTTCATACATGTAATACAATCGTAAAAATATACTAATCCCAGTTTTTGAGGGCGCAGCCTCCAACACACCTCTTAGTGTCACTTTAATGTTAACCTCAACTAAAGTCGCTTTGCAATACAGGTCTCCGATGATGTAATTCATGTTATCATTATGTTGTTCAATTGAATGCAATCAAGTCGCACCAGGTCGCTCGACCTGAATCGCTGCAGTTGACTTCAATTCAATTTGTGCACGACCATAGGCTCAAGATAACAGTTTTTACCGGGAGCTACTTTTTCTCCAACCAGCCAGCCGGGCTAGTAGCATGTAAAAGTTACCAGCCCGACTGTAAACTTACCAGCCAAACAAGTAATCTTCATTTACCAACGGAAAAATTCTTACCGGCCAGCCGGGCGTGTATATTTGAAGTTACCCGCCCGACGCAAAAGTTACCCGCCACGGGCGTGCGGGCGGGTACTAAGTACAGCCCTGCTTTTAGTCAAACGGGAGCTAAACTTTCATTAAATCAAATAAAGCTTAAGCGAAATTCGATGTTTTGGGCAAGGTTCCCAGGCGCTGGTTTGGACAAATTTGTAAAAATGCAGGAGTGGACTTTTTTAAGAAGTAGCAAAAGTGGACCTATATACCAACATTTCGACCTCTTTTCAACAACAAAAAATGTATAAAATACCACTTGCCAATAATCTTGCTAACAATTTTTTTTTTACTTTTTAAAAATATTTTGGGGTGGGGAGAGGGTTCTCCCCCGGTTACAGGCCTGATCTCATGCAGGACGTACACCATGTAAGTATCTTAAAAAGTAGAGCTACCAATCTTACCAACTTCAATCATCATCTCATAATTCATTTTCATATTCTTCAATCGCAACTTCTCATAATCACAGAACTCGGCAAACTCCTTTGCAGTAAAATAGGCTTCGATGCCAGAGTTATCATCTTTTTTGGAACTCATCCTGAATCTGGAAGCTCTCTGTTTAAAGCAGCAACCTAAAAGAGCAAATGAATTTGTAAGTGAATTTAATTCTTAATTTTTATATATGAAGAGGGTTTTTTGCAAGGGCCTGCATCCACTTTGGCTCTTATTGAGAAAAAGTCAAAAAACTGTTTCTAAATATTCAAGTTGAGCAATTGAAAAACTGAATGGATTATGAAAGAGGTACACCACATACTAATTTAAATTGAAATAAATTTCAAATGTGCTAGTTTTTAATTTTTTTTAAATCATGTTTACATTTTTTGAAAATTTGGATGTAGGCCCTTTTGCAACATAACTTCATCTGTTTGTACATAGAGAAAAAATACCACACACAAAAAAAAATCATTTATTTTAATCATTTAAAAAAAATAAGTTTGATATAGAAATGTATAGGTCACAATTATATGTTTCAAGGAAATAAAGTCATTTTTTTCAAAAAGACCTACATCTCATTGTAAACAGCCATTGAAGTTGTTGTTTTGTTGCAAAAGGCCTGTATCCCGATTTCATTCTGGACACAGGCCCTTTTGCAACAAAACAACAATTTCAATGGCTGTTTACAATGAGATGTACATGTAGGTCTTTTTGAAAAAAATGACTGTTTCCTTGAAACATATGATTTTTCCCTATACATTTCTATATCAAACTCATTTTTGAAAAAAATGCACCATAGCCCTTTTGCAACAAAACTCTTCATATGTGAGTTAAGTTCAACATGGGCACTAGCTTAAACCAGATTCAACTGAAAGTATGAACGAGGTGTTAAAGCGTCCTCTAGTGATAGACGCAGTATTAGCGTGTAAATACTGGAAGCATGTGTGTATACATACACCTAGACCATAGAAGATTTCTTGTGTATCCAGCATGCTTAGCACCACTATGGTACCAACAGGAATACCCCCCCCCCCCCCCCCCCCAAACAAACAGCGCAAAACATGTGTTAACCCTTTCCACGCGGCTATTAGTTTTACCATATACAAAACAGATTTTTCAGAAACCTTTCCCAATTTTCAAAGTCTATCTCAAGGATTACTGACCCTATACTAGGCATGTTTGCACTTATGTCAATGCATTTTTCACGATGATTCCAAATATGGTAATGAAATTCCATAATTTTGACATTTTTTAAACATTTTGTGAAATTTTGGAAAGTCGTCTGCAGCCGCCGGCCACGTGGAAAGTATTAAAGGCAGCTTGGCCTACACATAACATCTGTACCAATTACCAACAGATTATTGGAGTTTTAACTGCATACAAATGTACCACTTGGACTATAATCCCTAACTATATTTCACCACACGGCAACAGATTTCTTTTCCCACCCCCAAAATTCACCAGAAAAGGTCACCCCGACACCCCAGGATTTGAACCACGGACCTCCAGTACCCGGGCCCAGATCCTAGCCACTACAATACGTCTGTTAGTGGACACTCGGCGAGTATATTCGCCTCGTTATATAGCGTGGGTCCGATTTGTAGCCCAAAAACCGGCACGCCAGTTATAAAAACAAGTTTTCCGCCCAGTTGCTGTATGGTGTAGTAGAGTTAGGTTTAACAAAATCTCTTGTCTCAAAGCTCTTCAGTTTTTCAAAACCTAATCCGGAATGCAGGATTTTTTATTTTTTTATTTTTTTTTAAATATTAAAAAAAAAAAAAAAATCTTTGTTAAAGTGACCATTTGTATTTAAAGGTAGATGTTCCGATTTTCAACTTGAAGTTTTCTATTCTACATGAAAGGTCATCCTTAAAAAAGTTGTGTTCCAAAGTTTGAGTTGCATAGCTCTAATGGTTCTTATTTTAGACGCACAAGATGCTGTGAACTGTACCCATTGAGTAGTACACAAACTATATCGGTGGTTACCACCATTCGCGGTAATTCGACGTTATTTCATCGATTTCTCCGTAATTATACCGATTTAGGCCGTCAAATTTCAGTATGATGATGAGAAAAATACGAGCTTTCATATGATATGAAAATCTCTGTATGTTTGAAATAATTCTGTGTTACGAAAAATGTGATCGGGTCATCTACCTTTAAAATAATGTGATCAATGAAAATCTGACAAATCTGTGAAATTTTGGGATTTTTTAAAAAAAAAATTAAAAAAACCTTTTCTTTTCTAACGCGCATCAATTAAAGGTGTATGTTCCGATCACCTTTTGGGGGCTATGATTTTTTTCTTCACATCAAGATATTTTGATATCAGAAGAATCCCCATATAATTTTTCTCATTACCGTATGTCTGTGAAATCTTAAGGGCCAGAAATGTTCCATTTAGAAATTAAAGGCTAAAATGTGGTGAATTACTGCCAAGTGGTTAACCACCAACCAGTTTTATGCCTACTACTCAATTGGCAAATATTTTGTGACCGTGTGCTTCTAAAAATAGAACCGTTGGAGTTATGCAACTCAAACTTTGGAATGCTACAATTTTAAGAATGACCTTTCATGTAAAATAGCAAACATCAAGTTGAAAATCGGGCCAGCAAACGGAACATCTACCTTTAACTAACGCGCGCGGGAGCTTTGAGACAAATGATTTTTTAATATAGCCTTACCACGGTGCATCAGGGTTCAAAATAGCTCCTGAAAAATATCAATCAATGCCAAAAAGTAAACACGCACAAGGGGCTACTTTTACAGTTCTGTAACAGTTTGAAATAGCCCCCATAATCTGAGCCCTGCTGTGCATATAAAGTCTTGCAATACTCTGCAGTTTGCACTGCATGTATTGTCAGTCCATCGGTCAGGCCAAAAAAAAAAAGTTTAATTGTCCATAGATCACTTTTAAAAGTTGGGTAGGTCGGTCGGGAAAAGTTGTTTCTTCTTCTTTCTTTTTTTTCTCCTTTGCCCTTTTTTCAGGTACCAAAAGTAAAATGAGATGTACTTGTTGTGGTAACCAAAACATGGAACAAAATCTGTAATATTTTGATGAGTATTTTTGTTTTCTAAACACTTTTTTTTTTAAAATTTTCGACTAAAATTTGTAAAAAAAATGAAATTTTCAACAACAAAAATTCCAAAAAGAAAAAAAAGATTTTGGGTTGAGGATTTAGAGGGTCAGGCGGACGAGGACAATCTAACATATATTTTTTTGCCTCATGGCACATGTAGGATGCATCGCAAGATTAACAAGGTGATAAAGGCAGATGGTCTTCAGTATTGTTTAGCAACTCCTCGGTATTGTTATGACAAAAGATTATCTCCCAGGCTCCTCACCGATCGACTTCATTGATGACAGACGATTATCCTTTCAAAGTTATCGAGTAACCCTCGTTGAAATTGATTAAGTTCAATCGGTATACCTATCATTCAATACAAATTCACACGCGTGGATGTGTATGGCAAGCCCGGGGGGGGGGGGGGGGTACTCGCCTAAGATGGTATACGGGGGTGTGCCGCTCTAATGGGTAGCTTTTTGGGCACAAAATCCCTAAACATGGGGTATGATTTTGTGCTGGAAATCCCTAATAATGGGGTCACTTTTTACAAATGGGTCTATTTTCGCGAAATTTTGGTATATTTTCGCGAAATTTTGCAAAAATTAGGTATATTTTCGCAAAAATTTGCAAAAATTAGGTATATTTTCCCGATAATTTGGTCTAAAATGAAGCAAAACCCCTAAAAATGGGTACCGATTTTTCCAAAATCACCCCTAAAAATGGGTATGGGTTTTGAATCTCCAGCGGCACACCCCCGACCAAACCAAATCCGAGTACTCCTGGCCACGGGATGGCAAGCTTAATGTATAATAATTCAATGCCGATAAAAAACACTGTTTATCGACCGATAAACTGAGTTTATTGAGATAAACTATGTTTTTCGAGCGAAAAACAGTGTTTATCGATAAACTCAGTTTATCAAATTGAAAAGCTGTTTTTCGAGCGAAAAACAGTTTATCGATAAACTCAGTTTTTCTCTCGAAAAACAGAGTTAATCGATAAAAACACTGTTTTTCAATCGAAAAACAGTGTTTATTGATAAACTGAGTTTATCGATTAACACTGTTTTTGCAAAAAACAGTTTATCGATAAAACTGAGTTTAACGATAAACTATGTTTTTCGAGAGAAAAACATAGTTTATCTCGATAAACTCAGTTTATCGGTCGAATGACATTGTTTTTCAACCGCCACTGATGTACATCGATATGCAAGGGCGTCATCCCATTTATAATCGGCGTGCAGAATTAAGAAAAATTTGAAAATATGCAATGAAAATGGTGATACCGAGATACACTAATCCGAACTAATCATGCAACAACAACAAAAAAGACCCAAATGGTGTGTATAAAACAAAGACCTAAAAAATAAAGACCTAAGACCCTAGGGTGTGTATAAAACAAAGACCTAGAAAACAAAGACCTAAGACCCTGGGGTGTGTATAAAACAAAGACCTAAAAAACAAAGACCTAAGACCCTAGGGTGTGTATAAAACAAAGACCTAGAAAACAAAGACCTAAGACCCTAGGGTGTGTATAAAACAAAGACCTAGAAAACAAAGACCTAAGACCCTAGGGTGTGTATAAAACAAAGACCTAGAAAACAAAGACCTAAGACCCTAGGGTGTGTATAAAACAAAGACCTAGAAAACAAAGACCTAAGACCCTAGGGTGTGTATAAAACAAAGACCTAGAAAACAAAGACCTAAGACCCTAGGGTGTGTATAAAACAAAGACCTAGAAAACAAAGACCTAAGACCCTAGGGTGTGTATAAAACAAAGACCTAGAAAACAAAGACCTAAGACCCTAGGGTGTGTATAAAACAAAGACCTAGAAAACAAAGACCTAAGACCCTAGGGTGTGTATAAAACAAAGACCTAGAAAACAAAGACCTAAGACCCTAGGGTGTGTATAAAACAAAGACCTAGAAAACAAAGACCTAAGACCCTAGGGTGTGTATAAAACAAAGACCTAGAAAACAAAGACCTAAGACCCTAGGGTGTGTGTCACAGGTGGTGCTTTACATAGACATCTCGATCATTTATTCCATTAGGGTCATAAAAAGAGAACTAAGTCGAAGCCAAGCAATTAACGTGTCTTATATGAAAGATAATTGTGTAAGCTTTACTTAGAAACTTCGAAAATTGAAGAAAAATTGATTATTGGTTTCAAAATGCCGAAAATTAGTGAAATTATGGAAATTTGGCTGAAAATCCAAGATGGCGGCCGTGAGGTGTAAATGGTCAGAAAGAGGTAACTAAATCGAAGCCAAGCAATTAACATGTTTTATATGAAAGATTATTGTATACTATTTACTTATAGACTTCAAAAATTGAAGAAAAAAAAGGTCCTTGGTGAGAAAAGGTAAAAAGTTGAAAAATCCAAGATGGCGGCTATATGCAATAAATGATCGGGGAGTAAACCTGTGGTGTAAGTGTATTTCTGTTGCCGGAATAATGGATGGGCGGGTCTATATTTTGAGTAAAATCCAAGTAAATAAATGCACAAAGTATGGAATAGCATTTTGTGTAAACAAGTCTATGCTGCTGCGTGTGCTATTTATATAATGCATCATACCTGTCAAATTAATCAGATTATATGTAATGTCGGCATCAAATAATGGACAACAACAAACATTCAAATGCCAGTTTCTCTCATTAGTTTTGAAGTTAGCCATAATTTTTAAACTTGCCCATGCTCAACCACCTCAAAATTTAGAAAATCTCTTACTCAACAACTTGCCAACAACTCGCCTTTCGCCCTTGTCAACAACTCGCCTTTCGCCCTTGTCAACAACTCGCCTTTCTCCCTTGTCAATAACTCGCCTTTTGCCCTTGTCAATAACTCGCCTTTCGCCCTTGTCAATAACTCGCCGTAACTCACCCATCCGCTAACTCGCCTTTCGCCCTTGTCAATAACTCTCCGTAACTCACCCATCCCCTAACACGCCAATTACCTAAACCCACCAGTGCGCAGGCCTGCCAGTGCATCCAATCAGTGACACCGAGTCTCAGCCAATCATCAGCTCCCAATGAATGCTGAATAACAAGGTCAGAGACCCCTCCCCCCCCCCCCCCCCCCCCCCCACCACCACAAGCATGCACTTCCTGGAATCCAGGTCAAATAATTAGCTGGCCTATTTAATGAATGGGCCCATTGTTCTGTGAACAAGATCAACAAGCTCTGTGGTTAAAGGTATATTATGTGATCTTTCCCGGGAACGCCCTCAACATCGAAAAAAAAATTGAAAGAAGATTTTCTTGCAGATTTACATTTCTGATCATAAATCATACATACATTCCAAGGCGATCGTTACAGGGCGATCGATACGATTCTTAATTACTTCAAAATCATGGTTTTAGAGTGAAAATAAACTGTCGGATAACACCGACAGTTTATATTTTCACGCTAAATTCACTCTAAAACCATGATTTTGAGGTAATACCGTAATTAGGAATCGTATCGCTCTGTAACTTGGAATGTATGTACGATTTATGATCGGAAATGTAAATCTGCAAGAAAATCTACTTTCTAAAAAAAATCATGAAATGAGGGCGCTCTCTGGAAAAGATCACATAATATGCCTTTAATTAGGCCAAAAATAAATAAAAACTAGTTTCTCGTCCTAACTTTTGAATAAAAGGAGGATGAGGGCACTTTTTGTTCAATGCAAAATCACCATTACCAGCGTGGTATTTCATGATTGGTTGCGTAACTTGTGTACGTACCCATAAACACATCTGAACACGAGCACGTACCCTTAATGACTTACACATGCGTACCTCTTAACACCGGATGTACATGCGTAAACATTACGTGTATCTGCTTATAATTCTATAATACTATAGGGGTTGGTAGTAAACTCATTTGTCTAAGGTCTTTGTTTTATACACACCCTAGGGTCTTAGATCTTTGTTTTCTAGGTCTTTGTTTTATACACACCCTAGGGTCTTGGGTCTTTGTTTTATACACACCCTAGGGTCTTGGGTAAGATCACGAATTTTCCGCGTTGCGGAATTTCCGCGAAAATTGCGGAATTGAGGTTAAACGCGGAAAACGACATTTTGATGAAAAGAAGAAAAAAAATGCACAAAAAACGTCCAAAACACAAAATTTATGAATAGTCTTGAATAAAACAATATAAATATTATAAAACGATACGTAATAAAACAAAACAAACAATATTAAGTAATAATAAGGTAAGCCTAAAAATCTAAAATGATGTGTTTTTCGGTTAAGTGTGTTTATTTTGGTCTTATAGATCGTAAATGTTAAGCTTTCTTGAGGAAAATTACATCACAGAAAAATGCAAAACTTACAAAGCGGAAAAACGCGGAATTCGACAGTTACAAAGCAGAAAATTCGTGACCTTAGTCTTGGGTCTTTGTTTTATACACACCCTAGGGTCTTGGGTCTTTGTTTTATACACACCCTAGGGTATTGGGTCTTTGTTTTATACACACCCTAGGGTATTGGGTCTTTGTTTTATACACACCCTAGGGTCTTGGGTCTTTGTTTTATACACACCCTAGGGTCTTGGGTCTTTGTTTTATACACACCCTAGGGTCTTGGGTCTTTGTTTTATACACACCCTAGGGTCTTAGGTCTTTGTTTTATACACACCCTAGGGTATTAGGTCTTTGTTTTATACACACCCTAGGGTCTTAGGTCTTTGTTTTATACACACCCTAGGTCTTGAGTCTTTGTTTTATACACACCCTAGGGTCTTGGGTCTTTGTTTTATACACACCCTAGGGTCTTGGGTCTTTGTTTTATACACACCCTAGGGTATTAGGTCTTTGTTTTATACACACCCTAGGGTCTTGGGTCTTTGTTTTATACACACCCTAGGGTATTAGGTCTTTGTTTTATACACACCCTAGGGTCTTGAGTCTTTGTTTTATACACACCCTAGGGTATTAGGTCTTTGTTTTATACACACCCTAGGGTCTTGGGTCTTTGTTTTATACACACCCTAGGGTATTAGGTCTTTGTTTTATACACACCCTAGGTCTTGAGTCTTTGTTTTATACACACCCTAGGGTCTTGGGTCTTTGTTTTATACACACCCTAGGGTCTTGGGTCTTTGTTTTATACACACCCTAGGGTATTAGGTCTTTGTTTTATACACACCCTAGGGTCTTGGGTCTTTGTTTTATACACACCCTAGGGTCTTGGGTCTTTGTTTTATACACACCCTAGGGTCTTGGGTCTTTGTTTTATACACACCCTAGGGTCTTGGGTCTTTGTTTTATACACACCCTAGGTCTTGAGTCTTTGTTTTATACACACCCTAGGGTCTTAGGTCTTTGTTTTATACACACCCTAGGGTATTAGGTCTTTGTTTTATACACACCCTAGGGTCTTAGGTCTTTGTTTTATACACACCCAAGGGTATTAGGTCTTTGTTTTATACACACCCTAGGGTCTTGAGTCTTTGTTTTATACACACCCTAGGGTCTTGGGTCTTTGTTTTATACACACCCTAGGGTCTTGGGTCTTTGTTTTATACACACCCTAGGGTATTAGGTCTTTGTTTTATACACACCCTAGGGTATTAGGTCTTTGTTTATACACACCCTAGGGTCTTGGGTCTTTGATTTATACACACCCTAGGTCTTGAGTCTTTGTTTTATACACACCCTAGGGTCTTAGTTCTTAGTTTTATACACACCCTAGGGTCTTAGGTCTTTGTTTTATACACACCCTAGGTCTTGAGTCTTTGTTTTATACACACCCTAGGGTCTTAGTTCTTAGTTTTATACACACCCTAGGGTATTAGGTCTTTGTTTTATACACACCCTAGGGTCTTGAGTCTTTGTTTTATACACACCCTAGGGTATTAGGTCTTTGTTTTATACACACCCTAGGGTATTAGGTCTTTGTTTTATACACACCCTAGGGTCTTGGGTCTTTGTTTTATACACACCCTAGGGTCTTGGGTCTTTGTTTTATACACACCCTAGGGTATTAGGTCTTTGTTTTATACACACCCTAGGGTATTAGGTCTTTGTTTTATACACACTCTAGGGTATTAGGTCTTTGTTTTATACACACCCTAGGGTCTTTGTTTTCTACTAGGGATGGGCAAAGGAACAATTTGCTTACAAACTTTATTGAAATTCCTTAAAGGCATATTATGTGATCTTTTCTAGAGAGCGCCCTCTATTCATGATTTTTTTTAGAAAGTAGATTTTCTTGCAGATTTACATTTCCGATCATAAATCATACATACATTCCAAGTTACAGAGCGATACGATTCCTAATTACCTCAAAATCATGGTTTTAGAGTGAATTTAGAGTGAAAAATATAAACTGTCGGAATCCCGACAGTTTATTTTCACTCTAAAACCATGATTTTGAAGTAATTAAGAATCGGATCGCCCTGTAACTTGGAATGTATGCATGATTTATGATCAGAAATGCAAATCTGCAAGAAAATCTGCTTTCAATTTTTTTCTTCGATGTTGAGGGCGTTCCCTGGAAAGATCACATAATATACCTTTAACACTTATACGAGCATGTGCACGTTCCCATAAACACATCTAAACGTGCATGTGACCCTCAGGCCCCGTAAGCAAAAAAGGATTTTTTTCCCTTCAGATTTGGGGAGGGGGGGGGCATTTCCCCCCCCCCCCCCCCTTCCCCCTGGTTAGGCCAAAACAAATTAATTGTTTGGTTGTCCTCGACCGCCCGCACGTAATTTCAGGGCCGCACGAATATGTTTTTTATTTTTAAAAAGTTTTTATTTCATTTTTTGAACAATTTGACAGCCCAAATGTATCGTTTTAATATACAACCTAAGTATTCGAACAGACCAACTCCGTTTCATCGGCAATCTAAACATTGCAACATCATCCCAGTACGCAATTCCATGTAACCAGTGGTTACACGATGTTCATTGTATAACATCCCACGGGCGTCGGGACTATTAAAAGGACTATAAATACAAAAATTCGCTGAACGTGCAATTAATGAATTTATTTAAAAAAACGTGTTATGAGAAAATATACAAAAATGTTTTTTGGGGTATATTTGTACAAGAAAATTTCGCAAAACAGCTTTATTATTAATTTCAACACCGTATAAAACATTTTTGTTCTGCATTTAGTACGAAAAATATAGGTTTTATTAATATTTTCATGCGTAAATTTCTAAAGCTTGCACATCAACTCAACGTTCTTTTAGGCAAAACAAGACAAGAATTGTAATGGCGACCTACGCTGTGTCTACCCATCGCGACGCTCGTTTTAAAAATGTTACTTGACCGAGTTTGCAGTGTTGCAACTCATTCAACAATAGTGGAGGTTTACATAACCGACATTGAGAACGTGGGGAACTATGCAGAGCTTCACTACAACACTACAATACCTGGGATGGGACTGAGTTCCCATTGAATTTAAAAATTATAATTAAAATTTAAAAAAAATAAAAATCCGCCCGCCCGCACCTCTCAACTCTCAGCTGTGTGGAGGACAACCAAACAATTAATTTTTTTTGGCCTTATGGGCCTGCATACTCTAAATGACTTACAAGTGCGTAACGCTTAACACCGCTACACCCCGCTACTCACGTAACTGAAAAATCCTTAGACATGGGTCTATTTTCGTGAAAATTTGCAAAAATTAGGTCTATTTTCGTGAAAATTTGCAAAAATTAGGTCTATTTTCCCGATAATTTGCGAAAATTTGTGGTCTAAAATGAAGCAAAACCCCTAAAAATGGGTACCGATTTTTCCAAAATCACCCTTAGAAATGGGTAGGGGTTTTGAATCTCCAGCAGCACACCCCCGGGCGCTACACGCGTGAACATTACACGTATCTGCTTATTATACTATAGGGATTGGCAGTATCTCATTTTTTCTAAGATCTTTGTTTTATAGGTCTTTGTTTTCTAGGTCTTTGTTTTATACACACCACTGTCCGGACAGGGGTCAGACCCCAACTCTTTTTATTTTTGCCCCACCCTTTTTACAGAGCCACCCTTTTTATTTGGGAATGTTCAACCCCCACCCTTTATACCGAAAAGGGGACATTTTGATCATTTTGTGCATTCAAATTTGAAAAGGCACTCATTGAAAGTAAGTGACAGAAACATCCCGGGACCCGTTTTGATTTTCGGGCGGGTCCCAGGATTCCCGAAATTATTCATCAAAAACAATAATTGAAAAAAGGGGAAAAAAGCTTACTTAAAAACCACCTTGTTGGCTAAATCACGATTATTTAATGCAAATGTATAGAGGAGAATCATTTGAAATGGATTTATATCATCAAATCAGTGCATTTTTGGTACTCTTGTGCTCCCTAAAATGTGATTATTACACCGCGTACAACACTTTCGTAGCTCGCGATGAGTTTCCATTTTGAATAAATGTCACAATTTCAACAATAGATTGCACTATGTAACAACAAACTCAATCCCCCCCCGCTCAATTTAAAGATGGCAACATTTTAATTTTGAAGTATATCGGACCCGATATCGGATACATATTTATGATATAACTAAGTGCTATTAGCGAGCCGACAAGATCGGTATTTTGATTATTTTGATGATCGCTGAGAAACCCCCACCCTTTTTATTTTATCTCCACGATTTATACAACTACACCCTTTATATCAGAAATATTCTTACCCCCACCCTTTTGTTGATTTTTTTATTTCTGGAGTCCCACCCTTTATAAAGTGTGCCGTCCGGACTATGCACACCCTAGGTCTTAGGTCTTTGTTTTCTAGGCCTTTGTTTTATACACACCCTAGGGTCTTAGGTCTTTGTTTTCTAGGTCTTTGTTTTATACACACCCTAGGGTATTAGGTCTTTGTTTTCTAGGTCTTTGTTTTATACACACCCTATGGTCTTAGGTCTTTGTTTTCTAGGTCTTTGTTTTATACACACCCTAGGGTCTTATGTCTTTGTTTTCTAGGTCTTTGTTTTATACACACCCTAGGGTCTTAGGTCTTAGGTCTTTGTTATATACACACCCGACTAGGGACATTAACTACAGCGCCTCCAACAGGGATAGCACTGGGTCCAAAATGTGAGAGGTCCAATGACATTTTTTAGGACCCCGTAGGACTTCAAAAAACAGATTTAAGGGGTCCCTTAAGAAATTGAGGGTCCTGAAGTTTGGGTATTTAAAAAATTTACTTTTTTACAGGCAGTTTAAATGAATTTATATTGTGATCAAAGGATGGATATGTAATTTACAGAATTTCTTAAGGTTTCCATTTCCACACATCATCAAATTTAAGGGGTCCCTTCAATTTTAATCGGGACCCGCAAGTCTTTCAAATTTGAAACCTGACGAGTCACTATTAGAAAGTGAGAGGTCTAGGACGCGCAGACGCGTCAGAATGCGACCCCTGGCCTCCAAGTGACAGCAATTGAACTAATCATCCATGATTTCTCAATAGTGGCCAGTGGCGTAGCCAGCACAAAAGGCATGATGTAGCGGATAAAAGAGTAAATGTAGTCCACATTTTTTTTTCAGTCAGCTCGAAAACTTGATGGGGGGGGTTGATGTGGTTGTCTTTAAAACCGGCAAAAAAATGCGCATGGTCAAAAAGGCACCCTGTCAAAAAAAGGCGCCGTGTCAAAAATAAGGGGAGAGGGGGGATCGCCCATGCATGACTGAATTTTTCAACCAGCAGTAGGCCAATAATAAAATATTGTTTGGTTGGCCTCGACCTCCTATCTTATTTTCCGTCAGTTCTAAAACATCGCAACCTTATTCATAATACATAGTCAAATTACCCGCTCATGCTTAGCCGATAATAATAATAATAATAATAATCAGTATTTATATAGCGCCTTTTCCAAATGGTTCAAAGCGCTGTAAATTCGCTGCTGGTGAATCATCAGAATCAGGTCGCATCAACTAGGGTGCTGCCAATTTCTAGCGCAAACCTATCCGCACTTATGGGGCCCTCACATGTATCCGTGTGAGCTGAGCGGCCCCTTACCGTGTGAAAAATGGGTGCAGACGGCGGCACACACGGTGGGCCGTTTCCCGTCCGTTTAACACGTTCAGGGGACTTTGCCGGCCACCGGAGTTTTAAACATGCTTAAAACTCCGGGCGGGTGAGTAAAAGCGGCGGCGAACGATGAGAGCCCGGTATGAAGACGGTATAAGGACGGCGCACCCGTTCACATCCGTTTCGCGCCCATTCGCAGGGCGGTGATTGACGGTGGTGGACGTCAACCATCTTAGCGACGGACTGCGGATTGCCGCATGCAGCCTAGTAACCGTTCGCGGAACGGACTCTCAGCAGGCATGTTGCAACTCTTTAAATGTAAAAGAGCTAAAACTCACTCTTTCGAGAGCTCTAGGAGGAACAGATTTTTTTGGGAGTGAAGTTCACTCTTAAAAGAGCGATTTTCACTCTAAAAAGAGTTAAAATCACTCTAAAAAGAGTTAAAATCACTCTGAAAAGAGTGGAAATCACTCTTAAAAGAGTGGAAATCACTCTTAAAAGAGTGACAAATCACTCTGAAAAGAGTGACAAATCACTCTGAAAGGAGTGAC
This sequence comes from Ophiura sarsii, assembly GCA_035610835.1. NCBI lineage: Eukaryota > Metazoa > Echinodermata > Ophiuroidea > Amphilepidida > Ophiuridae > Ophiura > Ophiura sarsii. The sequence continues at coordinate 55,610,974 of CM069459.1, read as the reverse complement.
AAATCACTCTGAAAAGAGTGACAAATCACTCAGAAAAGAGTGACAAATCACTCTGAAAAGAGTGAACTTCACTTCTTAGAAGCGCCGTGCCTCCTAAAGCTCTCGAAAGAGTGAGGTTTAGCTCTTTTACATTTAGAGAGTATTATAATGTGGTTCGTACGAATTCCGGAATACAAATGAAGCGGCGAGCTTGAGCGCTCAGCTTGAAAAGGGCGATTTGATGATGTAATCAGACGTTTCGGCCGGTACCCAGGCGTTTCGACCGGTTAGGAACCGGTATGGAGGTAGTATGCACACGATGAGGACACGGTGAGAACGGTAGGCTAGAACTGTATGAGGCCGGTGAGATCCCGGGACAAGGCCGGTGAGAACCCGGGACAGACCCGGTGTAGAACGGTATGGACCGAGGACCCGGTGAGGAGGTGTTATGCACCCGGTGAGAACGGTAAGCTAGAAATGTATGAGGACGGTGAGCCCGGTACACGACCGGTGAGGACCCGGTAAAGACCCTGTATATAACGTTATAGACCCGGTGGCCACAACAAAAAATTAATGCGCCCGTTGACATTTTTAGTGATTGTTGGACTCTGTTGTTTTTCTATTAGACGGTAAGGTGGCCGCCTACCATTACCGCCCTGCGAACGTGCGCAAAACGGGTGTGCCGTCTTTATACCGTCCTCAAACCGGGCTCTCACCGTTTGCCGCCGCTTTTGCTCACCCGGCAGGACCCGGCAGGAGTTTTGAGCATGTTCAAAATTTCTGCCGGGTCCTGCCGGGCGCGGATGGCCGTCAATATCCACGGCAACGTGTTCAACGGACGGGAAACGGCCCACCGTGTGACATCACCGTGTGCCGCCGTCTGCACTAATTTGTCACACGGTAATGGGCCGGCCAGCTCACACGGATACATGTGAGGGCAAATGTATTTTACAGAGATTCCCGGAATGTGAGCGAAGCGGCGAGCTTGAGCGCTCAGCTTATACAGGTAGTTTGATGACGTTATCAAGGCGGTTCGGTCGGTACCCAAGCGTTTCGGCCGGTGAGGACCTGGTGAGGAGGTGGTATGAGCCCGGTTCCAGGCCGATAAGGACCCGGTATAGAACAGTATGAACCCGGTGACAAAAATAAATAAAATGCGGCCGTTGACATTTTTTGCTGATTGTTCACCGTGTTGGACTCTGTTGTTTTTCTATAAGACGGTAAGGGGCCGCCCAGCTCACACGGATACATGTGAGGGCCCCATTAGATTGTAACATCCACCATTTTTCAATGCAGCTCCCCAAATACCATTGGGTCAAGGAAGTTTTTGATATCCGAAACAACTGATCACCGATTTTGAAGCAGGAGGAAACCGGAGAACCCGGAGAAAACCTGCGAGAGCGTGCATGCCTATGGCAGGCCCAATGTCCAGTAACTCGAGAAACCAAGTTTACCGAGTGAAAATCCAAGTTTTTCAAGTGAAAATCCAAGTTTTTCTCGAAAAACTTGGTTTATCAATTGAAGTTTTTCGACAGCTAGGCGAAAATTTGGTTTTTCAAATAAAAACACAAGACTATCGATTTGAAAAACCAAGTTTTTCAAAGCGGAATGTAAAATAATTAGATAAACTTGGTTTATCAAAATGATAAACCAAGTTTTTTTGAATTATTGGACATTACACTTAGATAAACTTGGTTTTTCAATTGAAAAACCAAGTTTATCAAAGTGTAGCCTAATGTCTATGGCCCAATGTCCAGTAACTCGAAAAACTAAACCAAGTTTATCGAGTGTAAATCCAAGTTTTTCAAGTGAAAATCGAAAAACTTGGTCTATCAATTGAAAAACTAAGTAGTTTTTCGATGCCTAATGTCCAATTATTCGAAAAACTTGGTTTTTCAATTGAAAAACTTGGTTTATCAATTTGAAAAACCAAGTTTTTCGATCGAAAATCTTGGTTTTCTAGCTGTCGTCAGTCATGACAGGACCGAACCAACCAACCAACACTATAGTCTATCCATCTGAGACCGATCTTCCAACCACGTGACTCAGCCGTTCCATTGACTGGGAGAGGAGGCTATTTTCAGACAAAAATATCGATGGAATCAGTAGAGTGAAAAACGGCCATAATAAAAAATAATTATGTTACCCACCTACTTTTATCATCATAACCCAAGTTGTGACATGAGAGTCAGTTTAATTGACGTTGCAATGACAGGTAGCTTTCCCTTCCCAATTTCTCCATTTCAAAAATGCTTTCAATTTGGCAAGCACTGGCTGCATCTCATCTTTAATGGTCTTATTTGGTGCCATTTTAAGCTATGAACAGGTACATGTAGATTGATAGACCCCGATGAAGACAACCTTTTATTTTACAATTAAGTCAGAAAATAAACTTTATTTAGTTTGTCAACGTTCAAATTGTATAATATTTTATATAAATTTTACCTTTCAATATTGATACCATAACATTGTAAGCGTATTTGTTTCTTTCTATACTTAACAAGGAAATCTGATTGATTCGGACATGCAGACAGAACATATAATAGGGATACGGAGTTTCATATCATTTTACAACCATTTTATCTTACTATAGGCCCGGCCAACCTGAAAAATAAACATTATTTACTGTTGGGAACATTACAAGATAGCAAATAAAAATTAAATGTGGCCTCTTACATTATGCTAAACTGTTAAACGTCCATCACTTTCGATCTTTTTCAGTTTTGTGATTCTATTCATAGGCCGAAATCACAGGTGACGATTAGGGGGGCCAGTCAAACATAATGGTGTACACACGCGTGACCAAAAATTTTCCAGACACCCCCTAAACAAGTTTTACCCTGCAAGCAAAATTACCCCTAAACAAGTTTTTAGCGCGCTTTCCTTGCAAATTTTGACCCCTAAACAACGGTTCTTGCCAGAATATGACCCCTAAACAAGTTTTGTCTATTTGCGATAATGACGCTGTATAGAGACGAGTGACACACATGCATTCTCAAATTGGAAATGAGACGCTCAAAAGAAATCGCAAAAACGGGGATAACATTCTTCTGGGAACGGAGAACAAAACAAGTTACCCTAAACACGTTCGACAGGTATTTTAAGCCACCCTTTTTCTTGAAAATCAGCGTTTTTGATACCCTTAACGCGTCACTCGCGTGACGCGTCCAACACTGAAAAAACACCCCTTTTTACGCGTTTTTTTGGTCACGCCTGTGTACACTATTATGTTTGACTGGCCCCCCCCGGTACGATTTCAAAGCCTTATGATTTCAGATAATGCGCAAATGGTTCGATATTTGTCTATCTTTGAATGGTACACTGAGACGTAGCTGCTATGTGCATGATGCGTGTGACGAGAATAATATGCATTGGAACAGTATTGTGTGTTTTTGCATAAGGCAGCTTAATTGTTTCAATTCACATTATAGATGAGGTTCGACCAGAGGTTGGAATCAAATGGGATCCTTCGACAACTAGCAAATATACGCCAGAAGACAGCACATCTTATTTTTGCTCATCTCCCCTGCCCATCCGAGCACCAAAGATAACAGTTATTTCTTTTCAGTCCAGATAAGTTGACGCGATGACGAATTCACAAAATGTTAAAATAAATAAACAATAGGCCTAATACATATTACATTCTATACAAAAATTAATAACATACCGTAGTGAACAATCGCCGCTGAAGTTTGTATTAAAATCCTACCGTAAATCACTATGTAGGGCCTACAACAGTACAACGACGAACGACTGAAATTGTCCGACGGTAGCTTGGGCGCTCAGACCATAGAAGTAACACATCCGATACGATGGCACGACGAACGAAAGGGCGATTGAAAAAGTATTGCATTGACAGAGACCACGAGTTGGTTTAAACCGTAGGGGAGATCGGGGAGTGTTCGACCCATTTTCATTTGAAGAGGTCTAGAGACGCAATTTAAATTGAATGGACCTAATGATATTATGTGAAAGATTGATATCTTGGCCTTGACGTAGTGTATCCAGGGGGAAATAGGCCATCCCCCCCCCCATTGAAATAAAATAATTAAAAATGAGGAAGGGGAGAAGAAGGAGGAAGGAAGGGAGGGGAGGTAGGGGAAGAGGAAGGGTACTGGGTAGGGCATACGCTAGTACAGGAAACCCATTCGTTGGTGGTTGGTTTTCCCCCTACCTTTTAAGGTTCTTGGAAAAAAGTTTCTTTAGCCAAAAAATAATTATGTAAAACAAAAAAAGATTAATGTTGTTAACACTGTTTTTCACTCAAACTTTGTGATGAGCCAAGAAAGTCCCTAGGCCTACCTAAATTTTGAAGGTTCTTTATAAAACCTTTTAAAGTTCTTTATAGAACCTTTTAAAGTTCTTTATAGAACCTTAAGAGCTCTTAGGGTTCTACATACAGGACAGAAAAGGTTCTAAAAATGGAACCCTTTTTTCTTAGAGTGTATAGAGTGCCCCATCATCATAGGGCGTATGTGCCCCTTATAGCGCAATAAGTGCATTGACTTATACCACGGATGTCCCACACATACATTGATGGATTGTTAACTGCATCAAATCCATATTAATCAAGCCCATACCTCCCAAAGGCTGGGTTCACATAGAAGTATACGGTATACGGTATACGGTATACGGTATACGGTATACGGTATACGGTATTCGGTATACGCTATACGGGCACGGCGAGTCACATAGGATAGCACGCGAGCCCTACTCGGTCTATTAAATTGCAATAAAATGAGTACAAAGGAGTCCTCTTTTTCTAACTTACCCTATTCTACGCAATACATTGTTTATAAATCGTGATTGGGGAAATTCAGAACGCCTGTACACACGAATTGCAGCTGCTTCCTCCAAACGGGCCGGTATACGGTGCACGAAAATCGAACACGCACGATTCCCGGTATACTATACTATACTACACTATACGCAGGTATACGGCCTTTTCGAATAGTGCCCTCTTATGTGACCCGGTATATTGAAATTACATTGTTCGATTTAAGCTATACGCGTGCCCTGCAAAACGTGCACCGTATACCCGAATAGTATACTCCTATGTGAACTCAGCCTAATGATAATTTACATTAAAACCTTCTCTGCGAATATCTTTGGAAAAATATCAATATAAAAAATGGAAGAAAATTCACTTTTGCGAGGCAAAACTGATTTTTGGATAATAAGTTGACAAACATGTTACGGTGATCTGTCACGTTAATGTGGGAAGCTTGCAACATACTACTGTATCTATTGTGTGTTCCCCAAATTCAACCAGTGGCCGCAACTTGATGAGAATCACGTGGTGGGCGAACCGCCCATAGGGTCAGTCAGGGGTATGCCACTGAGCTTGCCGATCGGAGGCCACTTTTAAATTAAAATTTGGTCGGCATAGAACTGGTGGCGCTATACCGATCAGGCGTGAATGTAGCAGACGACACGACGCTGGCCACGCATCTCTCAGACGACCCAATATGTCAACGGGAGTGAACTATTTTGAATTATTTTAAACAGTCATCGCCCGGTTAACGATGACAATTCTTCTAATTATGATGAATTGTCAAAATGATAAGATTAACATTCGCGATTACGTGTTATTCATTACGTATTCAACATTTAGGTGTCGCGTGGCCACCGTCGTCTGTGTAAATCCACAGCGCCCTCAAACCTATGCTGACCAAATATAACGTTAAACCTGGTTAAACATTGTTAAACGCGTTAAACGCCGGTCACCGACACATTCCGATGATTAACATAATTTATGTAAATATGCATAAGGGCCCGTTTTCGCTACGTACGTTAGTATAGGACTTTCCTATCCCAAAATTAATAGTATCCCTGATAGGGTGTACACTCCCCAATCTCCCCTACTTCCATCCACGCTTCAACAACATAGATCAAGATTATCACGCAATCAAATTTGTTTTCCGAGAATAGCCTAATTAAAAACAATTGGTGCTTTTCAAGACCAAGGCCTAGACGCGCCTAGACAAATTGGCACCGACTTGACCTCTTTAATACCGTCTGATGTTACCGGGCGATATTTGATTGACACACTGGTTGTTTAAAAGAACCCTCTTTTTTCTTAAGACGATTACGAACTAATTGTACACCCCCGGTGTACACCCCACGCAACATTTGATTGACAGCATACGTTGTAGATGATTTTAAAATCCGATGCGGGCCGAAGCGCATATTCACAGTCAGTGGCGTAGCTAATGGGGCCCTCACATGTATCCGTGTGAGCTGGGCGGCCCCTTACCGTCTTATAGAAAAACAACAGAGTCCAACACGGTGAACAATCAGCAAAACATGTCAACGGCCGCATTGATTTATTTTTTGTCACCGGGTTCATACTGTTCTATACCGGGTCCTTATCGGCCTGGAACCAGGCTCATACCACCTCCTCACCAGGTCATCACCGGCCGAAACGCTTGGGTACCGACCGAACCGCCTTGATAACGTCATCAAACCGCCCTGTATAAGCTGAGCGCTCAAGCTCGCCGCTTCGCTCACATTCCGGGAATGTCTGTAAAATACATTTGTATACTCACATGTATCCGTGTGAGCTGGCCGGCCCATTACCGTGTGACAAATTGGTGCAGACGGTGGCACACGGTGATGTCACACGGTGGGCCGTTTCCCGTCCGTTGAACACGTTGCCGGGGACATTGCCGGCCATCCGCGCCCGGCAGGACTTTTGAGCATGCTCAAAACTCCTGCCGGGTGAGTAAAAGCGGCGGCAAACGGTGAGAGCCCGGTTTGAGGACGGTATAAAGACGGCGCACCCGTTTCACGCCCGTTCGCAGGGCGGTTATGGCAGGCGGCCACCTTACCGTCTAATAGAAAAACAGCAGAGTCCAAACAACCAGTAAAAAATGTCAACGGGCGCATTAATCTTTTGTTGTGGCCACCGGGCCCATAACGTTATATACAGGTTCTATACCGGGTGTCGTCACCGGTCGGGTACTGGGCTCACCGTCCTCATACATTTCTAGCTTACCGTTCTTACCGGGTGCATAACACCTCCTCACCGGGTCCTCGGTCCATACCGTTCTACACCGGGTCTGTCCCGGGTTCTCACCGGCCTTGTCCCGGGATCACCGGCCTCATACAGTTCTAGCTTACCGTTCTCATCGTGTCCTCATCGTGTGCATACCACCTCCATACCGGTACCGGTTCCTAACCGGTCGAAACGCCTGGGTACCGGCCGAAACGTCTGATTACATCATCAAATCGCCCTTTTCAAGCTGAGCGCTCAATCTCGCCGCTTCAATTGTATTCCGGAATTCGTACGAACCACATTATAATACTCTCTAAATGTAAAAGAGCTAAACCTCACTCTTTCGAGAGCTTTAGGAGGGACGGCTCTTCTAAGAAGTGAAGTTCACTCTTTTCAGAGTGATTTGTCACTCTTTTAAGAGTGACTTCCACTCTTTTCAGAGTGATTTTAACTCTTTTAGAGTGATTTTAACTCTTTTTAGAGTAAAAATCGCTCTTTTAAGAGTGAACTTCACTCCAAAAAAAGATCTGTTCCTCCTAGAGCTCTCGAAAGAGTGAGTTTTAGCTCTTTTACATTTAGAGAGTTGCAACATGCCTGCTGAGAGTCCGTTCCGCGAACGGTTACTAGGCTGCATGCGGCCATTCGCAGTCCGTCGCTAAGATGGTCGACGTCGACCACCGTCAATCACCGCCCTGCGAATGGGCGCGAAACGGATGCGAACGGGTGCGCCGTCCTTATACCGTCTTCATACCGGGCTCTCATCGTTCGCCGCCGCTTTTACTCACCCGCCAGGAGTTTTGAGCATGTTCAAATCTCCGGTGGCCGGCAAAGTCCCCTGAACGTGTTCAACGGACGGGAAACGGCCCGCCGTGTGTGCCGCCGTCCGCACCCATTTTTCACACGGTAAAGGGCCGCTCAGCTCACACGGATACATGTGAGGGCCCCATAAGGGGAGGGGGCAGGAGGGCCAACGTGTATGGAAGCATAAGTGTGTCATTTCCGCCTAAACCCCAGATAAGTGGCTTAAACCCCAGATAAGGTGGGCCTTATCCGGGGTTTATGATCCTAAGCCCCAGATAAGTCGGGAGATAAGTGACCTAAACCCCAGATAAGGCGATCGACTTATCCGGGGTTTAGGATCGTAATCTGGGGTTTAGGATCTTAACCTCCGGATAAGTCGCCTTATCTGGGTTTAGGTCACTTATCTGGGGTTTAGGATCGTAAACTCTGGATAAGTCGACTAATCTGGGGTTTAGGTCACTTATAAGTCGCCTTATCTGGGTTTAGGTCACTTATCTGGGGTTTAGGATCGTAAACCCCGGATAAGTCGCCTTATCTGGGGTTTAGGTCACATATCTGGGGTTTAGGCAGAAATTACACACTTATGCTGCATGTTTGTACCATAGAAGCGTTAAGGGAAGTGTCAACCCTAATATTTTGATGATCAACTTTTGCTTCTAAGTTTGAGAATATTGAATAAAAGTACATAAAAGTATACATTTTTAGAAAGGAAATTTGATAAGGAATCCGATGGTGATATCAATGTGATACCAAATCAACTAAATTTTGAGAAATGAACCAAAAAGAGATTTTTTTACCTCAAATTTTCAGACAGCATAACTAAAAAATAAAAAATGGTAATTTGATCTAATATACATTTTTGTAAACAAGACAATTTTGTCTAGGAGGCAATTTTTTCTTTTACCAAAATAATGCTTGGTTTTGAAAATATTGCTAAAAACATCGGAAAAGTGTAAAAGTCGTGTTTTTTTGCATACATTTCGCTAGAAATGGATGCATATCTCGAGTTTAAAATCCATAATCGAAAAAATAAAAATTTGCCTCCTAGCGCTGAAAGTCCTCTAAACAATGGTATTAAAAGCTTACCTGATAGTTTGATATATTTTTAGTTATGTTGTCTGAAAATTCGTAAAATTCCTTCAAATTTGAACTTCTAGAAAACGTCGATTTAGTAAAAATATTGACATTTTCCACCAATTAAAGCTAAATATTCACGGAATTCACGGGCGTGTGACCTATAACGCAAGTATACTATTATGAACAATCAAAATAAACTATCAAATTCAATTTATATTGTCACAATGTGAAGAAATTGGAAGAAAACTGAAATTTAAATGATCGTAAGATTGGCCTTTGTTTACATTTTTAGACATTGTTTTGCGCTCTTTTGTTTTTCGCGTCTACGTCGCGGATATTAAGCGGCGCGTCTAGTACTACGCACGGGAAGTTTCAGCGCGCGACGCAATGATAGAACAGCTGTCGCAGCATTTGAAAAGCGCGGAACTCCGCTTGAATTCCCGCCAAATAACCATGCGCCTTTTCCTATAACTCAAACTTACCAAAACAACAATTTAAAATCACCCAAAAGAACGGGAAATAATCGTTTGCGATTAGTAACCTATGATGGTAATGATAGAATACATATAAAAGTATAAAATAATAGAGAAATATGAAATTCAATTTTTGAAACAAGTGCCGGGTTGACACTGCCCTTAACCACAGATAAGGGACGTAAATCTAGGATAACGGGCCTTATCAGGGGTTTAGGTTGTTTACCCCAGATAAGGAACGTAAACCTAGGAAAACGGGCCTTATCTGGGGTTTAAGTTGTAAACCCCAGATAAGGATCGTTAACCCTGGATAAGGCGCCTTATCTGGGGTTTAGGTAACTTATCTTGGGTTTACATCCCTAAACCCCAGATAAGGATCGTAAACCCCTGATAATGCGCCTTATCTGGGGTTTAAGTCACTTATCTGGGTTTTACGTCTATGGAAGCATAAGTGTGTCATTTCGGCCTAAACCCCAGTTAAGTGGCTTAAACCCCCAGATAAGGCAGGCCTTATCCGGGGTTTACATACATACATACATACACCCCTACTAGAGTTTATAACGCGCTTATTCGATGAAAGATCTAAACGCACAAAAAACAGAACAACCACAAACAAACAAAAATCATCCAACATTCAGCAGACAGCATATATTAATGAGAGACACCGAGAAATATTTCAAAATAAGTGTGAGTTTTAAGCAACTTCTTAAACTGGTTGACAGATGTGGCTTCACGGACATTCTGTGGCAGGCGGTTCCAGATGGAAGGTCCAACAACTGCAAAAGCTTTACGATCCTAAACCCCAGATAAGTGACCTAAACCCCAGATAAGGCGACTTATCCGGAGTTTAGGATCGTAAACCCCGGATAAGTCGACTTATCTGGGTTTTAGGTCACTTATCTGGGGTTTAGGATCGTAAACCCCGGATAAGTCGACTTATCTGGGGTTTAGGTCACTTATCTGGGGTTTAGGATCGTAAGCCCCGGATAAGTCGACTTATCTGGGGTTTAGGTCACTTATCTGGGGTTTAGGATTGTAAACCCCGGATAAGTCGACTTATCTGGGGTTTAGGTCACTTATCTGGGGTTTAGGATTGTAAACCCTGGATAAGTCGCCTTATCTGGGGTTTAGGTCACTTATCTGGGGTTAAAGATCGTAAACCCCGGATAAGGCCTGCCTTATCTGGGGTTTAGACGGAAATGACACACTTATGCTGCATGTTTATACCATAGGAGCATTAACCCCAGATAAGGGACGTAAACCTAGGATAACGGGCCTTATCTGGGGTTTAGGTTGTTAACCCCAGATAAGGAACGTAAACCTAGGATAATGGGCCTTATCTGGGGTTTAAGTTGTTATCCCCGGATAAGGCGCCTTATCTGGGGTGGGCCTTATCTGGGGTGGGCCTTATCTGGGGTTAACGATTCTTATCTTTGGTTAACAACTTAAACCCCAGAAAAAGGCCCGTTATCCTAGGTTTACGTTCCTTATCTGGGCTTAACGCTCCTATACATACCATGCAGCATTAGTGTGTCATTTCCGCCTAAACCCCAGATTAGTGACCTAAACCCCAGGTAAGGCGGGCCTTGTCCGGGGTTTAAGATCCTTAACCCCAGATAAGTGACCCAAACCCCAGATAAGTCAATGTATTGTAAAAATGAGATTTTTTGAGAAAAAAACTTTTTTTTTGCACTTTTTGGTCAATATTTTCAAAACAAACAAATTTTAAGCCAAAAAAAAAAATTCGCTCCTAGATAATTGACTTTAGATGATTTTGGTGAAATTTTGGAATTTTTAATCAAAAACTGATATTGTTAGGTTGTCTGAAAAATTTTGGCGCCAAAAAAGGTGATTTTTGGGCAAAAATGTAAAAATCACTCATTTTAGTCAAATTTGATACCAAAAATGGATTCTCTGACTCCTTAAACAGTTTTTCTGTTTATATTTTGTTTCTAATCTATTTTGTAATTGCTATAATATATTGTACGTACTATGCTCATGTTAAACTCACATTTTGTAGTTTAAGTTGTAATTTTAAGGTTTTATCTTGTAAGCGCTCTGAGCCTTTTGGAAATGGCGCAATTAATGCTTTCTGTATTGTATTGTATTGTATTTCATTACAAAAAATGTATACTTTTATGTACATCACATTTATAATTTAAAAGTTAGTGTTTGAAAAATTTGGCGCCAAACAGGGTTGACACCAGCCTTAAAAGGCATATTATGTGATCTTTTCCAAGTAGCACCCTTTATCGTTGATTTTTACAATGAAAGCAGATTTTCTTGCAGATTTGCATTTTTGATCATAAATCATAAAGTAAGTTACAGATCGATACGATTCCTAATTACTTCAAAATCATGGTTTGAAAATAGATTGTACCGAGCAGTACAATCTATTTTTTTCAAATTTTACTCTAAAATTCACTCTATAACTATGATTTTGAGGTTTATTAGGAATCGTATCGCTCTGTAACTTGGAATATATTCATGTTTTATGATTAGAAAAGTTAATCTGCAAGAAAATCTGCTTCCAATTTTTTTCGAGGAGTGAGGGCATCCCCTGGAAAAGATCACATAATATACCTTCAATAAACGGTTGTGGGTAAGTGTGGGGGACACTGTCAAAGGCTTTGGAGAAATCCATAATAATCATGTCAGTTTGAGATCTGTTGTCTAAGGATTTGCAGTGGCGTAACAGCCGGGGGGGGGGGGGGGGGGGGGGGGGGGGCAGGGGGGCTGTGCCCCCCCTGAAGGTGCTCAGCAGGAAATTCAAACCTACCCACCAGGAAAAATGGAGGGAAGGGAAAAAAGGAGAAAGAAGGGGGAAAGGGAAAGAAAAGAGAGAGAGAAAGGAAAAAGGGAGGAAAAAGAAAAAGGGGAAAGAAAGAAAAGAAGAAAGTGAAAGAAAGAAAGAAAGAAAATTTCGCAGTACAAAAAGCACACTAGTCAACAAATTGTTTTGTGATTTTGTGACCGTGCGAACTTTTTTGACCGTGCAATTTTTTTTGACCCTACCCCCCCCCCCCCCCAAAAGAAAGCCATACACTTTGTTTAGGTCCTTTTAAAGTACTTTCTGATTATTTTTTGACCAAACAGACTAAATAGACATTTGGATGAATCTTTTCGGCACAATTTGATACCAAAGTTGCTACCTAACAACAAAGATAAACCATAATTAGCACCATTTAAAGAAAATTAGTCACTTTTCAAAAGTCACATTTTAAACGCACGCAAGCCGCGAGAAAATGCTGTGCGTGGCACTTGAATGGCCGGTAATAAAATGGATATTGATTACACAGTGCAACTGCATTGGGTCCTACCTGAGCGAGCGGGCTATTTGATTATGAACAGGTAACATGTGGTCTTTTCTTCCCGCGTAGTGTATTGAAAATGTGACTTTTGAAAAGTGACTAATTTTCTTCAAATGGTGCTAATCATGGTTTATCTTTGTTGTTAGGTGACAACTTTGGTATCAAATTGTGCCGGAAAGATTCATCCAAATGTCTATCTAGTCTGTTTGGTAAAAAAATAATCGGAAGTTACTCTAAAGGACCTTAACAAAGTGTATGACTTTCTTTTGTTGTGCACTTTACATGATATTAGAATGAATTATGTGTTCTAACAATTTTGAGCATACAAGTAAGCGAGACGGGACAGTAGTTGCTAGCGCGTGTACGGTCACCTTTTTTAAAGATAGGCGTGATAATTGCACGCAGCCACGACTTTGGAACATCGCCGGTGTCAAGGGATCTCTGAAATATGCGCGTAAGGACAGGAGCTATCTCCTCAGCAGCGAGTTTGAGAATTCTAGAGGAAATCTCGTCGGGTCCGGAGGCCTTTGTGCAGTAATTTAGCGACACCATCGTCAACGGGAAATGTAAGTGTCAGTCATGGTAGGAAACTGTGATAAGGGTTCATGCGGTAATTGTGGGTTTTCATTGATGAAAACCGATTTGAATTGATCTTTTAGGATTTCGGCTTTAACACTGTTGTCAGACTCAAGTTTACCTTCTTTTCTCAGAGTCGGTATATTGTCAGAGTTGACTTTTAAACTCTTGATGAAGACCAGAATTTGTTGATGAATCGGTGCAAATTGAGTTTACATATCCCCTGTATGATTTTTGATATTTTTTTTCGAACTTTTTTTGGTATTTTGAAGGAATTTTTGAAAATGACAAATAACAACAATATTGGAGCGGCATCAAAAATCGGTGCGGGCGGGGACGTGATACACGTAATTTTTGTTACTTGGCCTTATCTATCCATGGACACAATAATGAAACACACACACTATTAGTTTAGATTGTTTACTTTCTGCATTTATTAATCAATCAATGCAAGTAGATTTATAACTATGATCAAAAAATATGATTTAAGATGGTGATTTAAAATCAAGGAAATTGTGATAACATCCAAGAAATAAAAACAGAGAATAGATCTGTGTGAATAGTTCAAACCATGATCAAAAAATAGGATTTAAGATGGTGATTAAAATCAAGGAAATTGTGATAACATCCAAGAAATAAAAACAGAGAATAGATCTGTGTGAATAGTTCAAACCATAAATTATATAAATAAGATATTTTCCTTATTATTTAAAAGTTTTCTCATTGTTGAAGTCATTAGGTTTTTTAGTTCAATTTATACCAATACTAAATTTACATAAGGCGAGGAAAGTAAAAAACTGTTTTACGGGGCCCAACTGACCCACTTTTTGCATTTTTTTTGATAATTTGTTCTCAAATTATGTCAAATGTCACAATTTTTTTCACAAATTCCCTGATTTTTGTAGATTTTGGTTAATTCGGGTTTTTTTAAACGACCGACTAACCTTGACTGGTCCGTTCGCCCGTAGATCAAGGTGTTTTTTCCCTTCGCCTAACATCCATTTCATGATTTTATGGACGATGTTCATAACACTTTCCACGCGGCTATTGGTTTTACCATTACAAAACAGATTTTTCAGAAACCGTTCCCAACTTTCAAAGTCTATCTTAACCCTAACCCCCCTGAGTGCTAAAAAATGCTAATCCAAAGTCCCTCTCCAAACGCATGCGCCGTCGGTTTTCGATGACGTAGTCAACCGAGCCTATATAATGAGTGCAGTATACTGCACGAATGTGTAGCTGAGGGCCGTGGCTTAGTGTTAGGAAGGTGGGGCTCGAGAACGGAGGGTCCCCGGATCGAATCCCGGCAGGTTCCCGGAGATTTAGTTGGTGTTTTTTCCTCGAAAATTGTGATCCCGGTCAAAAATCCTAAACCGGGGTTAGGGTTATGAATTACTGAATCAATACTAAGCATGTTTGTACTTTTATATTTTAATGCATTTCTCATGATGATTTCAAATAAGGTGATGGAATACAATAATTGTGACATTTTTGAAACATTTTGTGAAATTACGATGATTTCCACTTGACAGAATGACGTTGTATGGGCGGCCATTCGGGTAAATATATTGAATATAGTCTTGCACTTGTAACAAGATGAATAAATTATGATAATTTGTTTTGTAATGAATATTAATTAGTAATATGAATATTCATGATTAATTCGGGATCATCAACCTGGACCATTTCACTTCAATATGGATCATTTCGGTTAAAACTGAGCCCGGGAAACTGAGATGAACCAAGATGATCCAGAATTATTAATCATGAATATTCATATTGCTAATTAATAAGAATCATTAACTATGAATATTCATATTGCTAATTAATATTCATGGCCAGTTACCCTGATTTTAAGACTATATTCAATATATGAATCCAAATGGCCGCCCATACAACGTCATTCTGTCGAGTGGAAATCATCGTCTACCGACCCGATTTCTCCTCAAATTTTATTCACATGGTATTTACTACTCTACATGAAGATGTATATACAGTCATTTTTCAGTAATTCTTGAGATAGACTTTTGAAAGTTTGGACAGGTTTCTGAAATATCGGTTGTGTATGGTAAAACTGATAGCTGCGTGGAAAATGTTTAAGACATAATATGTAACATCGTTTGTACACAGAAAAATTGGTCACACTGTCATGTATTTTCAAGCAATCTTTCATGTATGTTTGTATTGAAGGTAGGTGTTCCGATTTCTGGCCTGAATTTTAACTTGATGTTTTCTATTCTACATGAAGGATCATCCTTAAAATAGTCATATTCCAAAGTTTGAGTTGGATAACACCAATGGTTCTTATTTTAGAAGCACAAGGTGACATGACATTTGCCCATTGAGTAGTACACAAACTCCACCTTTGGTGGTAATTCACTGCATTTTGGCCTATAACGTCTAAATGGAACATTTCTTGCGCCTAAGATTTTACAGAAATAATTAGAAAAATATGGGTTTTCTTTTGATATCAAAATATGTTGATGTGCAGACAAATGTAACATGATCAGAACATACACCTTTAACCTGGCATTGTTCAAAAATAAAGAGAAAAAAATCAAAACAATATTTTAGATTCAATAATTATTAACATACCTTATCTAAATGATGACTAAACTTTGTGAAAAGTTGGAAAAAGAGCAAATATTCCTTTAGATTTGAGATAAAAAAGGTGATAAAAACAAGCAATGTGGTATTGGTATAAAGGTTTGTTGTTGAGGTAGTGAACTTAGGCCTAAAAAAAAAGAAGGTTTGATTGGCGTAACCCGACCGACCCTAAATACATCGCCGATCCTGGATATTTTTTATTATTTTGAGGGGGGAAAAAAAAAAAATATATATATATACAATGTTTATAAAAATTGAACAAAGTATTAAAGTTTTTGACTGTTTGCTTTCATTTTCGGCTATTTTAAGTCCCCATCGAAATGATATATTGTTGAACACAACGATACATTTTTGCCCCGCAATTAAATATGCTTTTTAAGTGTTCAAAAGTAGGTGATTTAAAAAAAATAAAAAAAATAAAAAATCCCGACCGACCTACCCTATTTGTTTTGGTCATGTTACGCCAAACTTTTTTAGGCCTTATCTATCCGTGACACATTCAGAAAAGGTCACGGCTGTTTGATCCCACATAATTTGTCCGTTTTATTCTGAGAACACCGTAACTTGCTGGCCCGGTTCTGGTTTTAACTAATTCAAGTACCTGAATATACTGACCATCTTTTGTAGAAATTTCAGAACATTTGTTGGTGCCAGTTCTGAGAAATAGAGCTTTGAATATTATTATTTACTATAACAGCGCCCTCATCGGCCACATTTCCGTTGAGTTACATTTAAAATGTGTGTCAAGTAGAAAATGCTGATAATTTAAAAATGGCTCGAACAATTTTCTTGAAATTATCACCGTATACTCGTATTCATTAGCGCTACCTAAATCAGGTCAAACCATAAATGGGCCACTATGTAACCTTTTTTTATCCCATAATTTTAATTATAAAGCGGACAGTCAAACAGCCGTGGTGTACTTTAGGTCCCACAATTCTGGCGCATGAAAGTTGCCAGTATCGCTCGATACTGGTACTGGTACAATATACTGGATCACCAAATTGTGTTCCAGTATCTAAATCTAGCAATACTGGAATGTTTTATGTTCCAGTATCAGGCGATATTGGTACACACATGCTTACCAGTCGTGATTAGTCCCAGTATTGGATGATACTGGTACATAATTGGGTTCGATACCGGAACATTTGACTTTGTACCAGTATCGAACAATACTGGGTGATCCAGTATCGGACGATATGTGACGTGTTCTAACGAAACCAGACAGAATTGGGCATAGATACAAACTGAGAAATAGCCCAAAACCTAATTGGGGGTGATTTTTTTGGAATCTGAGTCTCTTGTAAAGAATTAATCTTCAGAGTGTTTATAACATTATTGTGAAAGTTTCAGATTAAAAAATCAACCCAACAAAACAAAAAAATGCAATTTGTTTTTAAATATTTTTAAAAGTACATTGTAAGTACATTGTAAGTACATCTTTAAAGGACGAAATCTCAGTTTGGAGTTTTCATAAAGACGAACTTGAAAATGATTTAACTCCAGGAAGTCAGATTTTAAAAAAAAAGTACCATTGTAAAGCTGAAGATCTCTACTTTAATAATCAATTACTAACTCAATTTTGATATATTGCCCAATTGTGTCTGGTTTCGGTAGAACATGTCACATATTAGTACAGACGATACTAGTACAGTCCAGAATCTGGGACCTAAAGTACCCTTTACTCCACATTCAACCCCCATCACTTTTCTAATATAATAAATTGCACTACATATTGGTACTACTCTCTATGTGTTATCAGCCAAGTCAAAAAGAACATGTTGTCAGCATACACAGTGTTGCCAATCCTGTGGCTATCGGGCTACATTTCAATGTTGCGCCACAGCCATAAAAACTCAGAAACGGGTGCCGCTCCCAATTAATTTCCTATGGTCTCATTGAAATTTGGGCTACTTTTCCCCGTGGGCCGCGGCCTAGACGGCACTTGTGGCACGGTTTGGGGAGACATTTTAGTTAGCAACACTGATGATATATTGCTTTGAGATTGTGGTTCATAAATTGAAGTGAATTATCAAGAAAATTATAAGAAACAATATGCTTCAGGCATTAGTAATATCTCATCACATTTATCAGGTCAAAATCAAAATGGTCTGCAACAAGGTATCATGTTCAAGCAATGGACCCACCACGTCCATTGCTGGACATGGGCCCATTGGCAAAACTGGCAAGGCATTCTGATGATGACTTTAAAGGTATATTATGTGATCTTTTCCAGGGGACGCCCTCAATCCTAAAAAAAATTGGAAGCAGATTTTCTTGCAGATTTACTGATCATAAATCATAAATATAATCCAAGTTACAAAGCGATACGATTCCTAATAACCTCAAAATCATGGTTTAAAGAGCGAATTTAGAGGTAAAATTTGAAAAATAGATTGTACCGCTCGGTACAATCTATTTTTCAAACCATGATTTTGAAGTAATTAGGAATTGTATCGATCTGTAACTTAGAGGATCTTTATGATTTATGATCAAAAATGCAAATCTGCAAGAAAATCTGCTTTCATAGTAAAAATCAATGATAGAGGGCGCTACTTGGAAAAGATCACATAATATGCCTTTAATACGCTCAAGACTGGCAAAGCATTCTGACGATGACTTTTTAAAATATGCTCTTTGATTGATATAAATATCTCAGATTCAATTTGCCGCCCAACATGTCCCTTTGAAAGTGACGTGTCACATGGTATTATCCCTTGTTGCCATGGTTATTATGACGCAGGTGGGTGTCCATCCATCCATTGTATGACATTACATTGTATCGTTTTAAGCCTCTCCATGGCGGGTTGAAACTCGGGTTGTAAAAGAAGCGTCGACTCGTAGTACTGTATTGCTTTGTCAAACTGGCCCTATAAAAAGATACAGTATAAATTAAGAGTCATAAGGAAGTACTGTTCTTGTAAAAGGTACAAGGTGACCTTTTTACCTGCAAAGGTCATCCTCCCTCCGCGTCTTGTGCGTTAATTAATTGTAAATAGTCTGTATATCTGCCCACAGCATGAAAATGCACCTCTGTATATTATAGTCAATATGGTGGGGTTAAGGCACAACCCAAAATCTAGGAATTCTAGGGATACATTTATTATCTTTTATTTAAGATATAATGTATGTTATATGAGCCATAGATACATACAGGGGTTGTGACACATATTTCCTCGCCTAATATCTTTCTAATATAGCAACCATGTTTCTCCCTGCTTTCAAAATTGATGAGCTGCTGTGATAAAAGAGGATGTCAAAATGTAAGTGCCATTCAGATTGATCTGCCATGTGCTATGATGAGGTGACAAGAGTCTGATGATTTTGAGTATAGAACTTAAAACGACTTATTCAGAATATTAAAAAGCTGTATTGAAATACTGGTTTACGGTATTTGTCGGTCACAAGATGAACACCTTCACATTTTCATGGGACCATTTTAAAAGTTCAAAAACGGATACACATTTTTAAAGCCGAATTGAAACCTGCCCCTTTCGTATAATAATAATAAAAATAGGGACAGCGGTCCCAAATAGGTCGTCCGTTTATATGGGTAGATTAAAAACAAGGTGGATCTCAAACCACAGGCATCAGGCAACTAGAAAGAAAGAGGACATAGTATAGCCTCCCTGTTAAAGACATAATAAGTAAACATTATAATGTAAATAAATAAACATCCTGGAGTTTGGTTACAATTGTACTTCACCTGTTTAAATGTAATCAATTTTACATATGCAGCCAATTTTACATCTTGACCTCAGGTGACCTTTGACATGTGACCTCATTAACATATGAAGGTTTTCATGTTACATCTATGACCGAAGTTTGGTTGCAATTGATCATTGTATGGAAAAAAATGGACAAATATAATCAATTTTACATATGCAGCCACTTTTACATCTTGACCTCAGATGACCTTTGACCTTGGTATGTGACCTTTGACCTCATCAACATATGAAGGTTTCCATGTTGCATCTATGACCGAAGTATACATTAGCCAATGTGAAGTGATTGAGCCTATTCCTTACCTTTGCCGAGTATACATTAGCCAATGTGAAGTGATTGAGCCTATTCCTTACCTTTGCCGAGTATACATTAGCCAATGTGAAGTGATTGAGCCTATTCCTTACCTTTGCCGAGTATACATTAGCCAATGTGAAGTGACTGAGCCTATTCCTTACCTTTGCCGAGTACACATTAGCCAATGTGAAGTGATTGAGCCTATTCCTTACCTTTGCCGAGTATACATTAGCCAATGTGAAGTGACTGAACCTATTCCTTACCTTTGCTGAGTATACATTAGCCAATGTGAGGTGATTGAGCCTATTCCTTACCTTTGCCGAGTATACATTAGCCAATGTGAAGTGACTGAACCTATTCCTTACCTTTGCCGAGTATACATTAGCCAATGTGAAGTGATTGAGCCTATTCCTTACCTTTGCCGAGTATACATTAGCCAATGTGAAGTGATTGAGCCTATTCCTTACCTTTGCCGAGTATACATTAGCCAATGTGAAGTGATTGAGCCTATTCCTTACCTTTGCCGAGTATACATTAGCCAATGTGAAGTGACTGAACCTATTCCTTACCTTTGCCGAGTATACATTAGCCAATGTGAGGTGATTGAGCCTATTCCTTACCTTTGCCGAGTATACATTAGCCAATGTGAAGTGATTGAGCCTATTCCTTACCTTTGCCGAGTATACATTAGCCAATGTGAAGTGATTGAGCCTATTCCTTACCTTTGCCGAGTATACATTAGCCAATGTGAAGTGATTGAGTCTATTCCTTACCTTTGCCGAGTATACATTAGCCAATGTGAAGTGATTGAGCCTATTCCTTACCTTTGCCGAGTACACATTAGCCAATGTGAAGTGATTGAGCCTATTCCTTACCTTTGCCGAGTACACATTAGCCAATGTGAAGTGATTGAGCCTATTCCTTACCTTTGCCGAGTATACATTAGCCAATGTGAAGTGATTGAGCCTATTCCTTACCTTTGCCGAGTATACATTAGCCAATGTGAAGTGATTGAGCCTATTCCTTACCTTTGCAGAGTATACATTAGCCAATGTGAAGTGATTGAGCCTATTCCTTACCTTTGCCGAGTATACATTAGCCAATGTGAGGTGATTGAGCCTATTCCTTACCTCTGCCGAGTATACATTAGCCAATGTGAGGGTGATTGAGCCTATTCCTTACCTTTGCCGAGTATACATTAGCCAATGTGAAGTGATTGAGCCTATTCCTTACCTTTGCCGAGTATACATTAGCCAATGTGAAGTGATTGAGCCTATTCCTTACCATTGCCGAGTATACATTAGCCAATGTGAAGTGATTGAGCCTATTCCTTACCTTTGCCGAGTATACATTAGCCAATGTGAAGTGACTGAGCCTATTTCTTACCTTTGCTGAGTATACATTAGCCAATGTGAGGGTGATTGAGCCTATTCCTTACCTTTGCCGAGTATACATTAGCCAATGTGAAGTGATTGAGCCTATTCCTTACCTTTGCCGAGTACACATTAGCCAATGTGAAGTGATTGAGCCTATTCCTTACCTTTGCCGAGTATACATTAGCCAATGTGAAGTGATTGAGCCTATTCCTTACCTTTGCCGAGTATACATTAGCCAATGTGAAGTGATTGAGCCTATTCCTTACCTTTGCCGAGTATACATTAGCCAATGTGAAGTGATTGAGCCTATTCCTTACCTTTGCCGAGTATACATTAGCCAATGTGAAGTGATTGAGCCTATTCCTTACCTTTGCCGAGTATACATTAGCCAATGTGAAGTGATTGAGCCTATTCCTTACCTTTGCCGAGTATACATTAGCCAATGTGAGGGTGATTGAGCCTATTCCTTACCTTTGCCGAGTATACATTAGCCAATGTGAAGTGATTGAGCCTATTCCTTACCTTTGCCGAGTATACATTAGCCAATGTGAGGGTGATTGAGCCTATTCCTTACCTTTGCCGAGTATACATTAGCCAATGTGAAGTGATTGAGCCTATTCCTTACCTTTGCCGAGTATACATTAGCCAATGTGAGGTGATTGAGCCTATTCCTTACCTCTGCCGAGTATACATTAGCCAATGTGAGGGTGATTGAGCCTATTCCTTACCTTTGCCGAGTATACATTAGCCAATGTGAAGTGATTGAGCCTATTCCTTACCTTTGCCGAGTATACATTAGCCAATGTGAAGTGATTGAGCCTATTCCTTACCTTTGCCGAGTATACATTAGCCAATGTGAAGTGATTGAGCCTATTCCTTACCTTTGCCGAGTATACATTAGCCAATGTGAAGTGACTGAGCCTATTTCTTACCTTTGCTGAGTATACATTAGCCAATGTGAGGGTGATTGAGCCTATTCCTTACCTTTGCCGAGTATACATTAGCCAATGTGAAGTGATTGAGCCTATTCCTTACCTTTGCCGAGTATACATTAGCCAATGTGAGGGTGATTGAGCCTATTCCTTACCTTTGCCGAGTATACATTAGCCAATGTGAAGTGATTGAGCCTATTCCTTACCTTTGCCGAGTATACATTAGCCAATGTGAAGTGATTGAGCCTATTCCTTACCTTTGCAGAGTATACAGTCATCAAAAAAAGTAACTATACAGGTAATAAATGGGCTTCTAACTCTTAAAATATATATCCTACCTAAAAATATTAAATTATAAAGTTGTTGAGAAATTTGTCTTCTTTAATATGCGATATTGCACGCTGGGATCGGAGGATTATTGAAGAAGTGGCACTTAAAAATATAAGGAGAAGTCCGATTTTCATTTTCACATCTTTATTTTCTACACGCGGGCCAATCTACGGGTACATTATCGATTACTGGTAGTGCAATTGGGGGATGCATGCGCAGGTTGGACAGTTGGCCGCATTGTTCCGATGGATCAATACGCCACACACACGCTACCTGTCATTCTCTCCTCCGTGTTGAAATGTAAAATGTGAATTTGAAATTGTGACTCTACCTTTCATTTTGGATTGTCGCTTCCTAAATATTTAACCGATTCTAGCGTGCAATATCTCATATTAAAGAAGATAAATTTCTCAACAACTTTATGATTTGATATTTCTAGGTAGGATATATATTTTTAAAGTTAAAAGTACATTTATTACCTGTATAGTTACTTTTTTTGATGACTGTACATTATTAGCCAATGTGAAGTGATTGAGCCTATTCCTTACCTTTGCAGAGTATACATTAGCCAATGTGAAGTGATTTATCACCAGATGAGGAGCTATTTCTACTGCCATCTTAGCTACAATGATACCGTCGTCTAGCCAGCCTGCACCATGGAATATATTAGCCAGGCTTACCAGGGCTATATCCTATAGAAAACAATAGAAATATACATATTACTGAACCATTTGACACCCATTTGACACACATGTGATGACCATGTGACACTCTCATGGTGTCCACATGATACCATCATCTAGCCAGCAGGCTTACCAGGGCTATATACTGTAGAACAACAATACACAGGCATAAAGTGCTCAACAAAAGAAAGTCATACACTTTGTTTAAGGTCCTTTGAAGTAACTTTCCACTTTTTTTTACCAAACAGGCTAGATAGACATTTGGTTTATCTTTGTTGTTAGGTGTTGTGTTTGGTATCAAAATGTGCCACAAAGATTCATCCAAATGTCTATCTAGCCTTTATATAGCTGTTTGGTAAACAAATAATCAAAAGTTACTTTAAAGGACCTAAACAAAGTGTATTACTTTCTTTTGTTGAGCACTTTATATTAATGCCCCACATGATGCCCATATGATAGCCATAAGGGACCCATGTGACACTCATGTGGTGCCCATAAGGTAAACATGGGGTTGATTTGGACATGTTTCTAGTAAAGCAAACAAAAATGTGTTTAGCGGCATGTAGACTGATGATATTGGGTTTGGTCATGATTTTAGGATTAATTTAGATTTTTTGAACGGAGCTCAAACAACCATAGTTCGAAAAAGGTGTCTAAATTAATCCTAAAAAGGTGTCTAAATTAATCCTAAAACCCCTTTTTTGTACCCTCTAAAGTGTAGGGTCAGTCGGTCAGATTTTGAAGGTTTTTTTCTTCATTTTTTATAAATCACATTTAAAAGATGTATAATTTTAAAGTTTTTAAAATAATTGCTAAATGTTATGTGAATGGGGATATTTTACTATTAAATCACTTCATTCATGTTTTAAAACAGTTTAGAAGAGTAAAGAAACAGGTATTTTAGTGTATTTCCGGAAACAAAATTCTTGAAGAAAAAAATCTGGAATTTCCAATATAAGGGTCGGTATTCATTTGTACCGGGTGGTTCAAAAAAAAGTTGACCTAAGTTCAAGGTAACTTTTCAACCACATTTATAATTTCAGAGAATTTGTGTCTACTTAGTCTTGATCAGCAGTATAAAATTATCCTCAAAAAATGGTACGTTTAGCTTGTTTGGTTTTTTAGATATGGTTCATTACAGAAAGCATGCACAAAACTGTCTTGTCCACAGGAGCGTTATTTTAGTAGAGATGGAATGCACAACATGGGATTGGCCATGAGAGCTGTATCCTAAATATACACACAATGTACTGCTCCTGTGGACAAGACAGTTTTGTGCATGCTTTCTGTTATGAACCATATCTGAAGAACTAACCAAGCTAAATGTACCATTTTTTGAGGATAATTTCAAAATTTACTGCTGATCAAGACTAAGTAAACACAAATTTTCTGAAACTATAAATGTGGTTGAAAGATTACCTTGAACTTGGGTCAACTTTTTTTTGAACCACCCGGTATAGTAAACACTTTTTTGTCAGTTTTCAAAATTAGGGTAGGTCCGAAATAGACAAAACAAACATTTTTTGCCTAATGAAACAAGATCTACAGTACTTCAAGATAGGCGTAATGGAGGCCATTGAGTTGAATTTAGGGGGAAACGTTCCAAATGTCACATTTCCTAAAAATGGTTCATTACCACAATTTGTTTTTTTGTTGAGATCAAAAGTGTGTTACCTTCAATTAGAATACAAATTATTTGATTTTTGAATTAAAAATGGACCTCAAAACTGTTCAGGGTACTAAATGTGATGCTATCTGTGAAAACCCGCCACATGGTGGCATTTTTCATATTGGAGATATTTATATCATAAGAAAGCTAAAACTGTGCTGATTACAGAACTGTTTCGATCATTTTTCTACGATCACTACAAAAAAAGTTATGAGTGAATGATGATTGTGATGTCACCAAAAGCTACAAAACAAGAAATCATGAAAACAGGCCAAAAAAGATACATAATTCAATATAATAACTTTATAAGGTTAATAATAAAAGTGACTTAAGTAAGTTTGTCAAGGTGAAATTTCATGAAAGATGATGACACAAAGTACTGGAAACTAATTTTCTTTAAAAAAATCTAAAAAAAAGAAAAAAGTTTTTTTATTTTTTTATTTTTTCTATTTTACCCATAATCCCTAGTTCACATTTTGCAACATCCGACGGGTTTTCTCAGATCGCATCACAAATATGGAACAAGAAGTGATAAATGAATAAGCTTTATTTACCAAATTCAGAGTCTTGCATATAGTTTATAATGGCTCCATTGGCTACAAAATCACCTTTACATCATTGCATATATAGACTGTACATGCAACTTACCATTTTATCTCTAGGAGAATAATGCAAAGCAAGGCGTAGACATTTCAGTGCCATATCTGTTTGACCTTCGACCCTCCAATATAAACCAGCAAGATTATACGCCACCCAGGATTCCGGGTGCTGGTGAGGAATGAACAAGAAATCATCTTTAGATCAATGTTGTCACGGAAATTAATTTAAATGGGGAGGGGGAAGAGACAAGAAGGGGAGATAGGTGTGAGGGGGAGGAGAGGATAGGAAATGAGCTTCGATCCTCCATATAAACCTGCAAGATTATAATCCACCCATGATTCCAAAATAAAAATCAACTTATCAAGGAAGTGTGTTTCAATGGGGAAGGGAGGAAAGAGAGACAAGAAGGTAAAAAGGGGCGTGAGCGGTGGTGTGTGTGGTGGGGGGGGGAGAGAATTAATAAGGGCATGACCTTTGACCCTCCAATATAAACTAGCAAGATTATAAAACACCCAGGATTGCGGGTGCTGGAGAGGAATGAAAAAGAAATCATCTTTAGATCAGGAGGTTTGTGTTAATGGGGGAGAGAGGAGGGAAAACGAAACAGAAAGGGGTGTGAGGGGAGGGGAGGGGGGAGAAGAGGGTGGGAAATATGACCTCTTGACCCTCCAATATAAAGCTAGATTATACACCATCCAGGATTCTGGGTGCTGGAGGAATGAAATAGAAATCATCTTTAGACCAGTGTTGTCAAGGAAGTTTATTTTCATGGTGGAGAGAGGGAGGAAAAAGAGAAAGAAAGGGGTGTGAGGGTAGGGGGGAGGAACCAGCAATAAACCAGCAATATTATAAATTATAAGCCACCCCAGGATGCAGAGTGCTGGAGAAAAAAAAATCATATTTAGATCAGGAGGATAGGGGATAGGGGCATGACCTTCAACCCTCCATATAAGCCAGTGCTCAAGATTATAAACCACCCATGATTCCGGATGATGGAGAGGGGAAAAATCATCTTATCAAGGAAGTGTGTTTCAATGGGGAAGGGGGGAAAGAGAGACAAGAAGGTGAAAAGGGGTGTGAGCGGGTGGGGGGTAGGAGGGGTGAGGAGAGAATAAGGGCATGACCTTCGACCCTAAAATATAAACCAGCAAGATTATAAACCATTCAGGATGCTGGAGAGAAATGAAAAATAAATCAGATTTAGATCAGTGCTGTCAAGAAAGTTTGTTTTGGGGGAAGAGAGGGAGGAAAAAGACACTGAAAGGGGTGTGAGGAGAGGAGAGAAGATATGGGGCATGACCTTCGACCCTCCAATATAAACTAGCACGATTATAAACCACCCAGGATTCAGGATACTTGAGAGGAATGAAAAAGAAATCATCTTTAGATCAGTGGTGTCAAGAAAGTTGGTTTTGCGGAAGAGAGGGAGGAAAAAACCCATAAAGGGGTGTGAGGGTCGGAGAGGGGATAGGATGGGATATGGGCCATGACCTTCGACCCTACAATACAAACTAGCAAGATTATAAACTACCCATGATTGCAGGATACTGGAGAGGAATGTAAAAGAAATCATCTTAAGATTGATATTGTCAAGGAAATCTGTTTCAATGGGGAGAGGGGGAAGAGACATGAAGGGAATATGGGGTGTGCTTTTTTGCTAATCCAAGCTTCAGAGAACTTTTTTAAAACTTTTTTTCTAAAAAAAAAAAATTAAAAAAAAAAACCAACAAAAAATCAAAAAAAGTTCTTTTAGGCCTCAGCGCATAGACATATGCGCCGTAGCTTATTTCATATACCAATGCGGGCGGGCATCTGAGACAGACTATCTTCTTTGTTTGGCCTAAGTGAAATTCAGTGCCCTCTCTGCTCAGGGGGGGGGGGCAATATAATATATATGTGACAATACAATCAATTACACATACCTCCAACACTGCCATTGTAATTCTTGTACCAATTGCATCAACTGTTTCTACTTGACGACCTCCTAGGGTTTGTAAGATCTACCAACATAGAAATAGAATAGGAAACAAGATTAACACTTAATTTAACTTGGTTCATCGTAGGAGAAAGACGCGTTTGTGTTGCTTGCATAATTCAATTCAAGACCAAGGTCAAATTTGTAAATATTTCTGAAATGTTGTAAAAACTTACCACATTTGTTAAATATGATCAAAACATTTTGGTTCAGGCTTATCCATGTTTATAGGATATTATAGAGTTTTCAGAGACTGGTTCCTGATGTGGACCCTCAGCATAGCCTCCGTAAAACTGTTGTAACTCCTTTATTATTCATTTAATCTACATAAAAGTATACATTTTTTGGCAGAAAAGGGTTCAATGAATCCAACCATGATCATGAAATTGACCATTTTGAAGAAAATTATTAAAAAAAACATTTTTTGACCCATTTTAGGGTTGAAAAGATAACTCAAAATATATTTTGTCAAATTTGTTCATACTGAATTTATTATATTCCTTATACAATTCCCTAGGGTGCTTTTTTGTTGTTGAAAATCTTATTATTTTTTGATTTATCAACCAAAAAGTGCCAAAAAAAATCAACCCCCAAAATCATGAAAATCCCATTTTTGGCACTTTTTTTGGTCAATAATTCCAAAAATAATAAAGATTGTTAAAAACAAACAAAAAAGCACCCTAGGGAATTGTATAACGAATATAATAAATTTAGCATGAACAAATTTGACAAAATATATTTTGAGTTATTTTTTCCAAACCTAAAATGGGTAAAAAAAATGTGTTTTTTATAATTTTCTCCAAATTGGTTTCATGATCATGGTTGGATTCATTGAACCCTTTTATGCAACAAAATGTATACTTTTATAAAGATTAAATTAATAATGATGAAGTTACGGCAATTTTACAGAGGCTATACCTGAGGGTCCACACACCCCTCAACGACTCCAATACTGCAGTACTGTATTTCACAAGATTTAATGCTTTTCAACAGCACAAAGTGGAATCAAAGCATGAAACAAATGAATATAACTTAACTACAACAATAATAATGCAAAATATATTTGTTTGAAATGTTACATATAGATTTTACATAAACTTGCGTAAAATCTTAAGACTCACCATTTTCCATGCTAATTGTAAGCTCTTGGTCACATGCGCTATAATCTGGATGGAATAGCGCCTAGGCCAACAACAAAAAATGATTGTCCATAGATCACTTTTAAAAGTTGGGTAGGTCGGTCGGGAAAAGGTTGTCTTTTTTTCTGTCTTTTTCTCACTTGCCCTTTTTTCAGGTACCAAAAGTAAAATGAGATGTACTTGTTGTGGTTACCAAAACGGGAAACAAAATCTTTAATATTTTGATGAGTATTTTTATTTTCTCAACACTTAAAAAAAAAAAAAAAAAATTAAAATTTTGATTTTCGACTAATATTTGTAAAAAAAAATTAAAAAGTTTTTTCTTTTTTAATTTCAATTTATTTTTATTTTTAAAAAGTCAACAAAAAAAGTGTTTGATTAAGAGGAATGATTAAGAGGGTCGGGCGGACTAGGACAATCAACAACAACAAAATTGTTGGCCCTATTGTGATACAGCCCATGAACTATAACTGTTGGCATTCAAATGTCTTAACCCCCTGGGCACTACCTGTCTTTCGTACAATAATTCCCATTGGTCAATTACATGATATAATCATTTTGATAACCAATTACAATTTTGCTTAAAAACATTTTATGCTAATATTTTTGAAAATTGTAATTATTCTAACGATGTCTCTGATTGTCACAATATTTGACACATTTTAAATTTCAACCAAATTTAGTTCTCAGGGGGTTAATAAATGACACATCAACTCACCTCTTTTAAACCTTGCTCTGGAGTGAACTGATTAAATGACTCCATGTGTTTCATGGCTTCCAGATGATCCATGGTATGCATACTTGGGCCAATGGTTGGGTTACAGAGGGGTTTCAGCGAAGGACCTGGGGGTTTGCTAAAGTCAACAAAATCTGGAATTCTGTGGGTAGCAACAAAAGATATGGTTGTTAGTGCACTATCAGGCAAATAATTTGCCTTAAAACAAGAGGTTTTTTTAGTTAGCCAAAATATCATAATTATCATGATTTTTCCATCCATCTCCATAGATCATCAATTATTCTTTGTGGTTTTGGATGTCAACAGACAAATTGATTTGTTTTGAGATGACTTTCTGCCGATACGCCTATTTGTGACGTGTTCTAACGAAACCAGACGGAACTGGGCAGAGCTCCAAACTGAGAAATAGCCCAAAACCTAATTGGGGGTGATTTTTTGGGAATTTGAGCTTCTTGTAAATAATTAATCTTCAGAGTGTTTAAAACATTATTGTGAAAGTTTCAGATCAAAAAAATCAACCCCACCCCCACCCCTAAAAAAAAATGCAATTTTTATTTTATTAATTTTTTTAAGTACATTAATTGTAAGTACATTGTAAGTACATCTTTAAAGGACGATATCTCAGTTTGGAGTTTTCATAAAGACGAACTTGAAAATGATTTAAATCCGCTTTGAGAAGTCTGATTAAAAAAAAAGGTACCATTGTAAAGCTGAAGATCTCTACTTTAATAATCAATTACTAAATCAATTTTATTATCTTGCCCAATTGTGGCTGGTTTAGGTAGAATACGTCACATTTTGGGAGGGGCTTATTTCATTCAAATAATAATAAATAGCTTCAGTGTTATCGCGTTAAAATGTTCAAATTGTCGTTGCGCTTGAACATTCAATGCAGCGTTGCCTTGTGTGCGAAGTGCTAAAGCCTAAAAAAATTGGTTTGATTGGCCTAACATGACAAAAACAAATAGGGTAGGTCAGTCGGGATTTTTTTTAAAATTTTTATATTTTTAAATCACCTACTTTGGGGACTTAAAGTAGCCGAAAATTTGTATATTTATTTATTTTTAATTTTTTTTTTATTTTTTTAAATATTTTTATTTTTTTATCCCTCAAAATAATAAAAATATTCAGGATCGGCGATGTATTTAGGGTCGGTCGGGTTAGGCCAATCAAACTTCTTTTCTATTTTAGGCCTAAAGCACAAGATTATTCGAAGCAGGAAATTGGTCAACAACTCGCTGCTGGATTCACCAATTTTATAAAGGGGGAAATTTGTTGTTTGATTAAAATAAATGTAACAAAAAGCATTATTTTCATGATAAAAGATAAAAAATAACCAATACACTAAATCAGAAAGAGAATAAGATATAATTTTTAGCTGTTTTGCTTTGCTATATACGTTGGTCTCGTAATGTATAGGCTGTACCATATTCGTGTTGTCGTGTATTGCCGCCTCCAACATATATAGCAAAACAGCTACGACCTATATTTAATTCTCTAAATGTTGGGGACACTTTGACAAACTACTGAGGACATTTGAATTTGTCACAACTTCTTCAAAAGAATTTTCCAAAGAGTATAGATATTTACCGGACATCTTTTGCTGTAACCGATAACCATGTGCTGTAAAACGCCCTCAAGTTGAGTCGTTTAAAATGTTGACATTCTTCCGCCGATGGCCATGGTAATCGTGTCGAGTGTAAAAGTTCTGATAAATCTGAAAGATTAATGAAATCATGGCTGGTAAGTACAGTACACTAAACAGGGTAAAAGCTCAATAACCAGGGTTAACACTTCCCACACGCCTATTAGTTTTACCATATTATACAAAACAGATTTTTCAGAAACCTTTCCCAACGTTCAAGGTCTACCTCAAGAATTACTGAACCGATACTAGACATACTTGTACTTATTTCATTACATTTCTCATGGTGATTCCAAATATAGTAATGAAATTCAATAATTTTTACATTTTTGAAACATTTTGTCAACATTTGGAATGTCGTCTGCAGCCGCCTGCCGCATGGAAAGCGTTAAGACACTCCGCAACTGATGGTCAAAGTGTAGAGCAGGGGTTCTCAACAGGACACCCCCCCCCAGGCCAAATTTGGCCCGCCAAACAGTTTAGTTTGCCCCTTTGATCACCTCTGAAATACAATGTACATAGAAATGTATGTATGTAAAGCTCAGAAAACGGTGTTCATTTGGCCCTCTAGCATATATTTTTGAACTGCCTTTGGTCTGCCAGTAAATATAGTTGAGAACCCCTGGTGTAGAGTGTAACAATCCTGATAAATGTGAAACGATAACAAAGATGTACAAGGTAAATAATATTCACTACTAAGGCTATATTAAAAAATCATTTGTCTCAAAGCTCCTGCGCGCGTTAGTTAATTGATGCGCGTTAGAAGAAAAAAAATCCTTTTTTTTTTTTACATTTATTTATTATTTTCAACAACAACAAAAAAAATCCCCAAATTTCAACGATTTTTCAGATTTTCATTGATCACATCATTTTAAATACAAAAGGTCACTTTTACAAGGATTTCAATATTTTATATTTAAAAAAAACCTGAAGAGCTTTGAGACAAAATATTTTTCTTTAGAAAGCTAATGAGATAACCCGTCTGCCTCATTAAAATATCGGTGACATTTTGGCACAGATATTTAGATATAAAATCCCAAAGTTGAGTACACATTTTTTTTACTAAGGATTCACGTAGATACAATCTACATTAATCTAGTTTGTATCCAGCGGTAGACATTTACTTTCTGGCGCATGCGCATGTGCATTGTTTATGGTTTCTATGACTCTGACCCAACGCTGTACGGCGGTGCGACTAATTCGCTCGCATTGGCGAGCATTTTTTTTCTGATGCGACCACTTTTTCAAACCTAAGCGCGAGTGGAGATAAAATATTTAAGCTTTCAGTTGCCAGCACCAAATACTTTGCCAAGCTAAAAGCCTTGTCATATATTGTTGAAAGCAGTGTTAAAGTTAAGGCGGGCCCTCGGGCCAAATGCCTGTGAAAATCAGCTCGGGCCCGCTGAAATGTCAGTGTACCAAGTTACAATAAAACAACGAATCTGCGATAAATCAGTATCCGTTTCAAAAAACACAGTTCCAAATACGTATTTGTAATAGGCAAGCAAAGTTCTCACACGAGGCTATTAAATGAACTTAGAAATTGGCGCAAATTCCCACTCATTCCCAAGCTGGCATTTAATAAATGAAGCTCGTAATTAGAGACACGGTTCAAAAGGTCAACTTAATACTACGCATACTATAATACATGGAGGCGATGACCTGTGAACCATGCAGTAACACGCGGTTATGTATTATACAAATTTATATCCCAAGGCGCATTGCCATTGCGCAACTCCCTGGGCTGCCGAAAAATGGTTCTGTGAGAGATGTCACATGCGATCGCGAAGGTATACAGATATGAAACGATTGCAGAATAAAATAAGACTGATTTGCGCCCGGGATTTGCGATTCAAATGATAAATTTTGATGGTGATCTTTTTATGTATGAATCCATTTTTGATTTTGAGTTGTTGATCTTTCAACCAGACGCGCGCATCGCATCCCAGTACAATTTGTCGGACAGAAAAGCAGGAAATGCTGGCGCCAAAGCTTTTTTACTTCGGAGCCAAATTTTGGCTCCTATTTTTTTAAACTTAGGAGCCAGTAGCTCCACAATTAGATTTTGCACCGTACAGGGTTGCTCTGACCACACAGAATCCATTTCCGGCTAGCCCGCAAATTTTTGCTTTGTACTTGTGTACTGACGCTAATCTAGGTGTTTTCTCGATAAGTGGGCTTTCAGCTAGATAGCCTTGTGACTGTGAGTTATGGTATTGAACTAGCGTTACGTGTTTTGCACTTATCAATATTAAGTCTTCCCAAGTTTCTGGGTAGTGGGGCATTGCTGTTCCTCTTGCCCGGTCATATGATTTCAATATATATTTAAAGTCGTCTCAAATTCTGGGATGTGGAGCGCTGCTTTTCCTCTTTGCTCGGTGTATATATTCGGAATGTGTCTCGCGGTAATGAATTCTAATATATATTAAGTCTTCTCAAATTCTGAGAAGTGGAGCGCTGCTTTTCCTCTTTGCTCGGTGTATATATTTGGAATATGTCTCGCGGTATTGATTTCCATTATATATTAAAGTCTTCTCAAATTCTGGGAAGTGGAGTTCTGCTGTTTCTCTTTGCTCTGTGTATGTATCGCGGTGGGCTATAAGTTGGGCGCTGTATAGAAAATCAAGGAGTTTAAAATTATAAAAATTTGAATAAGGCCCAATTAAATTTAATTACAAATTAGTATGTATTTCAATTAGTGGAATTAATGTACAGCTTCCCAAATTCTGGGGAGCTGGGACATTGCCGTTCCTGTCTTGTAAATTCCATTCCAATGTTTGTATAAGCGTACATACATTTGATACACAATAAATAACTGAGTTTTTCCAAAGATTTCATCTACGCCGATGAATTTCCAATTTATAGCCTTCTTGCCTTGAAGGTTTGTCCAATAAAGGTCAATGATGAAGTGTATTATGCAATACAATAGGCCATTTAAATTTATGCTAAGAACAATTTATGGTTGACCATTTGTCTCTAAACTTTATAATTCAGCATTTTACATTATGCCAAGAACATTTAATGGCTGACCATTGAAGGTCAATGAACTTTACAATATAAAAATGCAGTATTTAGTGATGAAGTTCATAGTTAATATGTTGTATTTAGGGAGTTTAAATCCCTTAGCATCCAGCAATTCAATTGATTGCTTATAATAAATACGCTATGCCAGCGATATGCATGCTACTGCAAATTTGGTTTTAATTCTACGGTCTGGAGACAATCAACCTGTATGTGTTATTAACATGGACAATCCATCACCCGCGTATCTTACCTATCCCTGGAGCGGGTGCGGCCGGTATATGAGGACCTTGTGCTGGGTTAGGAGCAGAACCAGGTGGCCCCATATCCTTGATATCAAACATAACACGCTTGCCAACACCGCCCCCTATCGGCTCCAGCATACGGACATTAAACACCTGTTTCTCGATGATCTTCCTGCTTGGTTCGTCTACCGTATTCAACTGCCCGCTGCCGTTCATCTGACCACTGGTGGTGTATGAAGTCGTCCGCGGTGGTTTTTGAACGCCATCCGCGGTCGCCGTAGCCTTACGTTTCTTTCCCTTCTCCCGCTCTCCTTTCCGCTCTTTTTTAGTCTCAGTCCCGCCGTCTCCCAGAGTACACTCCAGATTCTCGTTCGGTGCAATCGTGCGACTGCGGACCTCGACCTTGCATTCACGTTTACCATCCACATGGTGGCACACTGTTCGACTCTCACGTTGTATGTTGCCTTCGGTGGTTCTCATGGACTCCCCCACGTCATTCGACTCCACCCCGGTATTCACCCCGTGCGCGTGCTCCTTTCCCGGATCCGATGACATCTTGGGAGTAGGAGTGTCTTCCATTTTCTTCAGTTGGCATTTGACAATTTTCAGCGCCTCCAGAGCTGTTTTATAGTTGGGGTTGAAATTGAGCGCCAGTTTGTATTGCTGAGCTGCCTGGCTGTAGTTCTTCTGTGCTGCTAATGCATTGGCCAGAGTAAAATGTGTCATTGGCTGCAATGAGAAAAGACAAACCATTTAGTGAATTACAGGGTGTCCCAGAAAGATTTATACTGTGTTTGAAAAATAATGAAAATATGACAACAACAACATTGAAGTCCAAGTCTAATGCCTGAGATAAATGGGGAACCTGTTTCCTACTTACTCTGTTAATTTCATCAAAATATCTTTATCCATTCCGATATGGCATGACATTTAAAATCGGTGAAAACCTGTTTTTCAATTTCAGCATATTTCAATTGATAATGCTCACACCAAACTTCGAAACAGATGCTTAAAAAAGTATGATATAAATCACTCAAGCAGAACAATTTCTTTGTTCCATTTCAAAACATCACCAACAGTTGATATCTATTAAATTTGACAAAGACATTTACCTGTATATCATTTAAATTGAGCTTTATGCCGAACATGGTCAATTACGTTATGGGTTTCAAAAGGTAATTTCGGTCAAACTTGGAATTTATCAATTTTACAAAAGAGTCCATATTTTTCTAAAATTACCCGTCGTACACACCTATTATTTCTATGTATTCCTCAGGAAGCTAACTATATGTAGATGTTAAAATCATAAGCACTTTGACCAATAACAATGGAATGGTTAGATAAATCCACATTTCCCAGTATAAATCATTCTGGGACACCATGTACGTAAGAAAATTGTGGTATTCCATTCCAACGACTTCAGTAGTTGTCTTTCACGCCCATAGGCAAGGAAAACATGAAGCATTTTATCAATTTCTAAAATGCTTTAGTCAGCTTCAGAAACCTTTATACCAAAACACCATGAACATGACATGTATGTGATGTTCAACGCCAGGGTTGTCACTAAGGCAGTCGGTGCCGGCACTCATGATTGCCGACCGGCACTCTTAAAAAAAGGGTAACAAAACTGGCACTCTAAAAAATAAATTTAAAACAAATCTTTTTTAATTTTTTTAATTTTTTTTACAATTTTTGGATAAAATCATTAAACTGCCTCATAAAACAAGAAATTGTATGGTAGGAACCCTCAAAATGCATTAAAAAAACCTAAAAAACATTAAGAAGGCCTCTAGACCCCATGCCATGATCCACTGCACTTCGTTCGCAACACTTATTCTGTTCGCCGTCAGTAAAATTAACCGGCACTAATTGTTTTTTGGCTAGTGACAACACTGTTCAACGCGTACTGCATCACTTTGTGACTCACTTGAAGTATTCTATAGACCATTTCAAATCCAAAAATATACGATCGGTTCCGAATGGTAACGATTAGCCGAGCGTTTTGACATGACTCACGAGACACATGTGTACTCACGAGTCATGAAAACCCCCGGATATGCTGGAGAAAGACAAACCGTGTTTTCACCCGTGTGCCGGTGTGGTAGATTGCGTTGGTGATAGTGATAGATTGTCTCCCTCACAAAGTTGTATGTTGTGGCATTTTAGTAACAAAAACGGTGAGATAAAAGAGATTCGGGGTAATATTTTCACATTTTACCATCTGCTCGATACATTTGGAATTTGCCTGTCAACGCCATTGTTGATTTTAAAAATAAAATAGTCTCATTCCATGTTTTACTTTGCATGGGTGGACGCGTGTATGTAAACATAGTAAATCACTAGGCGGACAATCAATGCTATGAATGCGATCAACTGTTGCGAAGAACGCACTATGCACCTACTCCATGTGACCTGTTTTTCCGAAGATTTCCGATCTTAATTTGAAATGGTTTATGGCGGGCATGCTTGCATACTTTTGAAATGGTCCAAGGCATTGTCATTTGAACTATAGGAAACAAAGCAGTACCTTCATACTGGTTTTTTGTGTGGTTTTTTATTTGGTAAGAAGGGTTATGGAAGTACTATAGTTTAATCAGTTCCAAATTGGCGAAGCCTCCTTACAGCAGCGAATGAATACAGAAGGACACGGGAGCGCATGAAGGCAATAAGCGCACTGTGCATCATATGAGTGATGCGTGCGTGCTGTCAAAAACGTGCGCGTGTGGCTATAACCGCACGCATACGCTTGGATTACTTTTGCGCACGGAAAGATAAAAACCAACTATTTCTTGCCAATTTGGAACTGATTGAACTCTACTTGGTTTATTTCAGGTCATGTTATGTTTTTTAATTTTGTTTAACAGAATAAACTGATAAAATGTGTAGAGTCAGCTCCAGGCTTCCCATTAAGGTTTGAAAAATGTGCGTCCACGTGGACGCAAGTTTGCTGACGAGGTAGCAAAAAATTGCATCCAAACAGAAAATGTGTACGTTCATGGGCCGATTGTTAGGACGCCATCTATTGTGGAACTTAAATCCACAATGGCGGATCGCCAGCCGATAAACCCGGAAATGAAATTCGGCGGCGAAATATCACATGTTTGACTAAATAAACCCATTTCCAGAGATATTGGATTCAAATAAACTAATTAAGAGTGATTTAGCTGACAATTTGTTTTTTATCTAATAAGCTTATTATTATTTTGTCGAACTTTTATTTTTGAGTTTCAGGAACATGCACGTCCAAACGGACGCAAACTACACATTGTCCGTCTCAGAATGAATTTTGTTTGATTTTTTTTGGGGGGGGGGGATATTTTTGGGATTTTTTCCAAAATAGTTTTAAAAAAATGTCTCTGTATTAGAGAAATTTGCCGCCGATTTTAAGCAAAAAATAAAATGAATAATCGCATACCTCATAGCCTTTTTTCTACAAATTTTTTTTAATTTTTTTTAAAAAAATCGCACAGCACTAAGTTTTTTGCCAATTTACCTCTGTACTGTTGACAACCAACGCCATTCGTAGTAACTGCACAGCATCATGAGGGCGCTTCAGTCGCAGCATTAGATTAGCCGCATTGACCAATGGGATGTCTGCATACTCTATCGGGGTGAAGTAGAGGGATCGTCGGAAACACTCAACGCCATGGTAGTTGTTCCCGTTGATCTGCCAGTAGAGCCCTCCAAGGTTATACAGCATCCATTTTGCTGTAGGATCCTGATATAAGAAGCAAAATACAGTTTTGTAGAATACATGTGATGCGATCTGTGAAAACCTGTCGGATGTCGCAAAATGTGAACTAGGGATTATGGGTAAAATGTTAAAAAAAAATTTTTTAAAAAAGAAGAAAAAAAAGATTTTTTTTAGGAAAATTAATGTCCAATACTTATTGTCATCATCTTTCATGAAATTTCACCTTCAAAAACTTACTTAAAGTCACTTTTCTTATTAACCTTATAATGTGTTTCTTTTGAACTATGTATCTTTTTTGGCCTGTTTTTATGATTTCTTGTTTTGTAGCTTTTTATGACATCACAATCATCATTCACTCATATTTTGTTGTTGTAGTGATCGTAGAAAAATGATCGAAACAGTTCTGTAATCAGCACAGTTTCAGCTTTCTTATGATAAATATCTCCAATATAAAAAATCCCACCATGTGGCGGGTTTTCACAGATTGCATCACATATTATTCCTGATTTTGTACAGCAAAATTAACTCACAAAAGGTCAGGATCGAACATAACACTTTCCACGCAGTCATTGGTTTTACCATATACAAAACAGATTTTTCAGAAACTTTTCCCCGACTTTCAAGGTCTATCTCAAGGATTACTGATCCAATACTAGGCATGTTTGTACTTAATCTAATGCATTTCTCATGTTGATTCCAAATTTGGTAATGAAATTCAATAATTTTGAAATTTTTGAAACATTTTGTGAAATTTGTGAATGTCGTCTGCAGAGACGCCTGCCAAGTGGAAAACGTTAAGTTGGTGCAGCAAGGAATCCTTAGGTGTAAGAAATCTGCATAGCTTCAAAACCTTTCTCAAATTTCAAGGTCTATCTCAAGGATTACTGATTCAATACTAGGCCTGCATTGAAAAATGGTGAATGTTACAATCTAAGTGCGGATTGAAAAATGGTGAATGTTAAAATCTAAGTGCGGATAGGTTTGCGCTAGAAATTGGCAGTACCCTAGTCGATGCGACCTGATTCTGATGATTCACCAGCAGCGAAATTACAGCGCTTTGAGCCATTTAGAAAAGGCGCTATATAAATACTGATTATTATTATTATTATTATTACTTATTTTAACGCATTTCTCATGATGATTCCAAATATGGAAAAGAAATTTAATAATTTTTAAATTTTTAAACCATTTTGTGAAATTTTGGAATGTTGTCTGCAGACGCTTGTCGCGTGGAAAGTGTTAAGATAAGTTGGTGCAGCAAGGAATCCTCAGGTGTAAGAAATCTGCATAGCTTCAAAACCTTTTCCAAATTTCAAGGTCTATCTCAAGGATTACTGACCCAATACTAGGCCTGTTTGTACTTATTTTAATGCATTTCTCATGTTGATTCCAAATATGGTAATGAAATTCAATAATTTTGAAATTTTTGAAACATTTTGTGAAATTTGTGAATGTCATCTGCAGATACGACTGCCGAGTGGAAAGCGTTAAGATAAGTTGGTGCAGCAAGGAATCCTCAGGTGTAAGAAATCTGCATAGCTTCAAAACCTTTTCCAAATTTCAAGGTCTATCTCAAGGATTACTGATCAAATACTAGGCCTGTTTGTACTTATTTAAATGCATTTCTAATGTTCATTCCAAATATGGTAATGTTATTCAATAATTTTGAAATTGTTGAACCATTTTGTGAAATTTTGGAACGTCGTCTGCCGCATGGAAAGCGTTAAGATACATTGGTGCAGCAAGGAATCTGCAGAATGCCAATCATTGTTTGTAATCAAACAAATTATTGAACTTACTTTGCTTTTCTCCAATGATGTCATGACTCTGTGTCCCATTTCATCCACATTTATATAGATACTGCTTCCGTAGCTCAGGAAAGTCTGAAAATAAAACAATGGAGGAATGGATCAATCAATCAATCAATCAATCAATCAATCAATCAATCAATCAATCAATCAATCAATCAATCAATCAATCAATCAATCAATCAATCAATCAATCAATCAATCAATCAATCAATCAATCAATCAATCAATCAATCAATCAATCAATCAATCAATATCAAGCAAATCAAGCCAAATGTCCCCCTTCCAAACTTTCAGGGCAAATTATTGGTCAATTTATGTTGCAAGTATTGCTCTCCACAGGAAATAGTTTTGACCATTTCCTGCCAACCTCATCCCTAGGTTCATATTGAGGTGTAATCAAACAAATACCATAATCAAAAACATAATTGTTGATCCGAGCACTCGCGTTCATTCAAATGTTGAACGTGGTCTTGCGATGCACTGCATTCCAAAACAACAGGCGCACGACGCTGTGCATGTACAATTTGAAGTCGCATATAATGCGAGGGAATGGTTCGACAGTTATTTGTTTTGATTATACATTGTCTTTGTCGGCAAAACTGATACACTACATGTATTTTCCCAAGGCACTGGTTACAGACCTACCAACCCTCAGTGGCGTGCGCAGGATATTGTGAGTGGGGGGGCCTCCTGGCCATAAATGAAATTCCCCTGACTCAGATTCTTCTCAATTCCCCCGATGTACAAAAAAAAAGTAAAAGGTAGCCCCACATTTTTTTGCAGTCACCTCGTGAATTTCACGTTGAGTCAAGTTGAGTCAACAACTAATGGACAATTACGAGAGTTTTCATCAGTTTTTTCTACAACATTTACTTTTTTTTACCAAATTGGTGCATACATTTATCAACTACATGTACAAATTTGCCGACTACTTGCCTATTTGGATGAAACCCCCTCCCCACACAAAAAAACATCTAACGACGGCCCTGCCACACTGCCAACCCTCACTCTTCCGGCTCAGGGTGATAGCAAGTACTGACGTTTTGACTTTTCTCCTTTTAACAATACAATAAACTTACTGATTTGAGGCTCTTTAATTGATCCGTTAGTCCTAGTTTAGTCCTGAGCGCTACACCTTCAACATAGTCCATAGCTGTGTCCCCGTCTTCTATTTCGTCAATAGTTACACATATCGGTGAAAACCACGGCAGTTTCATCATCTCATCTTTAAGTATTGACAGGTCATCTGTTACCGTAGGTGTGGCACTGTCAACAAAACAACAAGATGTTTACAATTAACTCATCTTTAAGTATTGACAGGTCATCTGTTACCGTAGGTGTGGCACTGTCAACAAAACAACAAGATGTTTACAATTAACAAGTACATAAGGCCAGGAGAGGCTCTTGGTAGAACTATGTCCCAAGATCACATCAACAGGAGTACTAATTTCCTGAAAGGCAGAGGTCCACTGGCCAGTTCACCCAAGGTGAATTGGCTTACACCTGTTCATTTGGTGAGAGCGTGTTGGCGCAGCGGTAGATACCCTTGCTTTGCACCAATGAATCCCGGGTTCGAAATCTGTGCTCGGTCGGGCTTTATGTGCATTTGGTTTATCACGATCCATACACGCTCTCGCAGGTTTTCTCCGGGATCTCCGGTTTCCTCCTGCTTTCAAAATCTGTGATTAGTTGTTTCGGTTATCAAAAACTTCCTTGACCCAATGGTATTTGGGGAGCTGCATTGAAAAATGGTGGATGTTGTTCATGTGTGTTTATATGTCGCAACTTGGCGCTGATTCAGCTGCTGCCTGGACGTTGCATTGTTTAGTATGATTCACCAGCAGCGAAATTACAGCGCTTTGAACCTTTGGAAAAGGCGCTATATAAATACTGATTATTATCATTAATAGAGTTAAGATGGAGAAATCTCAAACTTGAGATATTCCCCAAGGATCTGGCTGGTAAGAGTGAACCTAAGGCGTTAAGGGCAAAGCCCTGACAAGAAAAATATTACTGGCTTTGGTTCCAGGTTGAATGGATGATGTGTGTCATATGTTTGATATATACATATCACAACAATGTTTTGGAATCAGAGATAAAACTACCAGGGGAAGGAAATGGGAGAAATTTAGGGGGATTTGAACCTCTAATCCACTATAGTTCAGTCAGTTCCAAATTGGCAAAACCTGTTTACAGCAGCGAATGAATGCAGAAGAGCGTCGCAAAACGCCCGCATATGGCGCGCAATGTCGCAGTGTCATTGTATGTCAAAATCGCACCTATACGCTTGGATTACTTTTGCGTGCAGAAAAATAAAAACCAAATTATATTTCTCGCCAATTTGGAACTGATTGAACTATAGTATGGGTGTTCTTGCACTAGTCCACTTCACCAGGGGTCGCGCTGCCAAAATTAACTTTTCCGTCTCCATTTATCACTCACCATTTATCGCTTGGGGAGATAGATTGGGGTAATGTGTGCTGCAAGTATTGTTTTCAAAAAAGGTTATGTAGGGTACAGGGTTTTTTTGGGTTACAAATGGGGTTTTGCGGTGTTCAGGGTTTTTAGGGTTACAAATGGGATTTTGTAGAGTACGGGGGTTTAAGGGATTACAAATGGGATTTGTGGTGTTCATGGTTTTAGGGCAAAGAAGATTTTAAGGACTTCCCACAATGCATTGCACAAAAGCAGCCAATTAAATCTTTTTTTTCCCACAATGCATTTGTTAAGTTCTTAAGTTTAAGAAATAAGAAAAAGAAACACTGATAACTAATTTATTCATTAATGTAAACTAGAACATAAGAGCTCCAACGATGAACGCGCTATGAAGCCATGACTGTGTGCATATATCTATGGGAACCGAGACAAATTGGAGACTAGAATTAGGTCATTTTGCAAAAACGCAATGCATTGTGGTGGTATCTGTAAAATCTTCTTTAGTTTTAGGGGTTACAAATGGGGTTTTGTGGTGTTCAGGGTTTTAGGGGTTATAAATGGAGTGTTGTGATGTATAGGGTTTGTAGGGGTGTTAACCATTCCTAATTTCAGACTTACTTGAGTCCTTTATTATCAGGTCCTAAGTGTGTAGGTGAATACTCAAGCCAGTCCAGTGTATCAGCACTCATTGTAGCACTGCAATCATCTTTATTAGGCCAGTCCTCATCTTGCCATAGATGAGTGTTTGTTGGCCTGGGAGGACTCAGATAGGAGTTGTAGGCTGCCATATTGGAGGATGGCATGGTGCTCAGGTTGAAACAATTTTCTTCCTGCAGAAACAAACATAAACACACAGTGGTTTGATATCAAAGTTCCTTAGTACATGCAAGTGATGATAATAATTTGAATCCGGGGCCTCCTGAACTCTAGGCCCACCTTCTACCAACTGAGGTATCGAGGAAAAGGGCTACCAAAGCATTAGAAATGCATCGAGAGGCGTAGGGTTTATTAAAACCCTAACTCGAGATCACCACACGCCAACAGATTTCTTTTCCGACCCCAAAAATTCACCAGAAAGGTCACCCTGACGCCCCCCCCCCCCCACACCGGGATTTGAACCATGGACCTCCAGTACCAGGGCCCAGATCCTAGCCACTAGCCACGTCTGTCAGTCGACACTCAGCGAGTATATCCTATTTGCCTCATTATATAGCCTGGGTCCGTTTTGTACCCCAAAACCTGCACGCCGGGTTATAAAAACATTTTTTCCACAGTTGCCGTGTGGTGTAGTAGAGTTAGGGTTATCTATGATAATAATTACAAAATTTTGGAA
Organism: Ophiura sarsii; assembly: GCA_035610835.1. Classification (NCBI taxonomy): domain Eukaryota; kingdom Metazoa; phylum Echinodermata; class Ophiuroidea; order Amphilepidida; family Ophiuridae; genus Ophiura; species Ophiura sarsii. Next base: position 55,567,508 of record CM069459.1, on the reverse strand, counting down.
TGAAAAAAGAAAGAAAATGCTGTATAACCCTAACTCTAGATCACCACATGGCAACAGATTTCTTTTCCAACCCCCCAAAATTCACCAGAAAGGTCACCCCCCCCCCCCCCCCCCCCCCCCCCGATTTGAACCACGGGCCTCCAATACCAGCGCCCAGATCCTAGCCACTACACCACGTCTGTCAGTCGACACTGGAAAAATCTGCACACCGGGTTATAAAACATTTTTTCCGCACAGTTGCCGTGTGGTGTAGTAGAGTTGGGGTTAAACCCCAATATTTCCCCTGCTTCGGTAGAGCATCAGCTTAGAATTTGGGATGTCCTGGATTCATATCCCAGGAAATTATTTGTATTTCTCGACTACCACAAGGGAAAGATAAATTATTATCAACACGATGATTACCAACACAAAGGTTTATTTGATGGGCATGAAAACATACTTTGAAACAGTGGCATACATCTATCCAACAAATGTCAGTGAATGGGCAATTCTGTACATCTTGTGTGAGGACAACTGCATTTTTACTATTTTTAATCACAATGATAATAATAATAATAATAATAATAAAACCATACTTATTGAGCGCATAACACAATTAGGTCCCTATGCGCTATCACAAACAAAAACAAAACAAAAACAAAAACACACAGTAACATGAGTAACAAAAGACGAAACAAAAAGAAATTAAACATTAACATTAAATAGGTAAGTTTTTAGCAATGATTTGAACTGTTCAAGAGTTTTGGCGGATTTAACATGATATGGTAAATTGTTCCAAAGTTCAGCAGAAGCATCTTGAAAAGAACGGCGACCATATGAAGTAGAAGGTGAAGAAACATGCGCAAGAAGATATTTTGAGCCAGAACGAAGATTGCGAGTGGGCTCGTATTGTTGAATAAGATCTTGTAGATACATAGGAGCTAAAGTACGAGTACATTTAAATGTTATTAGAAGAATCTTGTAAATAATGCGGGATCTGATCGGTAGCCAATGTAAGTCACGAAGGACGGGAGAAATGTGACAGCGAATCTTAGACAGAGTAACAAGTCGAGCAGCTGAGTTTTGAATCCGTTGAAGTTTTGAGATTTGCTTATCAGGGAGGGCATATAGTAAACTATTGCAGTTATCAAGTCGGCAAGTCACAAAAGCATGAATAAGCCTTTCAGTTGTTGGCTGATCGAGATAACGCCGGATTTGACCTATCTTATAAAGAGCATGAGAAGCCGCACGACAAATGTTGTTGACATGAACATCCATCATAAGATCATTTTGAAGGATAATGCCAAGATGAGAAGCCGCACGACAAATGTTGTTGACATGAACATCCATCATAAGATCATTTTGAAGGATAATGCCAAGGTTGCGGGCATTGGAAGCTGGCTCAATATGAGAATCATTGATTTTTACTGATGAAATCGTAGAATTGTTCCTAAAACGGAATAATATGAAAAACTTCAGTCTTGTCATCATTTAATTTAAGGTCATTAGCTGTGGACCAGGTTTTGATATCTGTTACACAAGCTTCCAGTCGCGAAATTGCACCTACTCTGTCATCATCATTTTTTAATACAATATATATCTGAGTGTCATCAGCATAAGTCATTTTGGAGATGCCATGTGAATCGATAATATCTTCTAATGGAGATGAGTACATTGTGAAGCCTAAAGGGCCAAGTACTGACCCCTGAGGAACACCCTCTTTCGGAACATGAACCGATGACTCGCGACCATTTATAATGACAGATTGTGAACGGTTGGTGAAATATGATTTAATCCATGAAAGTGCAGAACCTGTGAATCCATGTCTCTATGTCTGAATTTGAATTTGTTTAATCAACTACACATCACTATATATCAACAACATCTTTTACTGTGGGATTATATCAAAATAAACTTAACATGTCTCCTTAATTTTGTATAATTTTATGATTCATAACCCTAACCGCACTGAATCTCACTGCCAGAAACTATCTCCAGGCACGTGCTGCTGCATTACCGCGATGACGTCACCTACCGCAGGCATATGTGGCCACGGAGTTTGTGGCCGCATATGCGCTAGGGAGTTAGCTCAGTTGGTAGAGGGACAGACTTGGGTGCGGATGGTCCCGCGATCGAATCCCGGGGGGTGCTGGGTGATTTTTCGGGTCGAAAAAATAGCACTTTTCCCCTCCCCCGATACGCACAAAAAACTAGCTTTACTGGTTAGGGTTAATAAATGTCAATTTTTGATGTGCATTAATGGTAATATTATGTTGGTACACTTTTAAAACTTGATGTAGTATCCACCAATAAAATGACACGAATAGTTACATGTGTTATAAAAATTAGAATATAGTAATAACATATTTTGAGTTTTTATAAATTAGTCTCCCTATGGCTCTGTCAACTAAGTAACTATACAACCGATGTCTGTGTGACTCTACTTAGGAAACTACATGATATCCATACCACGTCCATGTGAAACACATAAAAACACTCTACTCACCCCATTCGGAAGACGAATACAATTGTTGTGGATAGAACCAGTATCTACAGCCTCGATGACCTAATAAGGGGAAAAAGACCAAGTATACATTATTGTAATTTCTTGAATTATTTTAATTTAAAAAATAAAATATTTCGGCAAAGAAAGAAGAAAAAAACTGTTTTTGTTTTGTTTTTTTTATTCTTCTTTTCCCCCCCATTTTCCCTTGAAAATGACTGTAAAAAGTGTAAAAAACCTGTAAAATATCTAAAAAATCTGTAAACATTTTGCTGTGTTTTGGCAAGTAAACAAAAAGGGGGGTTCATATTTATTTGCACATGAATTTTTTTTCATCGATTTGAAAAAAAGAATGGGTCGGTCAGGCCCATACAACAGGTTTTTTTTTCCGTATTAGTTCATGTTTCCATGTGGATAGTAATCTTGTTTACAGATATAAATATGGGTACCAGAGCCTTGTGATACCCATGTGATAGCCATGTGACTCCCATTAAATACCCAAGTGATACCTAACAGAAACATTTATACTTACAGTTACTTCTAATGGTTGTCCAAAGACTTCCCCCTGCGTGTAGTAATCTTGTTTACAGATATAAATATGGGTACCAGAGCCTTGTTATAGCCATGTGATACCCATGTGACTCCCATTAAATACCCATGTGATACCTAACAGAAACATATATACTTACAGTTACTTCTAATGGTTGTCCAAAGACTTCCCCCTGCGTGTAGTAGTCTTGTTTACAGATATAAATATGGGTACCAGAGCCCACGTCTGTCAGTTCACAATTTGTACTTTCTTCGGCTGTAAGAGATAAAGATGTAATATATGTTATTCATACACTCTTAGTAGTGTCGAACCAATCACAAAGCAAGAAACTAAAATATGTGTGTGTGCGCCGTTCAATGCGTGCAACACATGCTTTGTTTTGATTCATTGTTCAGGCATCACAGGTTCGCCGATTTTCACTGAGGCAAACTTGTTAACATGTTTTTATTCATTATTATAGATCAAAATTATGCTCAAATAGTGACGTGTATGAATTAGGTCAATACATGCGTATGTTTTGTTTCTTGACAAATTAGAAAAATCAATGTACTTGCGCAAATGTTGATATGCTCACAATAGCACCCCCTGCAGGGTCGTGCCATTATTCACACATCAACATCTGCGCACATGCATCGATTTGTCTCATTTCTTTCGAAACAACACATACGCATTTATTGACCTATAACTGTAATGTGGATACACATGTAGCTTTTGTGCAAGAAGTAGCTTATTTTCTTTGCTTTCTTTTCAATATCGTCACTGTTCTGTCAAAGCCTTGTATCTCCCCTTCAGCAAAGTATAAAGTAATTCTTTTTATGTAAAACCTTTGGGCAGTCTGCTCTAAACATGTTCAAGGGCCAAAAATACATATATCCAAAATGTGTAAGTGCTCTTGCGGCTGCGCCCTTGAACATGTATGAAAACAACACTTCCAATCCATAATCATTGGGCAGTTTCACTTTATACATGCTCAAGGGCCAGAATCACATACAAGGTTTGGGCAGACAATATATTGTTTGTCGATGCTGTTGCTGTTGCTATTGCTGTTGTTGTTGCTGTTGTGAGCTTAATCCTTATGCCCACGCAGTGCCAAATTTGGTATCACAGAGGTTCTAATTTACACACACTTTGTACATTTATCAATTGTCACATGGAAAATGTGAAAGTGCTTATACAGGGTGTATCAGAATGAGCTAGATACCATGTTTCTAAAATACATAAAAAATACAAAATGAGTATTGTTTTAAATTTAAACACCTGCAATAAAAAGGTGAACATGTTTCCTATATTATATGTTAATTTCTTTGAGATATCTTTTTTTTGTTCTTGTGCGGCAAGACTTAATCGAAAATCGATGAAAATGGCTTTTCAATTTGTTAGCTCAAAGAATCCACAGACCTTGAAAAGCCATCGGCAAATCTGATTTAATGCATAGTTTTTTCTCATGCGTATTTAATGTCAACTACTATTATTATTTAAATTGATGATTTCGACCAAAATTGAAACATCCCATCATTACCAGAAAGTCTGTATTTTTCATCAGAAATGTCCAATTTTCACAATCTAAAATTCTTATGAAAGCTGGGCGTTTGCGCAAGATATATGTGAAAACAGTTTGAATATTGATCGAATTCATACCGTAATAAATCATATTGCCTCGGTATAGTTCATTCTGATACACCCTGTATTATGAAGATAACAGATAAGATGTTAAAAATAATACTTACTGGAGTCGATTTTCCAACTCCAGCAGTTTAAGGATGAAATAATTTAGCTCCAAGATGCGATGAATTTTCTAGAATCATATAATTCAAATCCATTTTTACATTGAAACAAATGGATATTGTCGTCTGCCAATATTGTAAAAGTGGAAATTATCATGCGTGGACATTTTCTCGCTTTGCACATTTTGAACAATTTTCACTTGTTTTTATTTTTGGGATTTTGAGCTTCATTACATGGCCTCACATACAAAATGAATATATTTGCACGTTTTTCATTTTCGCGCTTGCTGGTTTTAGCGCGTAAAGTACAAAAATAAATGTCAACTTTTACAGTACACTTACCCATTCCTTGCAAGAGTTTAGCATGGTGGAAATCCATGTTGTTTTCGTACTGCTCATCAGGATTACGTCTAGCTTTTTTGAACACTTGTTGGAGATCGTTTAATTGATCCTGCTTGATTTGATACTCTTTTAGCTCTGCCAATGTACGCTGTAGTGACCTGGAGAGATATATGGTCATCAGAAACATGTGAATGAAGGAGAAGAAACCATGCAGTATAAACATATGTTGACAGAATGAACAATAACCCAGCAAAGAGAAGAATATTATATGTGACCAGTCACATCAAAAAGGACATGTTGTCGGCAAACAAAGTTTTGAGATAGTGGCCAATATATTTGGTGAGATATAAAGAAAATAATAGGAAAATATATGCTTCTTCAATTCATATCTAGTGATTACCTTCAAAACATGGTATCATCTCAAAGCTTAAAATGTGCTCTTTCAAGTCATACCAATTTCTCAGAATTGACTCCGGCCTCCAACATGTCCATGTTGATGTGACCGGTCACATGTGACGCAATCAAGCAAAATGAGTCTGAAGACGAAGTTATCACATTTTTAGTTTTCTACTTGATTATATTGGTCATGTGCGATGCAACATTAAGAATGGACAATGACTTCAAAAGATATGAGCAGTTGAAGGGTTTTCAAAACAATAGAAAACAAAAGACATACTATCCTTCGTTTGTTTATATCTCAAAATCAATATTTTCTGACTTCCGACTCAATTGCTTGATCACATCACATCTCCTCAATTTGCTGTTCCAACAACTAAATGCATGATGGGAGAAAGCAATTTTTCTACTCAAGGCCCTAAGCCAAGCGTGTGCCATCTGCGGACCATGTGCGACCTGCTGGCCTCTAATCTGTGGCCCCCGAAGCAATCCCAAAATTCCCATTGATGCGGCCCGTTTTAACCAGAACTCCCTAGTTTACACAAATGGCATATTGATTTAGTGGTGTGCTCCCTTATAATTAGTAGGGTGACGCGCTGCATTTAGTAAATATAATTCCAGGCGTGATTGCGTGATAAAATCTCTGGTTAAAATGGCGCTTGCAGCATCAGCAGCGAGTAAAAAGAGGAAATTGAGCAATGGACTGAGGATTTTCCTTCCTAAGCTTCCCCTCCCCCTATTACTCCTCCTCCGGACGCGTTTTGTAATGTTTGACAATCACTGCGGCCCGTTAATGTATCTCAAAATCACAATGAGGCCCGGGTGGTAGAAAAGGTTGCACATGCTTGCCCTAAGCTTTGGAACATCTTTCAATAATACCAAGCTCCAAATTTGCAAGACATTTAAGTTATCTAAAAATAAATGCTGAAAATACATTTCCCCTGAAGACTATGACCATTCAAAATTCAAAAATCATGAACTAAATTATCACTTACGTATGTTGTGCTTCGAGCGCCGCCTCCAATTTTTTATGACACAGGACAGCAGACATGCGTTTATCGGCGACTTCAAGATCTGGACTGAGGTTTAACGCCTGCTGAAAACGATTTATGGACTTGGTGTACTGTCCCAGTGCCTGACAGGGAAAAAAGTTATTATTAAAGTCAATGTATTATACTTGAGTGCACTTTTTGGCAAAAGATTCACGACTATGGCTTTAACTACACAGTTCAACAAAAATAAGTTCCCCTTTAGATTATGCTTGATATTTTTAAAATGAGTCACTCCATCGAAACGATTTTTGGCACACATTAATGTACATGTGCACAGCAACACTAGAACGGGGTTTTAACTACGCAGGTGTTGTAATGCTTGAATGAGCACACATTGAATGGAGGAATACCTCAATTCAAAAATTGCTAAATGATGAATTGAAGGAGGATGGTTAAGCAGCTTGAACCAGGGTCTTGAACCAGGGTCTTTGCTTAAACACCGCATTTTTCATCTTTTGAAATAAGGTATTCCTCCAGTCAATGTGTGCTCATTCAAGCAGCACAACAACTGTGCGGTGTTCAAGCAAAGACCCTGGTCTTTGCTGCAGACAAGCAGACAAGCAGGCATATATATACGAAATACGCAAAACACTGTACATGTACGATGAACATTTTCCGTGGCCTTTTCTTGAATTTTAACACCGTAAAAATGTAAGAAACCTTTTTACCAAATGTTTAAGACAAAAAGCTTTTTAAATCCCTCACAAAGTTCTATTTCTTTTCAATCGGTTATCTTTTGGCTTGTTGTATGTTCATAGTGTGTTGACCATCAATGGAAAGCTGATGTGTTCATCTTTACAATGATACCAAATGTGTAGCAATCGCTTGTTTCAGTGCTAAGCCACTCAGTGCTAACCAACTTGCTCGGGAATATGGGGAGGTCTCAATCTAAATGTGCCAAAATCATCACTATTTTGTGCATAAAAGTCAATAGAGCATCACTCTACACTGTGTAGTTGTCAACACTTAATTGAACAGATGACAGCGTTTCTCTATTCAGCACAAAAAAGTGGTGAATTTGGCACATTTAGATTGAGACCTCCACAAATTCACAAGCAGGTGGCTAAGCAATGAAACAAATGATTGTTACAAATAAGGGATCGTTGAAAAGAAGAACACATCAGCTTTTTATTGATATGAAACACAATATGAATATAGCACGAAATGTTCAACAACAACAACAAAAATCGAAACACATTTCTGAACTTTTTTTACGGGGTTTATTTTGAAGTTAGGTTTTGGTTTTATACTTATGTTTTAGTTTTATACTTTAATGTTTTAGTTTTATACTTAGGTTTTAGTTTTATACTTAGGTTTTAGTTTTATACTTAGGTTTTAGTTTTATACTAAGGTTTTAGTTTGATACTTACAGCATAGATATTTCCCAGCATAAAATATATAACTTCTAGATCTTGATTGCCTTCGATGGCTGCCTCGCCCACGATAGCTGCGTCTGCTGAATAGTGTGACCGGTGTAAGGTGTTGGCCATGTTTAACAGAGCTACATTCTTCCACTCACTGTTTAGAGAAATTATACCAATAATAACAGATTGGACATTGCCACGTACCCTATGTGTTAAATCATATTGCCGACTACAAGCAATTCAAAAGTTGTGCCATGCATATCTCCTGTAATCTGGAAAAACCTAGTAAGTCAATTTTGGTGAAAATTGAGTTAGACACATATTTGAACTTTATACTAGGTTTTTCCCCTTCAGTTTATCAAGTTAAAGAGTGTGTGAACATCTTCCCTGTCGACAGTTTTTCATCTGGAAGAACCCAGTATGGAAAAACCTAGTCTGGAAACAATATGGAAACCAACCAGTTTTCCTTTTGTTTTCTCAAATTTGCATTCAACAGACTTACTAGTTTTTTCCAGATTACAGGAGCTATAAGCCTATATTGCTGTATAGATTTCTATGTCCAATGTGGGTTGCAACACTATGATGTACATGTATAATAGGGCTAGATTCTTCGGTATACTATAAGGAGAAGTTTACTGTGTTTAACATGGCTACATTCTTTCATTCATTGTAGCAAGAAATAACAACAATGATAAAATGAACTACCTGTGTGGTAACCCTAAACCCTAAATGTTTGGTGTTCTGTAAGCATATCATGCTGATGGACTCTCAATTCTCCATCATTCATACTTACTATGGAGAAAAATGCAGCGCTTTCCTAGCACATTCAATCACCTGCTCCGCGTTGCCATGGACACGCCAAAAATATGAGGCAAAGTTATAAAGAACCCAAGATGTCTTATTCTGAAGCAAAAGATTAGAGAAAAGGGAAGAAAACATTAAACTTTTGTCACAATTGTGGATTAATTTCTTTTTTTTTATTAAATAAATCCATACAAATTGGTCAAAACGGTGATTTTTAAAACTATTTTCTGATGAAAAATGCTTACGTTGGACTGTGAAAAATCCCAATATCTTCATTGACCCTAACTCTACCACCAACCCCTCCCCCAAATTTCTTCAGACAGTTTTTCTGCACCGCAAAAAGTGACCCAGAATATCACTGCGACCCCCCTGGATTTGAACCATGAACCTCCGACACACACCACCAGTTTCAAGGCTACTTGGCGCAAGTAGCAGTCCGCCAAGTATATAGGCTGGGTCCATTATTTCATTGAAAAACTTCCACGCCGGGTTATACAAACAGGCTGGGTCGTGGTATTTTGTGGTATATGGTAGGGTTAGGGTTATACCTTAATACAGGATCACATTGGATAATTGCCTTTCAGGCGAGACTGTTGCTAATAATGTTATTAAAAAAGCTGGTGCCAGACTTAGGTTTTTATACAGACAAGCTCATTTTCTTGATCAAATAACTTGTAAAACTTAAGTTACAGCCTTGATTCAGTGCTATTTTGACTATTCTTGTTCATCTTGGTTTTCCGGTCTTTCTAAAAAACTCCAAAATAGACTTCAGGTCACTTAAAATAAGGTTGTTAGATTTGTTCTTGGTTTTGACTCAAGAGCACATGTTGGCCAGGCTGAACTTGACAGATTGGGTTTTTTAAATGTTGATGATAGAGTTAAGCAAATGAAGTTGAACCATGCCTTCAAAATTTTTAATAACATCTCACCAGGTTATCTTAGTGAACTTTTTATGAAAGTATCAGAAATGCATCACTATAATACCAGGGATAGCCACCTTAATTTTGTCATTCCAAGGGTCCGGGGCAACTTGGCAGCAACACCTTCCAATGTACTGCGGTTGGGGCATGGAACTCTCTTCCAGGCGATATTAAATCGAGCAATACTTATGCCTACTTCAAAAAAGAAGTAAAATCTCATCTTGCAATGAAAGCCAGATTGAGAGAGGGAGGGGGTACCATGCCTTGACTTGTTAGTTGTTTCTCTCTTGTTTGTGCTGTTATCTTGAAAGGACCCCAATGGAAATAAGCTCTTGTGGCTTTTTGGGCTATCCTTGGTCTTATCAACATGCTTTCTGTCTGTATTTTTTACTATTGTCTTTATATTTATTATATGTGATGCGATCTGTGAAAACCCGTCGGATGTCGCAAAATGTGAAATAGGGATTATGGGTAAAATAAAGAAAATAAAAAAATAAAAAAATAAAAAACTTTTTTCTTTTTTTTAGATCTTTTTAAAGAAAATTAGTTTCCAGTACTTTGTGTCATCATCTTTAATGAAATTTCACCTTCAAAAACTTACTTAATTCCCTTTTATTATGAACCTTATAATGTTATTATATTGAATTATGTATCTTTTTTGGCCTGTTTTCATGATTTCTTGTTTTGTAGCTTTTGATGACATCACAATCATCATTCACTCATAACTTTTTTTGTAGTGATCGTAGAAAAATGATCGAAACAGTTCTGTAATCAGCACAGTTTTAGCTTTCTTATGATATAAATATCTCCAATATGAAAAATGCCACCATGTGGCGGGTTTTTACAGATCGCATCACATATTTGATTATTGTATGTTCCATCTATTTATGTGTTTAAATGTGCAATGTTGATTTGGCTAAATAAATATGAAATGAAATGAAACAAATTTATTATCATTTTATATGCTATCCACCTGCCGCAAACAGCATGCATCTCTGTACTGATATGGTCTATTGCATCACCATGTTGCAAAACAATGCAGTACAATTTATTTATTTTATCCCTGAGTGGTGACCCATTTTTAATTTTATAGTATTTGTCCATTTGTATATATGTGGTGCATTATTGCATTATTTTGAGTGTTAACGGTTCTTTTGTATTTGATCTTATATACATGTAGGCCAGCAACCAACAAGTGAGGGTCGATAACAATAAAGTAGATTGTGTTGACACCTTCAATTTCTCCTTGGGTCACTCATTCTTAAAGATGGTGGAAGCACGGGGGAGATTAAAAGGCGACTGACCATGGCTAAAACATCAACAAATACCCTATCAACCATTTGAAACAGGAAGGATAGAGGAATCACAAAGGCCACAACATTACGCATTATGAAGGCGTTAATCTTTCCGGTTGCTACATATGAAGCTGAAACCTGGTCAGTGGGAATTGCAGATTCAAAGAAAATATCAATTTTCAAAATGTGGTGTTGGTGCAAGATGTTAGGAATATCATGGAAAGAGCATAAGACCAATGAATTTGTCAGAAGCCAGATTGGGGACCGAACTTCTGTGTAATAAGATCATGCGCAACAAACTGCAATACGTTGGACACATTGCTAGACGAGAAGGTGACAACCTAGAAAAGGTTATAACTCAAGGAGCTGTTAAAAGAATTCAAAAACGTGGCAGACCAAAACTCCGCTGGACTGATGACATTAAAGGAAGCAACAGGTTATCTCTTATCTCTGCACATCGCAGGTCACAAAATAGACAACAATGGCGCTCCATCATCAACAGGGTCACAAAGGATCAGCCATGATTCATAAAACAACCACGACTAGGCCCTAGATAATTCATTTTTCTTTCACTGCTATAAATAATTTGGAGATCACTTGGTTGGTACATAGTGCATTAAATAATAAGTGGATGGGTTACGCAAAATTTGAACTTGAAAATGTTACATCGTTTCAAAATTTAGATTTGAACAAAATTATATAAAATCTCTTTGGTTTCAATTCATGAAAATATCTTGACCGCAAACATTTCTAAAATAGAATAAGATACTATGAAAGTAAAAAAAAATTGGTGCTACATTCATTTTTGTGCTTTCCGTGTACCAAAATGGTATGATACCACTCAAATTTATATGTCGTTAAGGGAGAACAGAAAATGAACCAAATGAACACAAAACAAATGTATCAACATGCTAAAATGTTCAAATGTTAGCAGTATGTGAACATTTATCCACGTATGTGAAAATCTATCCACGTAAATATAAACCACTTGTATACTACTTTATATCTATCAATTTATTGCAAAAAAAAATTGTACCCTTGATAGTTCATGCATCATTAAACAACACGGATGAATGAGTCCATATACACCACTCTAATTCTATGAATTCAGTCTGTGTTGCCAACCTTATGGTTAAGATGTCAAAATGGGCTACTTTTGAACATTGGAACCTGGCAAATTGGGTGCCGCAGTTTGCCAAGCATTGGACTACTAACATATTTCAAGGGCTCAGACACACAAGGCCTCATCTCCATTTTTTTTCAAAAATGAAATTTTGGTATCAAAGTTTTCAGAAAAAAATTCTCTTTCCAGTAACACACAGCTTTATCTCCATAACACAACCCCTTTCAAAGTTATAGCCAGTATCACAAGGCCATCTCCCCAATGTGTTTACACATTTTCAATAGTCTTTTTCTCAAAATGATCAAAATGGAGATAAGGCCTTGTGCTTCTGAGCCCTGGATTTGTTTATTTGGGGTGTTTTTGTTTATTTTGTTTGTGTGTTGTTGGTGTGTGTGTTTTTTTTTGGGGGGGGGGGTTGTTTGTATGTTTGTTTATTGGGGTGTGTGCATTGTTTGTATTGTAGGCGTACTCCCACAATGTAACTCTTGTCGGTATTGGTGGGTATTTGTTTAGCAGGCTTGCCCCTAAAGGAAGGTCGGTAATCGTGTACATAAGGTAACATAAGCCCCACTCTGACGTACGGTTAAACGGACCAAAAAGTAGGTTCAAACATTTTCAAAAAATGTCCCCCCAATTTATTTATTTTAAAAAAGGTGAATATTTGAAGGAAAAATAGAGGTCGGTTTGAAGGGAAAAAATGGGTCGGTCAGGCCTGTACATCAGGGTGGTTTTTTTAGTTGCCTAAGCACAAAGCACACATTATAACCAACCTGATAGGTGACCACGGAGTGACATCACATGCCGTTGACCACAAACCAAAGAGGTAAATAAAAGCCTCTTACTCAGCGTACACAGCGTGATGCGATCCCTTGGGTATGGGCGAGTAGAGCTGATGAGCTAAAACTGATTATTTAAGGTATTCAAAACGTCTGGTTTGTTGTCAACGGCAAAAGGTTCAAAGAACCCGGATGACCGGGGCCACCTATTGGTCACTCGTGGATTCATTCCAAAATTGGGCTACTTTTGGGCTACTTTTTGGTGGTGGGCTGCGGTCTAGACGGCACTTGCACCAAGTATTTCAGTTGGCAAAACTGAATCGTGTGCACTACAAAAATGACACGTGTCAACTTATTGTGGAAGATGGTATACGATACACAGGGGGTTTAAGCTGATGTGGAATAATCTCAAACAATTAGTCCTTAAGTAATTGGTTTCAATCCATTGTTCTCGTCTGATTAATCAGTTTCAATCCATCAATTCTATCAACGGAAGGAAAAATACACACCAATTGTCACTAAATATTTCATGTGAGGCTTTTGAGCTATTCCACAAATCATTAAAACATGATCCCTTTTTTGTTGTCATTCAAAACATCGGTTGAAAGATGAAAATGACTTTGGAATGGTTGAAAAATGAATACTTGCAAGGATTTGACATGAAATATAGAACTATTTTTAGTAGGTACCTGCCTTAATGCTTGATATCTGTTTTTAGTAGAATTTCATTCCATATTATTTTCACAGATGTAACTCTAATTTATAACTTATTAATATCTAATAGCAGAATTTCATTCCATATTATTTTCAGAGATGTAACTCTAATTTATATCTAATATATATTTTGATAACCAATGAAAACACTCGTAATATACTTATCAATAATCAATTAATCAATACACCCTCACCTTCATCAATGCCTTATAGATAAGGTATCCTATACGATCCAATCCTTCATCTGCTGGTAATAGATCTAGATGAGATCAGGCTCGGCTACACTCGTAATATATTAATCAATAATCAATTAATCAATACGACCTCACCTTCATCAATGCCTTATAAATAAGGTATCCTATACGATCCAATCCTTCATCTGCTGGTAATAGGTAGATCAGATCAGGCTCGGCTACACTCGTAATATTCTTCCGATCTTGCACACCCTAATTGAAGAAAAAAACAATTCCAAACAAATAATTCAGTTCTTTGGGTTAGACTGTCCAAAAAAAAATGAATCCGACTGTTGAATATTGGTGTGAAAAACTATTTTTAAAACATTTGACAAGGCTTTTGTGGGTTTAACCAATGAACTTTTTGTTAATAAAGAAACTTTATTCCACCTTCAGCGAAACGTACACCAATCCTCTTGCATAGAGAGCATGAAACAATATGGAATCGAAAGGGGTCGCCACGTACGCGCCACGTCCAACCCGGGGAGGGAGGTAGAGCAAACGAGACCTCCTACCACGCATGCGCCAGCGACCCTGCCATGACCCAAGGCAGAATGGGACTGTACCATTTACAGGGCCGGGGGTAAATTGAAAATGTTCTCAATTGCATAGCGAACATTTTTGATTATCAAAACCCATTAAAAAAATAAAAGTGAGGAAAAGCATGTATACATCCCAGCGATACATCAATTAGTTACTGTAAAAAGTGGAAATGTTCATGCTACATAAATACATGTATCAGTTACTGCGAAACTAATAACACAAGAATGCATTTCTTTTGCGTTTAGGTCTAAGTGATGAAGCTACAAATTGTGAATTTAAAAAAAAATACACAAAACAGTTAAAAATTAATCACACACAAATTATGTACAAATCACTCGAAAATGTTGGATTTTATTGTCAAAATTGCCAGAATTTTGCTTAATTTGTTCTGAATGAGACATTTCTGACCAATCTTAAATCTTATTTTAAGTAATTTTGACATTAAAAGTCAACAATTTCGATTGTTTGGGGGGGGGGACAAAATGAGGTGAGCTGACTGGGGAGAAAGTGTGGGGGGGGCAAAGGTTGTGACTATAGCCTATAGGTAAATTAATAATTGAACGAACATCACGAACGCAGTACAAAGATGAACACGCCCGAAATTATCACGGGAATGGTTGTGCGTGCTTCACGCAATGTACGCGATACGCTGCTTAGTTGTGTTTGTTCAATTATTAATTTACCTATAGATAGTCTTCCCCTCCCCCCCCCCCCCCCCCCCCCCCCCAGTGCCGCCACTTATGCTGCGGGGGTCACGCTCCAAAAAATAGTTATCAGAGCTTTTATGTAACTTTGCATGATTGCGCAATGAGATTGGAGAATGGGGATCCACCGGAGCTGGATTTGGCATGGTTACGGTTAAGGGAGGTGTCAACCCTTTTTTATGAAATTTATCAAGCACTGTAACTATTAATGTGTCGTAAATAAAAGTATACATTTTTGTTAATGAAATGAGTCAGAGAATCCATTTTTGGTATAAAATTTTGACCAAAAAAATACTTCTTGGGCTCACATTTTTTCAGACAATGTAACAAAATCAGTTTTTGGTCAAATATGCCCAAATTGCACCAAAATCCTCTAAAGACACTTCTTTAGGAACACATTTTTTGTTTCACAGACAAATCTTTAGTTTTGAAAATATTGACCAACAAATGCCAAAAATAGCATTTGCTTTACGATTCTTTAGATAAATGGAAAAATGCTCCCAAAACATGACAATTTACTCACCTGTAGATGATCGTAGGCATGCATACTAATAGGCAGGTCCAGGATCCTTGTACAATTTGGACGACGGAATTTCTTGGGATTGGATAGGTCTATATCAATGTGATCAACAGCCCTGAATAAAGAGAAATCATATTGTCATAGAACTTGTTATTGTTAGCCAACTACAAACACTTTCGTTACTTACAACACATATATCTTACTTGTATGAGGGCAAAACTTGGAGAAAACCAACAATGCATTCAGGGAAAACTACAATCAAAAGTATACGGAAATCGCAGTTTTAGTAAACTAGCCTCTCGAATCAGCAACAAGTTGGACTAAACCAAAACTGCTATGCAAAATGTGTAAATTGCTATACAAAAAAATATTTGCATAGCAGTTTTGCTACACAAAAAAAAATCCTTAACGCAGACCCTGATTTGAGCATAAAACAATTTGCCAGTGAGGTTATGTAACTCACTGGTAACTGGATCATTCACGCCATAGACTTAATGTGGCGATCTATTCAATCAGGGTTCAGAACTAAAAAGTGTGATCCAGCTGACATGGCATTACACTAGGGATAGGGAAAATGCACTATAGTCCACAAAAAAAACATTTTTCAAAGATGTCTAAACTTAAGCGCAAATTTCCTATCCCTACATTATACATAACACTTCGCAGCATGTTTCTTATATAATCATACAAAATCAAATCAAATCAAAATCATGATCTGAACCATGATAAAACTCAAATGACAAAAACAAATAATATCCCCCAACGGATTTGACCCCTGACCCCCATCAATACCTACCTAATCCCTTTATTCTCCAGTGACATCACCGTCTTTGTGTACAAATCAATCTCAGTGAGTGCCGTGCCTGCATCCTGACAATCCTTGTCTGTGCGTAGGAAGCGCTGTTCCAGCTCGGGATCCTTGTCTTCATCACGCTCTATCTTCTCCTTCTGCAGCTCCAGCGTACGCTCCCATTCTCGCACCTCCTTGGCACGTTCCTCTTGCTGCAGGAATGTGATCAGATTGTGCGGCTCCTTCAAATTGTACTCGGAATTCACCTGTACAAATTTATTTGAGAAAAAATGAGAGATATCTTATCATATCAAATATAAATATCATTTTGAATATTCAAAAAATATAATGAGCATACGACTGCTATTTAAAATATCAGTCTAGACTCGATCCTTCACGTCTTCCCTATTTTACACACAACCCCTGCGTGGGTGCTCAAATGTGAAGACTGGAAAAAATACAGAACTTCCAAAAGTGTGCCCTGATAAAATTATGAGCTTATTTGCGCACTATCACGCCACACTGCGTCAGTGGTTTCACGCAGGTTTGTGCATCGCATGACATGGTTGGGCCTCCCATGGCGAAAACAGCTACAGTTTAAATTTGACCAATCAGGAGCTTTGTCGTTGCTGTCAGGCAGACTTGCGCATGGGCAGTTGAGTTAGAAGTAACCGGAAGTGTTGTGGATTTCCGTTTACTTTTTTGCCAAGTTCAGATATGTTATAGATAAGCATTGCTGGCATAAGATTGCAAATTTCCCTAAAAATTGATCGAAGGACTTTTGAAATAGAGTGGTTTTAATAGGGCGACAATTGTGTGGAAAGCCTATGGGGAGCCTATAGGCTCCCTTTAATATCAGTCTATCCAGTGAAATAATGAGATTGAATATAGAAACACTGAGTTATACCATCTTAGCTGTGAAAACAGAATTTGGGTTGATAGTGGTTCTCAGATTAATGACAGTTCTTGGATTGTTGTGGTCGGAAAGGGTAGTCCTATAATAGGATAAATATGATTAGATGAGCAAAGAATATTTGAACTGACAAATCTGGGGGCATAGACAAAAAAGCGCAAGATGCATGAGCAAAAGTGTTGCCATTAAATACCAAAATTGCTTGAACTTACCTTAATTTGGTCCGAAACTAGACATTTCATATGCATTTTTAAAATATTTGGGTTAATTTTAACATTTCAAAAAAAGTCCAATTTTGTTATTGCTTTGGAGACATGTTATATTAATTTTTATTAAATATTTAGTTTATTTTTTGCCTAAATTATTTTAAAAGATTTGTTGTCTTGAAATTGTTGTCTGCGACCCATGATTTCTTTCTGGGAAACCCTATTAGGTGACGGGAAAAACCTTGCTTTACGGGCGGACGGACCTGTCAAGTGGGGTAAGGCTGTGACTTGTACCGGATACTACCTGCCAATTATTCCGGGTACCCGGGTAACAAATTTAGTACCCGGATACCCGAAATGTAAAAACAAAATACATTTCTTCATTTCAAAGTCCAAAACAGAACCTTAGATGACCCGTATTTGACATGAGGGGTCACATATGGGTCAATAGAGGTCATTAGGTAAAAAATGTGGTGGGGTGGATCGGGTACCCGGGTATGGAACTACCCGTACTTTCACAGCCTTGTAGGGTTAGTCGTTCGAGCGACTTTTTTTTAACCTAAAATGTCACCAAAATCTGCAAAAATCTTGAATTTTATTAAAAAATTGTGAAAAAATGTTTTCGACATATATTTTCGGCCACAAAAAGGCTGATTTTACATAATTTGAGAAAAAAGTATCTAAAATAAGAACAAATCTTGAAAAACACAAAAAGTGGGACGGTCAGGCCCGTAAAAACAGGGTGTGTTTTTTCCTCGCCTTACTGCAGATTTCATAGTCCTGAGTTCACCAATAAAATCAAATGACCAATACATGTATATAAAGGGGTAAAAAAAAGTAAGTCCCCCCTAAAATGTGATCGCGTTTGTTTGCATAACTCCACACACAAATGTACATGAACCTTTGGAAAAATTATAACGTTTATCAAAGGAAAAAACTGCTTCGCTACTCATTGCAAGTTTTTCTTTTTCAATAGCATGTTTACTTCGAACTTCCAAAACATTCACATTTCCTCAAAATGATGTTTTCAAAATCTTATGCAAGAAAGTTACAAAAATGTCTCCAGTGCTATTTAAAATTAATTTGAATTGTCTTTATTTTCAATTAAAAGAAAGTCTTTTCTTTCTTTAGCTGGTATTTATTTGAAATTAAAAATAAAATGTATGCACACAAACTCGTATATAATATTGAAAAGTGCCACACTTGTTTAAAAAACATCATTTTTGTGAAATGTGACGATTTTGGGAAAAGGAGAAATTTGCTATGGGTAGCCAAGTGTTTTTGCTTTTCATAAGTGTTTCAATCTCTCAAAACGTCTAATTATGTGTAGGCCCTAGAGTTATGCAAACAAATGTGATCAAATTTTAGGGGAAGACCATACATATGTTTAAGACCTGTTGATAGAAAGACGTGGAAAAAGGCTTGTTATAGTATTTCCATATTATTAATCACAGGCTCCAACTATCGATCACTTATTTATTTGTGAGATAGAAAAGCTACAGAAAATAAGATTACTACTATACTGTATCAGGATAGGCCTACTACGTGTACCAGCTGTTATTAAATGGGTACAATATCACAATGATACATCTTCAATAATAGTACATCGCAATCATTAGACTAATGTCTTCTGAGTTTACTGCTGATGTGTAAAGAGGCTTGCAAGGCTGCTATCTACCGTAGATAGCGCTGGACCGTACCATGCAATGTCCATTTATCCAATCAACTAAAATAAAACATATTAATGATATATTCCAAATATACGTCATTGTTTACGTGACTGCTATATCTACTGCAGTCTCTTTCAACTTAAATATGTATACATCTAAGTACTGTTTTATTTAATACAGGCTTTGATGAGATATTCGCAACCTGAACTCTTAGTTAAGGTGTGGACCCTCAGCATAGCCTCCATAAAACTGCTGTAACTTCTTCATTATTCATTTAAATTATACAAAAGTATACATTTGTTTGCAGAAAAGGGTTCAATGAATCCAACTATGATCATGAAATTGACCATTTTGGAGAAAATTATAAAAAATTATTTAAAAAAACCCATTTTTTGACCCATTTTAGGTTTTGCAAAGATAACTCAAAATATATTTTGTCAAATGTTGTCATACTAGTTTTATTATAATCCTAATACAATTCCCTAGGGTGTTTTAAAAAAATAATAATATCTTATTTATTTTTGGAAGTATAGACCAAATAGTGCCCCAAAACATGACCTCCAAATTCATGAAAATCACATTTTTGGCACTTTTTTTGCATGGGCGTTTAATAGGGATAATATGGTACTGCCTTGAACACTGCTATTTCGGCTTTTCAACCTTGAGAATTTTACCCAGTATCTTACCCAGTGATACTGGTGATTCATGCCAATTAAAATGCATAAATTATGTGTAATAAGTTTATATTTCTATAACGGTACACAAAATCATTAATTTTATATTAAAAGCCTAATGAATGGTTTTGAGATTGGCCAAGCGTGGATTGGGCATTGGTGTGTTCAAGAAGGCTGCACGCACGGTTGACCACAGACAGATCAATGTGGCTTTGTAAATGAATTGTCAATATGCTTGTTTTTAACAGAGAATTGTCTTTGACGATGACTCATTGGATGTGTATAGAATGGGGATACTTTGACCCACTTTTTTAACATTTCGATTTTAATTCATGGCATGGAAGATACCTTTTGTTGGTAAACTAGACTATAGTGAATTCATCGAAGAGCGATCTTTGGTGCTCGGATGGGCAGGGGAGATGAGCAAAAATAAGATGTGCTGTCTTCTGGCGTATATTTGCTAGTTGTCGAAGGATCCCATTTGATTCCAACCTCCAGTCGAACCTCATTTATGTGAATTGAAACAATTAAGCTGCCTTATGCAAAAACACACAACACTGTTCCAATGCATATTATTCTCATCACACGCATGCTCAAAGCAGCTACGTATAGTGTACCATTTAAAGAGAGACAAATATCGAACCATTTGCGCATTATCTGAAATCAAAAGGCTTTGAAATCGTCACCTGTGATTTCGGCCTATGAATAGAATCACTTAGCTGAAAAAGGTCGAAAGT
>CM069459.1:55507112-55546876 GCA_035610835.1 Ophiura sarsii | reverse complement strand
ACTGACTCTCATGGCACAACTTGGGTTATGATAATAAAAGTAGGTGGGTAACATAATTATTTTTTATTATGGGCGTTTTTCACTCTACTGATTCCATCGATATTTTCGTCAGAAAATAGCCTCCTCTCTCAGTCAATGGAACGGCTGGGTCACATGATTGGAAGATCGGTCTCAGATGGATAGACTATAGTTGATAGTATAACTATAACTATATGGCCGCCATCTTTAAAAATGGCAGACCAAAAAGAGGGACTGGGAAAATTGTACGTCCAAAAAGTATGCGGTTACTTGTGGAATTCCACGAGTATTTAGCATATATGAATATTCATACCCAGTGGTGTAACAGCCGGGGGGGGGGGGGGGGGGGGGGGGGGGGGGGGGGGGGGGGGGGGGGGGGGGGGGGGGGGGGGGGGGGGGGGGGGGGGGGCACAGTGCCCCCCCCCCCCTCCTGAAGGTGCTCAGCAGGAAATTCAAACCTACCCACCAGGAAAAATGGGGGAAGGCAAAAGAGGAAAAGAAGGGGGAAAGGGGAAGAAAAGAGAGAGAGAAAGGGAAAAGGGAGGAAAAAGAAAAAGGAAAAGGAGAAAAAAGGGGAAATAAAGAAAAGAAGAAAGGGGAAAGAAAGAAAGAAAGAAAATTTCGCAGTACAAAAAGCACAACAGTCAACAAATTGTTGAATGTTGTGTTTTTTGTACTGCGAAATTTTGTGACCGTGCGAAATTTTGTGACGTGCGAAATTTGTGACCTTGCGTAATTTTGTTACCGTGCGAAATTTTGTGACCGTGCAACTTTTTTTGACCCTACCCCCCACCCCCACCCCCACTTACGTGAAATTCACGAGGTGACTGACTGGGAAA
This sequence comes from Ophiura sarsii, assembly GCA_035610835.1. Classification (NCBI taxonomy): domain Eukaryota; kingdom Metazoa; phylum Echinodermata; class Ophiuroidea; order Amphilepidida; family Ophiuridae; genus Ophiura; species Ophiura sarsii. The sequence continues at coordinate 55,546,019 of CM069459.1, read as the reverse complement.
AAATTTGGGGCAACCTTTTACAAAATATTCCGGGACGGAATTATTCTAACCAGGATTTTTTTTGGCTGTGCCCCCCCCCCCCTGACAACCAACCTCTGTTACAGCAACAACAGAAATAGCATCCGATTGGTCCAATTCAAAAGCAGTGCATCGAACGATCGTCACGCTGCGCCACGGGATGCAAATTGTGCGCCCTATCGCATCACGCGGTGAACAACGCCGCATGAAACTACCGGCGCACTGGAGCGTGAACAAGCTTATGTTTATTCACGAGTTTATCAGCGCACACTTTTGGAACAACTGTATTTTTCATATTTAAGAACCCTTGCAGGAGCCGTGTGGAAAATAGGGGATACATGAGGATCAAGTCTAGTATAAATTGCTTCTCTTGCCTCTGAATTTGTGGTTGAAAATTTAAGTATTTCTAGATAGTTTTCCTCCCAACCTTGAGTGGGTCAAAGTTAAGTTAATTACCCCACATGAGATTTTGAGAATAAGACCTAAGTTTTAGCATAGATCCTGGCCTGGCCTCAAGGATCTATAGTTTTAGTGAGAAACTTAAATTTACATATCATAAAGACTATAAACCATCATGATGATGTAACTAGTAAGAGATGAGGTTGGAGTTTGATTAATTAAAAAAAGCACACAACAAAATGATCACAACTTGAACTCGCAGTTGCACATCATTTCATCCGGTATTGTAATTTTCCATCCATGCGCCGCCATCAAAGTATAACATAGAATAGATCATGTAGTAGGTCATATCATTATTAATTACTCGTTTACAATTTACTATAGGCCTAAATACAATTTTGCAAAAAATGCAAATAAAAATCTGTATCCGAAATGGAAGCAAAAAAGTAGCCCCCTGGTGTGTAAAAATAGCCCCCTAATAAAATCTTCAGGGGGCGATTTTCTTGCCAAACAAGAAAATAGCCCCCTGAAAAAAATTATTATTTTGACCTAACTAACCCGACGTGAGCGGGTTTTAAACAGGCGTCACATTTCTTAGACAAAAATTAATATGGAACATTGTATTAGTGATTGGTATAGTAAGCCTTTCAAATATATTTATTTTTAAGCATGCCAAAGCAACTTTGTATTAACCCTAACCCCCCTGAGTGCTAAAAAATGCTAATCCAAAGTCCCTCTCCAAACGCATGCGCCGTCGGTTTTCGATGACGTAGTCAACCGAGCCTATATAATGAGTGCAGTATACTGCACGAATGTGTAGCTGAGGGCCGTGGCTTAGTGGTTGGAAGGTGGGGCTTGAGAACGGAGGGTCCCCGGATCGAATCCCGGCAGGTTCCCGGAGATTTAGTTGGTGTTTTTTCCTCGAAAATTGTGATCCCGGTCAAAAATCCTAAACCGGGGTTAGGGATGTTACTGAGGTTCCACTGTATCTGGGTATGTTAAGTTGCCAGCCTTCCTGATTTCGCGGACAACTTCCTGATATTGCCCTGGTAAAATGTAAAAGCTTCCTTTTTTGTTCATTTTTAACAAGTCATGTAATTATCAGAAACTTGTGGCATAAGACTTTAAGAGTCAGGAAGATGTTAAAAATACAAAGAATTCTTTTTTGTTTGTATTTTTAACATCTTCTAGATTCCTATATTTACATATGTCCTGATTATAAGATTAAATTGATGTTGGTGGCTCTGGTAGAATTAAAAATCAGATGTGAGGTCGACTATGGGGTCAAAAGCCAAAAACCTCTGTAATTTCAACCTGTTTTGCTGTGAAATCCACAGACTGCTTGTAACAAGATTGATAAATGTTACCAATGTTTACCAATGTCATGAAACTATATTAACCCCACCCCCTAAATACTAGAAAATACTAATCGGGAACCTATCTCCGAGTGCATGTGCCATGTGGGCACGATTTTCGATGATGTAAGGCAAACAAACAAAAAAATTGGTTTGTCTCAGATGACCCACGCACATTCCCAAAACCTCCGCGTTTACTCCATAGAATGTCAGATTTGATTTTTTTTTTTTTTTTTTTCTTCTTCAATATCATTTTTTTACTTCTTCCATTTCCAAAAAAACCCTGTCAAAAGTCAAACTTTTTCCACTTTTAATAAAATAAAAAATACGCATTTATTCACTCTATTGACGTTTTTTATATTATATTGGCCGTACTTTAATAGAGAAACAAATACTGTACAGTATCTGTGATTGGTGCAATATATTATATATTCATCGTTCTGACCAACCAGAAGGTAGTTCTCATCTTAGACAGTCCGGGGGTTTAAAATGGCGGCGGATGGACCGTCATGAGTATTGAATCCGTCTGATAACGGCGGCGATATGATATTAAAAATCAAAGTTTTACATGAAAGTGGTCAATTGGATGGTTCTTAGGGACGCACCATTTGATTTTCAGGGGGGGGGCATGGAAGTTGGGGTCGGGCGGAATTTATTTTTTTCGCCACCGAAGTAGGCGGAAATTATTTTTTTTGCCGCCAAAGGCGGCAAGTATTTTTTTTTTTTTAGCAAAGCCGGCAAAGGTTGTTTTTTTTAGGTTTTAATGGTTTTCTTTACATTGAGTTGGGCCTTTTGGGTGAGTCATCTTTTTTTTTTTTTACTCAGCAGTGGGTCATTTTTTTTTTTTTTCCTGGTTGGTGGGCAAAGTTTTGATTTTTCTCCTGGATAGTGGGCAAAGTTTTTTTTTTTTTAAAACTTCCATGCCCCCCCCCCCGCCTGAGTATCTAATGGTGCGTCCCTTACACAGAACAGATAGGAACAACACACTGTCCCGGAGAACTGTTGCAAGGGAGAAATCCGAGTTTCAAAATATCTTCCGAGGCAAGTGCTGCTACTGCCACTGGTGGTGGACTGCGACAATGACTTGATGAATTCACCTTTCGAATTGAAAAAAACCCAACAAATCTGCAGACCGCATTGGATTTTCAGTCTCTCATGTCATTTGAGACAAACCCTTTTTTTTTTGGCCTAAGCAACTGAGTCGATAAAACAGGGGTAGAATTTCGGCGCGAATCTGCGAATCGATTCGCGTCAAATCACTACCACGCGAATCCAGTTGGATTCCCGCAAAAAAAAAAAAAAAAAAAAAAAAATTAAAACTTTTTTTTAAAACTTTAAAAGTCCAAAACAGGACATTAGATGACTGGTAGTTGACCCTTAGTCAACAAACATGCCGAATTTGGAAGTTGTGCAAGCTTATAGCCTTATTCTGGATATTATTTTCATTAATTTCACAATAATCCATGGATTCTCAAAATTGGCGAGAATCTGGATTCTCGCAAAATCCTTCCGCGAGAATCTTAACAGATTCTCGCGGTTGGTTACGAAATTCTACCCCTGATAAAAGCTTGCTCAGTATACTGACCGAGCGAGTAGCTGGGAGCTGTGGCTTGCATAATGCGGGTGTGGGACTGTGGTGCGGGAGGTCCCCAGATCGAATCCCGGTGGGGAACTAGAGTTTTTTCAGATGATTTCTGTGCCCAAATAGTGATTCGGCTCAAAACTTATTATATATTATCAATAATACAAATTTCAGCTTCGATTGACAAAAATGCTATTGTGGATCATATAATCTTAGATTTTCAAAAAGGAAATTAATGAACAATCAATTAGGCCAATGAAATAAAATTATAATTTACCACAAACAAAAAAAACATGATAAAATACTAAATTATTATGTCACAAAGTAGACAATTATTTGGAACTTAAAATGTACACAATGGGTCTAATGATATGACAAGTTTGAAAAGAGTGAATATCTGCACATATTTTCCTCATCAATAATAATTTACCAATTTTTACTGTGAATTAATGTTAAATAACCTGTTAAATAACCACCATTTATAATTTACCGGTATAAGGACACTGATTCTTTTGTTCCTTGCTTTATGTCTGGCAGAGTCGTTTTTTCAAATAATTGAAATACATAGGCTACAAACTTTTGGTGATCACTGATTGTGGATTCCACAGCAAGAATACAGAGACGATTGATGACTGGATAGAGGATGTTTATCAATTTAAGGCGTGAGAATGATCGTCCCCTTTCACAATTTGTGACAGGTTTCGTAGGAGTGTTTCTATGGGTGTTTCCACAGTAATGAAACCTTTATGTGTTTGTGGCTCTAAATCTTGTTTCAAATTGATTTTCTAGCTCATATTTGGCCAACACTACAGGGTGAGTCAAAAAGACTGCAATAGTGGAAAGAACCCATTTTGTTTTCAAAACCAAAAATGAATTTTAAAACTTTTTAAACGTTGCAAGAATGATGTATTTAATCCTAACTTTGTGTGAAAAAATGAAGTCGATCGCATTTTTTCGTTTGTCTTTGGTGACCCTCGTTGCTGCACAACCAAATTTACCTGTTTGTCCACGAGCACAGTGATTTTTATTTGAAATGTCACACATTGCATTTCCATTTTTGAATATCCTGCCAACAAAAAAAATGAAAAATGTCAGTTTTTTTATTAACATTTAGAACATTATACGCTTTCATAGCATGGGTATGATTATAATTGATTATGCCAACTCACATGTAAATAAGAAATGATGCATCAAATTCCAATAACATCACAAATGAACTGAAGTTTCCAAATTTGAATGAGAGACACATTTTGCGATCTGATGCATATTTTAGGTATCTCGTGGACAAACGTGTGAAATGGGTGCACTGGTCAAAAGGTTCACTAAAGGCAAACGGAAAAGATATTGACTTCATTTTTTCACACGAATTTAGTAACAAATAAGGTATATATGTATAATGTTTAAAAAAATTCAAACTTCAACTTAGTTTAAAAACAAGATGGCTTTTTTCCACTATTCTTTTGACTCACCCTGTACTGTAAAGTAGCAGGGAGATAGCGAGCAACATTTCAGAATCCTACATGTAGCTTAATGTCACACACACATGTTACAACCGTTATGTTTTCAATCTTGACATACAATATAAAAGGATAAATCTTGAAAAGTTGACCATGTATCATGTGGGTTGTGCTTATTTCCTCAGTTGACGGACATCAATTACTTGAAACAAAACCAACTGGGGGTAGCTTTGATCAATATCGGGGTCTGGAGAACCGTCCGAATGTGTAACGGTTGTAACGTGTGTCATGTTACAACCGTTAAAAAAACAGTCATGAAATTTCATAAAAATGTCATGAAATTACATAAAAATGTCATGAAACTTGAAAAAATGACAATATTTCAAAGTCATTTCACATTATTCAGGTAGCCTTAAGGGCAGTGTCAACCCGGCACTTGTTTCAACAATTGAATTTCATATTTCTCTATTATTTTATACTTTTATATGTATTCTATCATTACCATCATAAGTTAAGGTAAGTTTGAGTCAGGAAAAGGTGCATGGTTATTTGGCGGGAATTTAAGCGGAGTTCCGCGCTTTTCAAATGCTGCGACAGCTGTTCGTTCATTGTGTCGCACGCTGAATCTTCCCGTGCGTAATACTAGACGCACCGCTTAATATCGGCGAAGTAGACGCAAAAAACAAAAGAGCGCAAAACAATGTCTAAAAATGTAAACAAAGGCCAATCTTACGATCATTTAAATTTCCGTTTTCTTCCAATTTCTTCACATTGTGACAATATAAATTGAACTTGATAGTTTCTTTTGATTGTTCATAATGGTGTACTCGCCTTTTAGGTCACACGCTCGTGTATTCCGTGAACATTTAGCTTTAAATGGTGGAAAATGTCAATATTTTAACTAAACCGATGTTTTTCTAGTACCGTATTATCCCTATTAAGTGCCCAGGGCGGTTAACCAAGTCATTTTGGGTGGGCGCTTATTTGTATACTGATTTACAAAGTTGTTGACCATCAAGGTTGCAAAATTCAGCAACCTTTACGTCCAAAGACGATGTTTTGCAATTCAAGATGGCGCCTCCATGAATGACAACAAACGCGAAACGTGCGTATTTCGGATGGTTTCTGTTGCTGTTTAAAGGCTTAACACATGGTTTAAGTTCACTTTTGGAACACAAAACAATATGTCAAGTATGTCTGAAGTTAAATTAACCATAATTTCCCCTTTATTTTCAAGCAATTTGTAGTCCGAGATTTAGTGTGATGCGAGTAATTTTTAAGTAAGCTTATTTTTTAGGTGGGCGGTTAATTAGTATATATTTTTAAAGTCACCTGAGAAAAAGGGGGTGGGCGCTTATAAGGTCCTGGGCGCTTAATAGGGATAATACGGTAGTTCAAATTTGAAGGTATTTTACGAATTTTCAGACAACATAACTAAAAATATCAAACTATCAGGTAGGCTAAGCTTTTACTACCATTGTGTAGAGGACTTTCAGCGCTAGGAGTGATTTGTTTATTTTTTTTTGATTATGGATTTTAAACTCAAGAGTCAAGATATGTATCCATTTCTAGTGAAATGTATGCAAAAAACACAACTTATATACACTTTCCCGATGTTTTTAGCAATATTTCCAAAACTAAGCCTTATTTTGGAAAAAGTTTGATCCTAGACAAAATTGTCTTGTTTACAAACATTTATATTAGAACAAATTACCATTTTTCTTTTCATATGCTGTCTGAAAAAATTGGGGTAAATAAATCGCTTTTTGGTTCATTTATCAAAATTTAGTTTATTTGGTATCACATTGATATCACCATCGGATTCCTTATCAAATTTCCTTTCTATAAATGTATACTTTTATGTACTTTTATTCAATATTCTCAAACTTAGAAGCAAAAGTTGATCATCAAAATAATAGGGTTGACACTTCCCTTAATTGTGTTGAATTACAGAAATCAAGGAAAGCCATTCTAACAATTAATATGCGCTTCAGGAGGCCATTCAGTAGGTTCCCATTATTGTCTCTTTTCTATCCCCGACGGCGAACCTGGTTAAAATGTTTATAATTTGTTTATTACCCGTCGTATATGCCTATTATTTCTATGTATTTTCCCTCTACAGGGAGGACGGCACTTGATTTACACTTGTATAGGCACGAGCTACTCCGGGTAATACTTGTGGCAGGAGACTGGGAAATGAGATCACTTAGGTTTGAATTTCAGATGCTTTACCATGCGAGGTCTTGTGGCCCAATGGACAAGGCAGTTGACAAGCAATCAACAGATCCTGGGTTCGATTCCCGGGCGAGATCGTTTTCCCATGATTGTCTCTTTTCTACCCCCGACGGCGAACCTGGTTAAAATATTTATAATTTGTTTATTACCCGTCGTACATGTATATGCCTATTATTTCTATGTCATTTTTAATATTTGAAATGTGACATTTCTGTGTGTAAAAACAACAAAAATCGACAATAAGGCCAAGAAAAAAAATATGTTTGTTTGTCCACGTCCAACCGACCGTGTACCTTGGTGCCGACCGTATTCTTTTTTATTTTCTATTATTTTTTTAAAACAACTTTTTGAGCAATTTAAATGGCCAAACGGACCGTTTTATTCCTGATTTCGTACGCTATCGTAAATCTGGTCTTTATAAACACCATCCCCAATGCGCAGTCCCTTGTTACATGATGTTTATTGCATGAACTTGGCAACCGCGGGGACTAATAAAAGGACTAAATGAACATTTAATCGCGCGTGCAATTGATGTCATTTTTATACTAAAAACGTAGTGTGAGAAAATATGAAAACTCTAGTTACGGTTCATATTTGCAATTTTTGGGGTAGTTTCACGTATATATTTGTAGAACTTCAACAATAAGTTGTTTCACTTTCTGCAAATTTTCAATCATAATAAATGGCGGCGACCGACAACATGTTCACGGTATCTGCGCACACAAACTCGGTACAAAAATACTCTTTGACCGAGTTTGCAGTGTTGCAACCAGTACTACAATATTGGAACTCATGAAAAAGAGTTCAATACTATCCAAGTGATGTGTTTTGTGTTTGGACGACTTTAATTCACATTATTCATGCCGAATTTATATTCCCAAATACAATATCCGTATTTAAAAAAAATTAAAATAAAAAAAATTATCCGACCTACCGACCCTACCTTTTTCGGACCCTCTATGGACAAACAAACAATTTTATTTTTTTGGCCTAAGCTAGGATTCTGAAATTTTGCTTTTGCTTGCTATTTTCCTGATACTTTACACTAGTGTTGGCCAAATATGAGCTAGAAAATCAAGTTGAAACAAGATTTAGAGCCACAGACAGAAAACGGTCTCATTACTGTGGAAACACCCACGTGCACACGTAGGGCGGACATAGGTTTTGTAGGCCTGATCCTTAACTGCAGCACGACATCGCCGGAGGTTTCTTTGTACTGTAGGAAACCAGTGCTGTTGGCTTTCTTGCAAATGTTGTTTACATGAGTCTTCCAGTTTAATTTGCTTTGAATGGTAACGCCAAGGTATTTACCTTTATCAACAGTCTGGAGAGTGGTGCAATGGATGGAATACCTGGCATTAATTATCTTCTGCTTGTTAGTAATCCTGAGTACCTCGCACTCAGGGTTGTAGCTAGGCCAGCTTTTGTGCCAGGTGGCAAAAATGGCGAACAGAGGGAGCGAAGCGACCGGACGGGCTCAATATTTTGCTATTTGGGCTCAATATTACGCTATTTGGTTACATAACTCTCGCGGCTCAGGGAACGGGATGTTTTTAGGCTTTTTTTAATGCACTTTGAGGGTTCCTGCCACATCATTTCTTGTTTTAAGAGGCAGTTTAATGATTTTAGAGTGCCAGACGGCCAGCCAAATTCCGGGCCCGGCGCCGCCCTTGGCGTAGCTACAACCCTGCTCACACTTGTCCGGGTTGAAGGCCATTTGCCAATTCTTTTCCCATGTTTGCAGGTGATCAAGGTCAGTTTGAAGAGAAGCAGCATCGTCAGATGAGGTAATGGAGCGGTACAATAGAGCGTCGTCAGCAAACAGGCGGATGTTAGAAGAAACCATGTCCGGCATATCATTAACAAGGCGGTTCTCGAACGGCGCGTCTCGCCTGTTCATCAAAAGTGACTTGAAAGAAATGATGATGAAACATATGATACAATGTAGCACTGTCACAGAGGTATGCATTGTAGTTAATGCAAGGGATGTAATGCCTTGAAAAATTTAATCAACAAAAAGAACACACCAACCCCTTCCCTACACCAAATCACATCAAGATAGGCCTTACAGATCTTATTTGACCCCAGATGACCTCTGATGACCTTGAAAAGTTAATCAGCAAAAAGAACACACCAACCCCCTTCCCTCCACCAAATCACATCAAGATAGGCCTTACGGATCTTATTTGACCCCAGATGACCTCTGATGACCTCGACAAATTAATCAACAAAAAGAACACACCATCCCTCTTCCGTCCACCAAATCCCATCAAGATAGGCCTTACGGATCTTATTTGACCCCAGATGACCTTGAATGACCTCCGATGACCTTGAAAATTTAATCAGCAAAAAGAATACACCACCCCCCTTCCCTCCACCAAATCCAATCAAGATATGCCTTACTGATCTATTTGACCCCATATTTGACCCCCGATGACCCCGAAAAATTAATCAACAAAAAGAACACACCACCCCCCTTCCCTCCACCAAATCCCATCAAGATAGGCCTTACTGATCTATTTGACCCCCGATGACCCCGAAAAATTAATCAACAAAAAGAACACACCATCCCTCTTCCGTCCACCAAATCCCATCAAGATAGGCCTTACTGATCTATTTGACCCCCGATGACCCCGAAAAATTAATCAACAAAAAGAACACACCACCCCCCTTCCCTCCACCAAATCCCATCAAGATAGGCCTTACTGATCTATTTGACCCCATATTTGACCCCGATGACCCCGAAAAATTAATCAACAAAAAGAACACACCATCCCTCTTCCGTCCACCAAATCCCATCAAGATAGGCCTTACTGATCTATTTGACCCCATATTTGACCCCCGATGACCCCGAAAAATTAATCAACAAAAAGAACACACCATCCCTCTTCCGTCCACCAAATCCCATCAAGATAGGCCTTACTGATCTATTTGACCCCATATTTGACCCCCAATGACCCCGAAAAATTAATCAACAAAAAGAACACACCATCCCTCTTCCGTCCACCAAATCCCATCAAGATAGGCCTTACTGATCTATTTGACCCCATATTTGACCCCCGATGACCCCGAAAAATTAATCAACAAAAAGAACACACCATCCCCCTTCCCTCCACCAAATCCCATCAAGATAGGCCTTACTGATCTATTTGACCCCATATTTGACCCCCGATGACCCCGAAAAATTAATCAACAAAAAGAACACACCACCCCTCTTCCGTCCACCAAATCCCATCAAGATAGGCCGTACTGATCTATTTGACCCCATATTTGACCCCCGATGACCCCGAAAAAATAATCAACAAAAAGAACACCCCATCCCTCTTCCGTCCACCAAATCCCATCAAGATAGGCCTTACTGATCTATTTGACCCCATATTTGACCCCCGATGACCCCGAAAAATTAATCAACAAAAAGAACACACCACCCCCCCTTCCCTCCACCAAATCCCATCAAGATAGGCCTTACTGATCTATTTGACCCCATATTTGACCCCCGATGACCCCGAAAAATTATTCAACAAAAAGAACACACCACCCCTCTTCCGTCCACCAAATCCCATCAAGATAGGCCTTACTGATCTATTTGACCCCATATTTGACCCCCGATGACCCCGAAAAAATAATCAACAAAAAGAACACCCCATCCCTCTTCCGTCCACCAAATCCCATCAAGATAGGCCTTACTGATCTATTTGACCCCATATTTGACCCCGCTGACCCCGAAAAATTAATCAACAAAAAGAACACACCATCCCTCTTCCGTCCACCAAATCCCATCAAGATAGGCCTTACTGATCTATTTGACCCCATATTTGACCCCCGATGACCCCGAAAAATTAATCAACAAAAAGAACACCCCATCCCTCTTCCGTCCACTAAATCCCATCAAGATAGGCCTTACTGATCTATTTGACCCCATATTTGACCCCGATGACCCCGAAAAATTAATCAACAAAAAGAACACACCATCCCTCTTCCGTCCACCAAATCCCATCAAGATAGGCCTTACTGATCTATTTGACCCCATATTTGACCCCCGATGACCCCGAAAAATGAATCAACAAAAAGAACACACCATACCCCTTCCCTCCACCAAATCCCATCAAGATAGGCCTTACTGATCTATTTGACCCCATATTTGACCCCCAATGACCCCGAAAAATTAATCAACAAAAAGAACACACCACCCCCCTTTCCTCCACCAAATCCCATCAAGATAGGCCTTACTGATCTATTTGACCCCATATTTGACCCCCAATGACCCCGAAAAATTAATCAACAAAAAGAACACACCATCCCTCTTCCGTCCACCAAATCCCATCAAGATAGGCCTTACTGATCTATTTGACCCCATATTTGACCCCCGATGACCCCGAAAAATTAATCAACAAAAAGAACACCCCATCCCTCTTCCGTCCACCAAATCCCATCAAGATAGGCCTTACTGATCTATTTGACCCCATATTTGACCCCGATGACCCCGAAAAATTAATCAACAAAAAGAACACACCATCCCTCTTCCGTCCACCAAATCCCATCAAGATAGGCCTTACTGATCTATTTGACCCCATATTTGACCCCCGATGACCCCGAAAAATGAATCAACAAAAAGAACACACCACCCCCCTTCCCTCCACCAAATCCCATCAAGATAGGCCTTACTGATCTATTTGACCCCATATTTGACCCCCAATGACCCCGAAAAATTAATCAACAAAAAGAACACACCACCCCCCTTTCCTCCACCAAATCCCATCAAGATAGGCCTTACTGATCTATTTGACCCCATATTTGACCCCCAATGACCCCGAAAAATTAATCAACAAAAAGAACACACCATCCCACTTCCGTCCACCAAATCCCATCAAGATAGGCCTTACTGATCTATTTGACCCCATATTTGACCCCCGATGACCCCGAAAAATTAAGAACAAAAAGAACACACCATCCCCCTTCCCTCCACCAAATCCAATCAAGATAGGCCTTATGGATCTTATTTGACCCCCGATGACCTTGAATGACCTCTGATGACCTTGAAAATTTATTCAGCAAAAAGAACACACCACTCCCCTTCCCTCCACCAAATCTCATCAATATAGGCCTTACTGATCTATTTGACCCCATATTTGACCCCGATGACCTCTGGTGACCTTGAAAATTTAATCAACAAAAAGAACACACCATCCCTCTTCCCTCCACCAAATCCCATCAAGATAGGCCTTACTGATCTATTTGACCCCATATTTGACCCCCGATGACCTTGAATGACCTCCGATGACCTTGAAAATTTAATCAGCAAAAAGAACACACCACCCCCTTCCCTCCACCAAATCCCATCAAGATCGGCCTTACGGATCTTATTTGACCGCATATTTGACCCCGATGACCTTGAATGACCTCCAATGACCTTGAAAATCTAATCAGCAAAAGAACACCCCACCCCCTTTCCTGACATCAAGTCCCATCAAGATAGGCCTTACGGATCTCTAGATATCGCGTCACAACGCGTCTCAAAAGTTTTAAGCATATTTGACCCCGATGACCTTGTATGACCCCCGATGACCTTGAAAAATCAATCAGCAACAGAACGCACCACCCCCCTTCCCTCCACCAAGTCCCATCACGATAGGCCTTACGGATCTCCAGATATCGCGTCACAAAGGTATTTCTTAGCACACGGCATACGGCGGACGGCGGACGGCGGACGGCATACGGCATACGGCGGACGGCGGACGCCGGACAGAAATAGTGATAACATAGTCTCTTTCTGATTACATCAGGGCGAGACAATAAAAACTAAGAACAGGAGGGGACCAAGAACTGTCCCCTGAGGAACTCCTGATGTGACGATGCATGTGTAGCTCGTCTTACCCTCTAAAACAACTTGCTGGGTACGATCAGATAAGAAGTCACGAATCCAGTCCAAGAGGACCCCACAAACTCCAAGATGGTGAAGCTTCAAGAGGAGACATTCATGGGGGACCCGGTCGAAGGCTTTGGAGAAATCGAGTAAGATAGCATCAATTTGTTCCTTGTCACGAAGACCCTCGGCCAGGTTGTTAACTGTAAGCAGAAGTTGGGATTCACTGTACTCACATGATCTTTTTTTGGCGAAAACCAAACTGCCTGTCGGTCAGCAAACCTTGGGTGTCAAGGTGGTGGATTATCTGTCTGTGTACAACATGTTCTAGGAGCTTGCATATTATAGATGTCAATGAAATGGGATGATAGTTCTCTGGTTTGTGTCGATCACCTTCAGGGGTAGCGCTAGTTTTTAAATTAGGGTTTTTTAGAACCCTGAACCCCATAAAAGTTTGAAAAATAAGGGGTTATTTTGGATTTTCAGCTAATTTATTGCGCCAAAATGAAAAAAATATGCGCGTTAGAACCCCCAGTAGCGCTATCCCTGATCACCTTTCTTGAATATCTTCAATCTTCAATGTGTTGATCCTAAAAAGCATCACTGCTTATCCAAGGATATCATATCATCGACGTGTCGTGCAGACGTGTATGGTGCTATATACAAGGATGTGCGAGTAAAAAAATAACTGTCTTGTCTACAGTTGTTGGTGGGTAGCAGTGGGTTTGAGGTTTCTCACTGCTGGTAGAGCCGCAGACTGGAAGCTGGTAACTGATGATGCTGCAACCGCTTCAACGGGCAAAAGATTCCAAATTGGGATGGTCCTGACATAAAATGAGAATTTGAATGTGTTTCTTGATGCTTGTATGGGATTGAACCTCAGATGATGCCCAGTACGACTCATTGTAGAATGGAGATGTACGCATGATGGGAATTTGATATTGACGAAGGCATTATGAATTTTGTAAAACATGGTGCATTGAGACATTAGACGTCTGGTTTCTAATTTGTCCAGTTCCAGTTGTTCACGCAGGGGTGTTACACTTGTGTAGCGACCGTACTCCCCGCAGATAAATCTGACAGCCTGGCGTTGGACAGCCTCAAGAGCTTTACTATTGGATTGTGTATGTGGGTTCCATGCCGCGGATGCGTATTCGAGCTGTGGACGTACTAGAGCTTGGTAGGCCTTCAACTTTATATTTTTAGCACACGGGCCAAGATTCCTCCTTATGATGCCAAGGGTGCTGCAAGCTTTGGATCTTACATTTGCTATATGGTTGGTCCACATGAGATTGTGTGAAATTGTGACCCCCAGGTATTTGTGCTGATTTGTCTTCTCAATGGTCTGGTTTGCGACTGTGTATAAGTGATTCCTTGGCTTGGTCTTACGAGTGATGGTCAGAAGTTGACATTTTGAAGCATTAAAACTCATTTGCCATTTATCAGCCCACGCAAACACTGTGTTCAGGTCATTTTGAAGAATTTCCTGGTCCCGCACTGAGTTGATTTCACGATATAGAATACTGTCGTCTGCAAAAAGTCTCATGGTGGAATCTACACTCTCTGCTATGTCTAGGGCTGTCATCGACATGGCCGATGTCGACATTATGTCGACATCAGCTATTATCTCGACATGTCGATATCAACATTGGGATGTCGATATAATTGACAAAAAAATAAAAAATCAGTTCTCGACCAGCTGAGAGTGTGGTGTAAAAGGTCACCAGGCATAACCAACCCTTGCTTTTTCAGTACGGCAACCCGTCCATAGTTTCCGGAAGCCCTGAACGAACGCCGAAGTTGAGCCACGTGGTATAAACTCGCCAATCGCCAGGCCGTTTTCTCCGATGTTTACAAGAAACACACGCTTCGGTTTTCGGAATGGGATATCCCTCGGTCTCGGTTCATTCATAAAATCGTCATCACAACAAAAATTGGTGTTTCTAGAAGATTTATACATGATATGAAAGAGGAGACTTTTAAGCTTTCTAATGATTTAAATTTGTATAGGTATGTTTATTTCTCTTGAAAAAAACGTGATTTGGATATGGGGGAAATATTTGGCAGATTGCCTTGCGTGCGTGCGTGTCTCGGGCTTGAAACAATACAGAAAAAAATGTATGAATGAAAAATTGTAAATGGGTTTTTCCCACGATCACAAGTTCACAACGCATGCGTGATGATGATTTTGTTCAAGGGAAACTCCCGAAAATGGCGACCGCCACACGATTGTGTAGTTTGCTATTGATTGTCGAAATAATGATGGCATAAAACGACATAATCGGCAAGAAATCTGACCCATCAAATTCCATCAATACCATTGTCCAAGTCTTAAAAATATCGCAATGTCATTCGGGCATAATCGGGCAAGTAAAAGTTGACCTGGCCTTGCCCGATCGGGCAAGTAAAAAAAAAAAATTGATCGGAGCCTGTCCTGTGTACATTTACTTAGCGATATTCTCGATCTGCGGTAATATTCTATACTATCGCGGACCTTAATTTGCGGCAACAATTGGCTTGGTATTTGGATCATAATATGTCGACATCATGTCGATATCGAGATTCAAAAATAGCAACATGTCGACATGAAAAAAAGATCTCGATAACAGCCCTAGCTATGTCATTAATATATATCAAGAATAATGTTGGGCCTAATACTGATCCTTGCGGAACGCCTGATATCACAGGTTTAGCAGAAGAATTTGAACCATTTACCACGACAGACTGTTCTCTGTTTTGTAGGAATCCTTGTATCCATTGATTCGAAGGGTTTTTCCCTGGATCCCGTAGTGATG
This sequence comes from Ophiura sarsii, assembly GCA_035610835.1. Taxonomy (NCBI): domain Eukaryota; kingdom Metazoa; phylum Echinodermata; class Ophiuroidea; order Amphilepidida; family Ophiuridae; genus Ophiura; species Ophiura sarsii. The sequence goes on along the minus strand of CM069459.1, from coordinate 55,530,315 downwards.
TAGTTTTGTGGCAAGACGTTTGTGGGGCACCTTATCAAATGCTTTGCTAAAATCTAGTAGTAGGACATCGGTTTGACCACTTTTGTTTAAGCAGCCGGCCCAGTCATGTATGGCATCAATCAGTTGTGTTTCGCAAGACCGCTTTTCTCGGAATCCATGCTGATTTTCGATAATGATGTTCTCGGCATTCAGATGTTTGGAGATGTGCGAAAGGATGATGTGTTCCATGATTTTGCAAGATATACAAGTCAAACTCACAGGTCTGTAGTTTACTGGCATTGATTTGGAGCCTTTCTTGTATATGGCAGTGACATTCGCCTTTCTCCAGTCATCAGGAAGGACTCCTTTAGCATACGATTGACGAAAAATAAAGTGCAACATTGGACCTAGTTCATCCGCATAGTCATGTAGAACCCTAGCTGGAATTTCATCCGGTCCTCCTGCTTTATTGACATTTATCTGTTTTAGCTGTTTTATAACACCTTTGAGCTCTATGTCCAGAATATAGGTGACACATCTGCTATCTTCCATTGGTGAGGAATCTTGCCTTGATGGAGTGAGGCTTGGAAAAGCAAAGCTAGAGTAGGCGCTAACTTAAGGACAGGGAAAATGCTCAAAAGCGCAAAAGCACCAAAAAAGCACCTTTTGCCCAAAATAGCACTTTTTGCTCAAAAAAGCACTTTTTTATCACACAGCATTTTTTTTCTCAAAATTTTCAAAATATTTAACAAATAATGTCCATCTACACTTAGTTTAGTTTGAATGTAGTTTTGAATGAAAAATGATGGTTTTGACAACGAAAAAAGAAATTTTTACGTCAACATGGAAACATGGAATATTATCGCTTTTGGATTTATTTTAAACGCATATGGCATAATTTTGGTGAATAAAAGCACCTTTTACTAAAAAAAAAAGCACATTTTACCTAAAAAGCACCTTTTGCTCCAAAAAGCACTTTTTCCAAAATCAAGCAGCACTTTTACTGTTTTAGTTTTTTAAAAAGGGCAAAATCCCTGTCCCTACGCTAACTCATCTGACTCCTTCTTTGACAGGCAGGAATATTATGATGAGGGCCTGAAGCAGTGAATGGCTTTAACTTTGAGAGCAGCTTCCTGTGAATACCATCAAATCTCACAGAGAACTTTGGTACTTCAAGGTGGTCAGCTGGGTCAAGATCTGGTAATAAGGAAGAGGTTTCTTCTCTAGTAAAGACTGATGCAAATTGGTCATTCAGTAAGTTTGCCTTTGCTCTGCTGTCACTCTGCAGCATGCCATTTTTCAGAAGGGGGCGACACCAGAATTGTCACAACCCTTCTTTTGATAAAAGACCACAGTTTTTTAGAATTTCCAGAAGAATCATCGCATATATCGGCGACGTAGTTGTTGTAAACTTGGCGGGACTCAAACTGCATTTGCTTTTTTAAGAACTTATTAGGCCTATACCTGGAACGGTTCTTTTATTTTAGAGATCTGTAGGCTCTTTTCTTCTTTCTGGCAAGACGTTTCAAGTGACCATTAATCCATGGGCACATGTGGTGGTTAACTAAAGTTTATTCCGTCAAATCAATGAATTTATCCCTTAGACTAATAGTGAGTACGTCTTAGTTAGACTACTAGTCTTACATACAATACATGTCTTAAAATACAGGATTGCCCACCAATTACCGACATATGACCAGTTGCCGAGTTACTCATACAAACAATATATTAAATCCATGCTTTCAAGCCTCTGTGCATTTGGCTCAAAATACGGAGTATTACAAAGTCTATTCAGTAATTAATTTGGTAAACAATGCTCAAAATTCGGAAGTCTTGTCAAGGTTTTACATTCCAATAAAAATGGGCTAGGCTTTTGAGATTTGGACCATCAACAATATGTGTAAGAAGAAGAAATAACTAATAATAAATCCAACGGCTAGCTTACCTGTTGTGTTATTAATCCTTCTTCTGTGACAAGCCAATGTGTTGATCCTTCAGAAATCGGTAAATTTTGCCAAAATAACACGGCGATCAACAGGACAGAAAAATTCCGTGTCCTACGGACCGCCATCTTCTTTCGATGTTCTGTATGAGGGCGCTATTTCGGCACTGTGGCTCCGCGCCAGGGGTGATGGTGCACAAAAACTGCAGGCTCCACAGATTTCCGATAGAATATACTGCATTTATGTAGACCTGGCAAAAATATACAAAAGTTTCGTTGCAAAACTAGCACTTACTACAACTGTAATCAACAGCAATTATAATTGGCCGGAGTGGGCGGCTGGAATCATGTGGCACGGAGTGAACTACTTTTTGAAATGCTGTTGGCGTGTGGACGTTTTTTATAGTCTTCAGGCTTCAGCTATTATTTATACTCATCAATTATGTCAACGAAGCTATTATTATGATTATGCTCACACAATATGACTCACAAACACTGAATGGTTCTCTCCCTGATGCTCCGATTATCACTAAGGACCCGGACAGTATAACGTAGCTGAGTGACTGAGGGGCTTTGTGAATTTAAATTCCAACATATCAAGAGTGATGCGCAATTATATTTGTTTCGATATGGAAGTGGAAAGATGTTCACCGATAGAGGGCTAATCATGAACAAAAGGACGGGCAGACTCAGGGGGGGGGGGGGGGGGGGGGGGGGAGCGATAAAAGCCGTAGCTATAATATTAACAGCTCGATCTCGAACGAAAGCTACAATAAAAAAAATCTATTTGGGGGCGATTTTCCCCTTTACACTCAAATTTTGAAGATAGTATCAATAATCGATATATTTGTGTGTGTGGAAGTGCCTTAAGTTTCTATTTTTAGAATTTCTTTCCCTTTTTCTCTTTTCCCTCTACTCACCTCCTTTTCTTTCCCCTTTTCTCCCTCTCTTTCCCCCTTTCCACCATTCTTTTCCTTACCTTCCAAACTTCCCCAACAAATTAAAGGTGGGCGACTCGCCCACCTCACTCACCTTGCCCCCCCCCCCCCCCCCCCCCCCCCTCCCCCTTCCCTCATTCACTCACACTCACACTGACAACTGCAAGCTGCAACAAAATCAATGCATTTCAAATGTGGTGTTGGCGCCGCCGGATGCTAAGGATGACCTGGGTCATAGAGCTAGAGGTTGATGTGAAGACAAGGCTACTTGGGCTGATCAATTCCCAAACTCTCTCTTATTCGGTCATATTGCCAGACGCCAAGAAAACGGTCTAGAGAAGGTGATCATGCGGGGCAAGATTGAGGATGCACGCGGACCAGTCCGGCCAAGGTCAAGATGGTTTGACATAATAAAAACTCTGGTTGGGCATCCTATAACTTCAGTCATTTATCGATTGGCTGCTGACCGACGGAAGTGGCGTGTCATCACCAAAGTCACGAGCTGTCAGTCATGACAGCGACCAACCATCCGCAGTAAGGTCACTTTGTAATATAAGACCCGGGTTAGAAAAAGCAGGGCACCTGCTCTTTCTAACCCGAGTCTTACAAAGTGACCTCACCATCAGGGATAGCACTGGATCCAAAATGTGAGAGGTCCCATGACATTTTTCAGGACCCCGTAGGTCTTCAAAAAACAAATTTAAGGGGTCCCCCAAGAAAATGAGGGGTCCTGAAGTTTGGGTATTTAAAAAACTTTTTTACGGGCAGTTTTAATGGATTTATATTGTGAGCAAAGGATGGATATGTAATTTACAGAATTTCTTAAGGTTTCCATTTACACAAAAAGACGCCAACGTGTTGTAATTGGAGGCGAGAACTCACACTGGGTGAATGTCAAATCAGGTGTTCCCCAAGGCACGGTTGTAGGACCACTGCTTTTCCTTATATATCTCAATGACATGCCAAATGGTCTCAAGTCATCAATACGTCTCTTCGCTGATGACTGCGTTGTCTACAAAGAGATCAAATGCAAAAAAGATGCAGAAATCCTACAAAACGACCTTAAGACCCTGGATGCCTGGCAAAATAAATGGCAAATGTCATTCAATATTGACAAATGTTTTTTCCTGCGAGTCACTCACAAAAAGAAGCCATTAATAAGAGAATACACACTGGGGGAATCAATACTCAAACAAACAACATCACACAGTTACCTAGGGGTTGAAATCTCCAGTGATCTAAAATGGAACTCACACATTAGAAACATCACTACCAAAGCTAATAGATCACTCGGCTTCATCCGCCGAAACCTCTATTCATGTCCACAAAACCTCAAAGCAAATGCTTACACTTCTCTTGTCAGACCCTTACTCGAATATTCGAGTTCGGTCTGGGACCCACACACGGGAGAACAAATAAAGAAGGTGAAGCCATCCAGAGAAGAGCAGCGAGGTTTGTGACAAATGACTACGACTACACGAGCAGCCCGACTGAAATGATGAAAACACTAAAATGGGACTCCCTTCAAACAAGAAGGAAAATAAACAGAGTCACAATGATGCACAAAATCACAAACGGTCAGGCAGCCATACCAGCTCAACAGTTTTTACAACCGGTAACTTGATCCACCCGAGGTCTACACGACAACTCATACCTACGTCCATCAGGAAAGAAAGACTGCTGGATGCACTCATATTTCCCAAGCACAATTAAAGATTGGAACAATCTACCGCAACAACTAGTCTCTATCGCTGAGCCAGGAACTTTCAAAGAAGCTGTAACTAACCACTACAGACAAGAAATCAACCGCAACTAAATAGCACACCGCGCACAACAAATTCCTTCTCGCTTGGCTCCGGATGGAGTGTTGAGAAGTATTCTCACAGATACAGATGCTGATAGCATCATATTCACATGTTTAATAGTGCTGATAGCATCATATTCACATGTTATCTATTGCTGATAGCATCATATTCATCACTCGTTCGCATATTTTAACCTGAATATTCGTGAATACGCCCGTGTCCGGCATCGTCTGGCTCATATAATTTCCGTGACCCCATTGCATGCGAGGAACGTTATAGAGTGCGCTATTTTTGTTGTATTTGCATTTGCAGAATGTGCGCAGTTGATGAGAAACATACCCCTGCGACTGATCCGATCTACTCAGACTGGCGCGAATTTTGTTAATAACATCGTATCATGCATTGATCAAGTGTTATGTTGAATGTTTTTGCAAAACTGGTGAATTGAACCAGGGAGGTGATTGAACTGAGCACCGAACTGAGGTTTGGTATCAATCACATATCCCCTGAAGCATTTATTGGTAAGTATTTTTTACAAACAAATACTAGTCGATGTGTAAATTTTGAAAGCCTGCAACCAAAATCGTTGTGCCCAAGCAGGTACAGGTATTTGACTCTACGAAAACTAGCACAGACAGTCGGCCTTAGTTTTTGTTATATACTATAGCGGGAATAGGTTGAGCTATTTAACCCTGAGACTAAATACCTAGGTATATTAGTCTCAGATTTAACCAATCTATACATTCTACGGACACTAGACACTAAATATGATATCTGAAGCAAAAGTTTGACAATTCAGAAAAGATATGAAATGCCAAATATCTAATGCTGACTCGAGATCATCATTTCATAGCGTAGAGACGGAGAGAGAGCTATGATTAGTTCGCGACCAGTTTCTTCCGCTTGACCGGGTGTTTTATTTACAGATCCGTGGGCTTGCTGCCTAGTGCCACACTAGTCTCAATAGATTCCCTTATGGAGCCACTGTTGGACTCAGTGCCACACCACTCCCGCCATATTCATTGTGAACCGAACCGTAGATTGATTGTAGTGTGTAAAGGTGATAAGGGGGGCTATTCGCCCTTAGACCTATCATGTTTACCTATAATAAAGCAAGTGTTATGCCCTTTCTACAAGATTTATATCAGGTGAAGACTAGACCTGATAATCATGACCTCCGAGTCCGATTTCAGCTATAGTCCTAGAATCTTAGAATCTTAGAATCTCATCTGTCATTAACATTGGACATCATCAGACTACTGATGCTAGTACGATGCCAACAAGTGAAACACGTGATAATATACCTTGGATGCCACACCCTCTTGAAGATGAGTGTGGCTGGGTTAGGGAGACCTAAGTTGTAACCCAAAAAATGTGTGAGTTTTATCTTGAATCGAAGCAATGAGAAATGTGCAACAATGAAAAAACCAAACCGGATATGTGAAATGAGTAGAATGGAAATACTTTGACCCTTGATGGGTAACTTTGGCCCACCAAAAAAAAGAAGAGCTTATTTGTCAAACTTTGAGAAAAGTTTTATAGTAACATTTTTTAATTTGGTAATTACAATAACAGTATTACCTGCTACCAAATGATGTGTATCTGCAGTATCTGAAACTGCCCTACACACACTAAGCTGCAGGATTCTTTCTTTATGTAAAGGTATTTTTAGGAGAAATGTTTGCCATACAACACTTTTCAAAGTTGGCAGCAACGACAAATGTTGACGTTTTAGGCATACCCTATAGGCCTATACCAATTATTCATCGCCAATAATTGTTGCACCAGTTTTGGTATTAGACGAATCCCCATAATTATTTGTCTCATTATGTCTGTAAAATATTAGGGGCCAGAAATGTTTCATTTGGAAATTATAGTCTGAAATTTGGTGAATTACTGCCAAAGGTGGTTAACCACCAGCCAGTCTGTGTACTACTCAATGGGCACATGTCTTTTGACCTTGCGCTTCTAAAAATAGAACCATTGGAGTTATGCAACTCAAACTTTGGAATGCTCATGTAAAATAGAAAACATCAAGTTGTAAATCGGGTCATCTACCTTTAAACAGTTAGTTTATCCAAACCATTTAAAAGTACTGTAACCGATGTTCATTTATTTATATGAATTTTTCAGATGGAAACAAAGCAGATACATCTAGTGAGCGAAACTAACGGGCCATCATTTTGACAGCTGATCTTCATTGGGAACAAGAAAATACACCCAGAATCACAACAAAGGACTTAAAACCCGATTGTTTCATCCCACAGTGGTTTCATCCAGAGACATTCTTGCCCGACAAAAACTAATGGCTGCCTACATGAATTCTTATCATTATCTTCCATGGCTGAACCTTTTTGAGTGTGTCAGAAAACCCTTGAACATTTGCTAATGGGGAGACTGACCAATAAACAAATCCGTCTGCCATTCCCCGGAAATTTAGCACCTATGTCAAAAGCTGTCATCCACACAATATAGTCCTGTCCAGTACCAGTACCAGTACCAGAACCTGAACCTGAGAACTTGGACCCTTTGGGTGTGTCAGAAAACCCTTGTACTTGAACACTTGCTAATGGGAGACTGACCAATCAACAAATCCGTCTGCCATGGTCTCTATCCTTTCATGCCCCGGAGAGACTTCACCTAATGCCACTCAAAAGCTGTCAGCCACACAAACCAGAAGCAGAACTAGAACTAGAACTTCAGAACTTGGACCTGCAGCAACTTGATTTACAAGCTAAGTAGATTTTGTTTCTGATATTTGTTTATTGTATTGTTTTTACAATCTCGGCGTTGCAATTCATCTGTGAGACACGATTCTGGTGAGAAAACATAATAATATACTTTTACCCCGGTGGTATGATGCGAGGATCGTGGGAAATAACGGAATGTTCGTGATTTCGTTTCAAAAGAGAGCTCAAAGAAGCCTTGTATTTAATTTGGCTGACCCATTATAAACGGCCTGACGGCCAGATGGGGAGAACATTCACACTTTAAATGTTCTAAGTAAGATATCTTATCAATTGATATCAAAATTATATATTTTGAGGGATGGGTCGACACATCGTTCAAATTATATAAATGGAAATATCAAGTGATGAGATATTTTACACTGAGTATGGAAAGTGGGTTTGTACTTTCAATTTGGTTCCAAATTTGTTTCATGTATTGGCTGGCTAGTAAAGCATTTGATCTAAATGGCGTGGCGTCACGCCATATATTTCAGCTATATTATAGTCGATGGCTTTTATAATAAATTGTATGATGGCATGTGTTGGTACAATGCGTCTGAAAACAATATTCACAAATCCTTAATTATTCCAGAATGAATGCTAATGACGAGATGACTGCTGACAACAAGTGGGTTCGTCACATTATAGCAATCAATCAACAACCACTGCATTACTGAAAGGTTTTATCACATAATGGTCGCGCCGAGTGGAACATATATCCTCATCGAAATATCAATGAAAGAAAGAAGACGAGAACACATCTCTTCATCAACCAACAATAATGCACCACGAACCTGTACCCATATGACTTATGCAAAGATGTCAGAGAGACAAGAACAACATTAGAGGTAGGAAAAATAGAGGTAGAAAAAATAAAACTTTAGTAATATCAAATTGTATTGTTTCGGCACAGTCTATAATGGTCCTTAACCGTTGGGACAGCTGGTATACCTCCCCCAAACAAACAAAAACAAAACAAAAAGCAACAACAAACAAAAGGGGGAAGGGGAGCATTGACAGATCCTGTGGGGATGGCGCCCCGATTCTTTTCAGCATTTTTTCACATAGGTAATGCTAAACGAAGTACCATCTGAAATTATAGAGTTAATTTGCAATCTTCCATGTAAATTTCGTGAACTTCTACAAACACTTTTTACATTCTTTATTTGATCACCCTACACATGTTTAATACCTGGTGATTGGTTGACCGATTTTTTTTACTGAAAGCCCTATATCATACCTTTTTTTTACCACTTTTATTTTTAATTCAATAAAATACAAAGAAAAAAATGACATTGGTAAAGGGTGAGCCAGAAAATGTATATGATGTTATTACCATTAAATACAGTAGCGTCTCCCGCGGGGTCAGGGGAGGGTGGGGCTTTAACCGTAAAGGCCAAATTAAACTACCGGGCTAAAAAAGCGAAGTGAAGGGAAGAAGAAACGGGAAGAAAGGGGAGAGAGGAAGAGAAAAGGGGAAAGGGAAAATGGAAAGGAAAGAGAAAACAGGAAGAAGAGGAAAGGAAAAGGGCCGAAAGGAAAAGAAAGGGAGAAGAGAAAGATAAAAAGGGAAGGAAAGGGAAAAGGAAAGATGAAAACGAAGAGTGGGAAGGGGAGAGAGGACGGAAAAGAATTATGTACTAGAAGTGGAAATCGATAAGGGAAGAGATTTAACCAACCAATGATTTATCATGTGTGAGCGTGTATTACTTAACTTTGTAACTTTCATATTATAGGACAGGGAATCCGACCCCCACTTTGACTTTGGGAGAAATGATGAAAATCAAATACTACAGATGCACAATATTTTATGGTGTTGAAAATTTTAAATGTTTAAAAATTTACTTCAGAGTCCCGCGGGACGAGCATTTTTTGAATCGACGTTTTCTTGTACATAGAGGGCTGATTTTTCTTAATCCTTATAGGTGTAAGTTCATACATGTAATACAATTATAAAAATATACTAATCCCAGTTTTTATCATAATTGAGGGCGCATCCTCCAACACATCTCTTAGTGCCCCTTTAATGATGGCCAGATTTGTGTAAATATGTTTTTAAAATTCTCAAGTTTAGAATGCGGCGTCATTCTGTGGAATAGAGAGCCCATCATCTACTGACGTCACCTTGTTTAAACAATGATTTCGATTTTGCCTAATGAAATTTAAAACAAAAACCTAAAGGAGTGTTTGGTTTCATTGCTCTTCTTTGTTTAGTGAATGCACGCGGAGTTCGGAGCAGATTTTAATCGTCAAATGTTCGAGAGCCCATCACCAATGTCAATCTTAGGAATTTCTTCTATTTATATTACAGGATTATGTAATTTCAATATAGGCTAGGTCTGATAGATTAAAAATGACGAGATTTAAAAAAATATATATATATAAATGCATGCAGACAATAACAAAAATGCGCGTACAAAACGGTAATAGCAGTGTGGCGGCACAGGGAGCAATGACCGCCCCCCCCCCCTGTCACGATCCTTGCTACCCAGTCATCTCAAGCCCCACCCACCCATCTTGGGTATTTATCGGGGTGGGGGGGGGGGGGGGGGGGGAGGGTATTTTTCCCGGTAGACTTGGTAACTTTTTCCCGGTGGACTTTACTAGGCTGCGGATTGCCGCCGCCTCGTCAAACATTTGAGAGCGTGACGTGACGTGGGGTCCCCAAACTGGCACAAAAAATCGAGCTCGATAACTTAACCAAAAGTGCTATCTAAACCCACCCGACTCAAATTGATGCCCTCGCCCGCGTCCCATCTCTGTATTTACAGAAAATACAAAAATTCACTTCTACCATTTTAAGCCCAGGGGGGGGGGGGGGGGGGGGGGGGGGGAATACGCTAGCGCCCCCCCCCCCCCCCCCCCCCCTAAAACAATCGAAAATATTGACTTTTAAATCAAAATTATTAACTAATATTGGTCTAATTTTGGACCAAAGATTACACTAATTTCAGGCAATTGCCAATTAAAAACCCAAATGGTTCACGCACCTCGATACAATTCTTGTCATGACCTCTTTGTTTAATCGAGCATAACTTTTAAATAAAAGCAATTATAAATCCCCACAAAATGTTTTTGTTATGATATTATTTATTTTGCACTAGGAAAGTATGTCACCGTAGCGTGTATCCTTTGCCTAAAGACATAACTGTAATTGTCTACTTTTATTGTTGCAGGATGTACATGTATGTCTATAAAAATAAATAAATAAATGTATAGAGATATGCATATTATGGTATATATTCAGCTAGCTAAAGCTTGGTTAAAAGCGCTCTCGATGTAAAAACTATATTATTTGGCTATACTCTGAACGGTAAAACTATTCTCTGTAATGACAATGACATTATCTGCCCCTTAATTGTGGAACTGATTTATTTCCTCACATTTTACTCATTTTATTCGTGGTTCTTTTCTTTCAGTGTACGACTGTATTATACCTGCTGGATGCTGGACATTTTGAATAGAAAAGGAATTGTCATGCGATTGCCTGTGAAGATTCAACAACAACGGTTGCCGACTGCTTTGAATATTAGGAACAGTAACACTTTCCACGCGGCAGGCGTCTGCAGACGACATTCCAACATTTCACAAAATGTTTCAAAAATGTCACAATTATTGAATTTCATTATCATATTTGGAATCGCCACGAGAAATGCATTGAAATAAGTACAAACATGCATAGTATTGGTTCAGTATTCCTTGAGATAGACAAATCTGTTTTGTAGGCCTATATGGTAAAACTAATAGCCGCGTGGAAAGTATTAAGGAACACACAATTTTAATGGTGGCAACTGGAAACCAATAATTTAGATCATGCTTTTCATTTTGAGCATCGGTTAAATTTTATATTCCCTTATGTACCCAACCTTTCCAATCACCACAAATATTTAAACAAGCCAACGTTATAGACGATGCCAATCTTATTTCCCGCTGATTTGACATATTCCAAATTGAACCAACTTTGTTTTTACCTAAAACGTTGGTGGCTTGAAAGAAAAAGACAAACAAATAACAAACACATTGATTGTTTATTATCTATAGGAACAAATTATACTTTTTTAAATGTTTATTATCTATAGGAACAAATTATACTTTTTTTTAAATTGAGCAAGCCTACAATTTGCCTATTATAATTACGCGTGTGATTATTTATTGAGTCGTATCCAGCAATAATAACCAATCGTTCAATATTTCCTCAAACGGGAAGATTAATTCTTAATCAAGTTCTCAAGCAACATGACCAATGTTTTAATCAGCCAAGATAAAATAAGTCATTATTTCATGCCTACTAGAAATTATCGCTAAACGGGAAGATTAATTCTTAATCAAGTTCTCAAGCAACATGACCAATGTTTTAATCAGCCAAGATAAAAGAAGTAATTATTTCATGCCTACTAGAAATTATCGCTATACTACCTTTTACCCTTCATTCACTACTAACAGATTTGGGGTGCACTATCATTGGGTATAAATGCAGAGCTTGGTTATCATGCATGCCTCTGATGCCTGAACTCTGCCATTGAACCCTATTTATTACTAACCCAATTAAAAGGTTAAAGGGGGTATAAATGCAGAGCTTGGTTATCATGCATGCCTCTGATGCCTGAACTCTGCCATTGAACCATATTTATTACTAACCCAATTAAAAGGTTAAAGGTAGTTTAGTATATGATTTCTAGAGAAAGTTCAAGAAATTGTCACCTAATAATGCAACAGTAGAATAATTATTCTTCCGAAGCCAAACTCTTTCATTTATACATTACGATGACGATACGATTCAAAAAGTATTCATATTAAATTGCTTTTCGGTTAGAATTATAGTAACCTTCATTTAAATAGGCAGATAAGATGAATTTTATCAGTATTTTTATAAAGCATGAATCACTTGTGTCTTGTGTCTTTTATTATGTGTATTGTGTAATATTGTGTAATATATCAAATGTGAATAATCCATAGTGCCAATTGAGAAATCTAGATTGTGAATAAAACTTTTGGATTATGAAAAGTTTTTGAATAACTTGCACAAATAATAATCCGGATTATGCAAGTTGATTTATTTGCACAATCTGGATTAATTTTGAATATCCAAATAAAATTTGAATACTCTGGAGTATGCAAATACAAATTTGAATAACTGGATTATGCAAATATACATTCAAAAATCCTTATTATGCAAATACAAATTTGAATAATCTGCAGTATTCAAATTTGAATAATCCGGATTATGCAAATCCAAATCAACTGGATTATCCAAATAACCTGGATTATGCAAATATAAATTTGAATATCCAGATTATCCAAATATAAATTTGAATAGTCCGGATAATACAAATTTGAATAATCCAAATTTGTATTATCCTGATTATTCACATTTATATTTGCATAATCCGGATTATTCAAATGTATTTTGAATAATCCAGTTTATTCAAATTTATATAGTCCGGATTATTCAAATTGGATAATCCTGATTAGTCAAATTTATATAATCCAGATTATTCAAATTTATATTTGCATAATTCCAGTTTATTCATCAAATTTATATGATCCGGATTATTCAAATTTATATTTTGCATAATCCAAGTTTGTATTTTGTATTTGATCCGGATTAATCAAATTTATATTTGCATGATCCAGATTACAAATTTATATTTGTGTAATCCGGATTATTCAAATTTATATTTGATCCAGATTAGTTAAATTTATAATCCAGATAAGTCAAATTTATATTTGCATAATCCGGATTATTCAAATTTATATTTGCATAATCCAGTTTAGTCAAATTTATATTTTTGCATGATCCAGATTACAAATTTATATTTGCATAATCCGGATTAGTCAAATTTATATTTGCATGATCCAGATGAGTTAAATTTATAATCCAGATAAGTCAAATTTATATTTGCATAATCCAGTTTAGTCAAATTTATATTTTTGCATGATCCAGATTACAAATTTATATTTGCATAATCCAGTGTATTCAAATTTATATTTGCAGAATCCAGATTTTTCAAATTTATATTTGCATAATCCAGTTTAGTCAAATTTATATTTGCATAAACCAGATTTGCATAATCCAGATTATTCAAATTTATATTTCCATAATCTTGCATGATCCAGATTACAAATTATATTTGCATAATCCGGATTAGTCAAATTTATATTCGCATAATCCTTATTTCAGAGGGAGTAAGTTAATTTGATGGCCATTCCAAAGGGGTAAGTGTATTTGATGGAATAGCCATTTCAGAGGGGAACAGCCTTTTTGTTTATTTGATGGAACAGCCTTTTATTTCAGAGGGAGTGAGTTTATCTGATGGAATAGCCATTTCAGAGGGGGTAAGTTTATTTGATGGAACAGCCATTCTAAAGGGGGTAAGTTTATTTGATGGAATAGCCATTCCAAAGGGGGTAAGTTTATCTGATGGAATAGCCATTTCAGAGGGGGTAAGTTTATTTGATGGAACAGCCTTATTTCAGAGGGAGCAAGTTTATTTGATGGAATAGCCATTTCCGAGGGAGTAAGTTTATCTGATGGAATAGCCATTTCAGAGGGGTAAGTTTATTAGATGGAATAGCCATTCCAGAGGGGGTAAGTTTATTTGATGGAATAGCCTTTTATTTCAGAGGGAGTAAGTTTATTTGATGGAATAGCCATTTCAAAGGAGATTTGCATAATCCGGATTATTCAAATTTATATTTTTGCATAATCCAGATTAGTCAAATTTATATTTGCATAATCCAGTTTAGTCAAATTTATATTTGTATAAACCAGATTATTCAAATTTATATTTGCATAATCCGGATTATTCAAATTTATATTTTTGCATAATCCAGATTAGTCAAATTTATATTTGCATAATCCAGTTTAGTCAAATTTATATTTGTATAAACCAGATTATTCAAATTTATATTTGCATAATCCAGATTTGCATAATCCGGATTATTCAAATTTATATTTGCATAATCCAGATTAGTCAAATTTATATTTTTGCATGATCCAGATTACAAATTCATATTTGCGTAATCCGGATTATTCACATTCATATTCGCATAATCAAGATTTGCATAATCCGGTTTATTCAAATTTATATAATCCAGATTAGTCGAATTTATATTTGCATAATCCGCATAATCCAGATTATTCAAATTGATAATCCGGATTATTCAAATTTATAATTTGCATAATCCGGATTATTCAAATTTATATTTGGCATAATCCAGATTATTCAAATTGGTATTTATATTTGCATATATATAATCCAGATTAGCATAATCCAGATTAGTCAAATTTATATTTGCATAATCCGGATTATTCAAATTTATATTTGGCATAATCCAGATTATTCAAATTGGTATTTATATTTGCATATATATAATCCAGATTAGTCAAATTTATATTTGCATAATCCGCATAATCCAGATTATTCAAATTGATATTTGCATAATCCGGATATTCAAATTTATAATTTGCATAATCCGGATTATTCAAATTTATATTTTGCATAATCCAGATTATTCAAATTGGTATTTGGATTTATATTTGCATAATCCAGATTATTCAAATTGGTATTTGGATTTATATTTGCATTCTCCTGATTATTCAAATTTATATTTGCATTCTCCAGATTAGTCATAATCCGCATTATTCAATTTGAATAATCCGCATAATCCAGATTATTCAAATTTATATTTGCTTAGTCAATTGGCTTATTAACATTTGAATTATCCGAATTATGCCAATATTGAATAATAAACAATACACATAATAAAAGACAAGTGATTCATGCTTTTTTAATACAGAATACAAAAATCCATCTTATCTGCCTATTTAAATAAAGCTTACTATAATTTTAATCGAAAAGCAATTTAATATAAATACTTCTTGAATCGTATCCTCATCGTAATGTATAAATGAAAGAGTTTGGCTCCGGAAGAATAATTCTTCCACTGTTGCATTGTTAGGTGACAATTTTTTGAAGTTTATCTAGAAATCATATATACTAAACTACCTTTTGGGTTAGTAATAAGCAGGGTTCAATGGCAGAGTTCAGGCATCAGAGGCATGCATGATAACCAAGCTCTGCATTTATACCCAATGATAGTGCACCCCAAATCTGTTAGTAGTGAATGAAGGGTAAAAGGTAGTATAGCGATAATTTCTAGTAGGCATGTAATAATGACTTCTTTTATCTTGCTGATTATAAAACATTGGTCATGTTGCTTGAGAACTTGATTAATTGAGGAAATTCTGAATGATTGCTGGATACGACTCAATAAAATAAATAATCACACGCGCAATTATAATATGCAAACAATTGTAGGCTTGCTCAATTTTAAAAGTATAATTTGTTCATTGGCATCGTCTATAACGTTGGCTGTTTAAATCTTTGTGGTAATTGGAAAGGTTGGCACATAAGGGAATATAAAATTTAACCGATGCTCAAAATGAAAAGCATCATCTAAATTATTAGGTTTCCAGTTGCCACCATTAAAATTGTGTGTTCCTTAATACTTTTCACGCGGCTATTAGTTTTGGCCATATACAAAACAGATTTGTCAGAAACTATCTCAAGGATTACTGAACCAATACTATGCATGTTTGTACTTATTTCAATTCATTTCTCATGATGATTCCAAATATGATAATGAAATTGAATAGACATTTTAAAAACATTTTGTGAAATTTTGAAATGTCGTCTGCAGACGCCTGCCGCGTGGATGGTGTTAACATGGTTAATGTTCCTAATATTCAAAGCAGTCGGCAACCGTTGTTGTTGAATCTTCACAGGCAATCGCATGTCAATTCCTTTTCTATTCAAAATGTCCAGCATCCAGCAGGCATAATACAGTTGTACACTGAAAGAAAAGAACCACGAATAAAATGAGTAAAATGTGAGGAAATAAATCAGTTCCACAATTAAGGGGCAGATAATGTCATTGTCATTACAGAGAATAGTTGTACCGTTCAGAGTATAGCCTAATCATTACATTTTACATCGAGAGCGCTTTTAACCAAGCTTTAGCTAGCTGAATCTACCATAATATGCATATCTCTATACATTTATTTATTTATTTATTTTTATAAACATACATGTACATCCTGCAACAATAAAAGTAGACAATTACATTTATGTCTCTAGGCAAAGAATACACGCTACGGTAACATACATCCTAGTCTAGTGCAAAATAATTAATATCATAGGCCTACCAAAAACATTTTGTGGGTGTTTATAATTGCTTTTATTTAAAAGTTATGCTCAATTAAACAAAAAGGTCATGACAAGAATTGTGTCGATGTGCGAGAATTGTTTTTTTTTTTAGGGACGCACCATTTGATTTTCAGGGGGCATGGAAGTTGGGTTCGGGGGCAATTTCTTTTTTCCCCGCCGAAGTCGGCGACATTTTTTTTCTTCGGCGGCAAGGTTTGTTTGTTTTTTTTGGGCAAAGGTGGCATTTTTTTTTTAAGGTTTGACTGTTTTTCTTTACAAAGCCTGATGGCTTTGACCGGGAAGAACAGGGCTTTGACCGGGAAGAACAGCTCAAACTACCGGGCTTAAAATGGTAGAAGTGAATTTTTGTATTTTTGGTAAATACAGAGATGGGATGCGGGCGATGGCATCAATTTGCATGATTTGAGTCGCGTGGGTTTAGATAGCACTTTGACTTTAGTCACATCGTTTAACTAGACGTAATTCTCCAAAATTTGTTTAACTTAAATACGCGTCTAACTCACTAAAAAGTGTCTAACTTTAAACATGGTTATGGGGGTAGTTTAAAGCGCGTTTAACTAAACTCATACACCAACTGTATGCCTTGAATAATCACTCAACCGTGCCTGCTGCAAGCTGACGTTCAGATCGTGTAGTATTAAAAATACATGTGCTTTTGAGGTATTCGGTCGATATCTATTGTAATCCATTAGGGCCACAACAAATATAAATACCTGTATACAGTAACGCACGACCACTCTGGAGACGAGATTCGCGTAATTTAAAACCGTGTTTTGTTAAACCATGGAATTATCTCTTTCTAATAATTCCTGGTTAAACACGGTTTAAGCTAAAACCGTGTATATTAGTACGAGAATACGGCCTTATGATTTCAGATGGTAGTTCGTACGTGTAGCATTACCTATGTGAAAAAATGCTGAAAAGAGTTGGGGGCTCCCTCCCCAGAGGATCTGTCAGTGATCCCCTTCCCCCTTTTTTGGGGGGGGGGGGGGGGGGGAGAGGGGTGTACTGGGGGTATACCATCTGTCCCAAAGGTTAAGGACCTTAATAACGCGGCTGTTGGTTTTATTAAATACAAAAAAACCCCAGATTTTTCAGAAACCTTTCTCAAATGTCAACTACGGTACATTGACGCATCATATGGTTATCAATTTGATATGAGTTATCTTCAGTAGATAGCAACATTATAACAATTTGATATGAGTTATCTTCAGTAGATAGCAACATTATAACAATTTGATATGAGTTATCTTCAGTAGATAGCAACCTTATAACAATCTGGTATTAGCTATATTAAGTAGATAGCAACATTATAACAATCTGATATGAGTTATCTTCAGTAGATAGCAACATTATAACAATTTGATATTAGCTATATTAAGTAGATAGCAACATTATAACAATTTGATATTAGCTATATTAAGTAGATAGCAACATTATAACAATTTGATATTAGCTATATTAAGTAGATAGCAACATTATAACAATTTGATATTAGCTATATTAAGTAGATAGCAACATTATAACAATTTGATATTAGCTATATTAAGTAGATAGCAACATTATAACAATTTGATATTAGCTATATTAAGTAGATAGCAACATTATAACAATTTGATATTAGCTATATTAAGTAGATAGCAACATTATAACAATTTGATATTAGCTATATTAAGTAGATAGCAACATTATAACAATTTGATATTAGCTATATTAAGTAGATAGTAACATTATAACAATTTGATATTAGCTATATTAAGTAGATAGCAACATTATAACAATTTGATATTAGCTATATTAAGTAGATAGCAACATTATAACAATTTGATATTAGCTATATTAAGTAGATAGCAACATTATAACAATTTGATATTAGCTATATTAAGTAGATAGCAACATTATAACAATTTGATATTAGCCATATTAAGTAGATAGCAACATTATAACAATTTGATATTAGCTATCTTCCAATAAGGATACTGGGACGTATCCTTTCAGGTCTATCTGAAGGATTACTGAACCCCTACTAATCATGTTTGTACTTATTGTAAAGCATTTCTCATGGTGAATCCAAATATGGTAATGAAATTCAATAATTTTGACATATTTGAAACATTTTGTGACATTTTGGAATGTCGGCTGCAGCTGCCTGCCGCGTGAAAAGTGTTAACAATCCTGCCATATAGAATGTGCCGAAACAATACAATTTGATATTATTAAAATGTTATTTCTTTTCTACCTCTATTTTTCCTACCTCTAAGTCTAATGTTGTTCTTGTCTCTCTGACATCTTTGCATAAGTCATATGGGTGCAGGTTCGTGGTGCATTATTGTTTGTTGATTGTTGGTTCTCGTCTTCTTTCATTGATATTTCTATGAGGATATAATGTTCCAGTCGGCGCGACCATTATGTGATAAAACCTTTCAGTAAAAGCAGTTGTTGTTGATTGATAATTGCTATAATGTGACGAACCCAATTGTTGTCAGCGGTCACCTCGTCATTAGCATTCATTCTGGAATAATAAAGGATTTGTGAATATTGTTTTCAGTCGCATTGTACTAACACATGCCATCATGCAATTTATTATAAAAGCCATCGACTATAATATAGCTGAAATATATGGCATGACGACATTTAGATGAAATGCTTTACTAGCCAGCCAATACATGAAGACAAATTTGGAACCAAATTGAAAGTACAAACCCACTTTACATACTCAGTGTAAAACGTCTCATCACTTGATATTTCCATTTATATAATTTGAACGATGTGTCGACCCATCCCTCAAAATATATAATTTTGATATCAATTGATGAGATATCTTACTTAGAACATTTAAAGTGTGAATATTCTCCCCATCTGGGCATATATAATGGGTCAGCAAAATTAAATACAAGGCTTCTTTGAGCTCTCTTTTGAAACGAAATCACGAACATTCCGTTATTTCCCACGATCCTCGCATACCGCCGGGGTAAAAGTATATTATTATGGTTTTTCTCACCAGACATGCCAGAATCGTGTCTCACAGATGAATTGCAACGCCGAAATTGGGCATAATTCTGTTGTACCCTACACACCTACATCGGTAGTATGCGTCGTTCTTAAAAATCATGCACTATGAATACCTCTGTGAAGGGTATAACAGAATTACTCCCGAAATTGTAAAAGCAATACGATACAATATCAGAAACAAAATCTACTTAGCTTGTAAATCAAGTTGCTGCCGGCCCCAGTTCTGAAGATGTAATTCTGCTTCTTGACAGCTTTGATATTGGCATTAGGTGAAGTTTCGCCGGGGCATGATAGGATAGAGACCATGGTAGACGGATTTGTTGATTAGTCAGTCTCCCATTAGAAAGGGTTCAAGTACAATTTCTGACACTCCCAAAGGGTCCCAAGTTCAGGTTCTGGTACTGGTACTGGACAGGACTATATTGTGTGGTTGACAGCTTTTGACATAAGGTGCTGAATTTCCGGGGAATGGCAAACGGATTTGTTTATTAGTCATCCCTTTAGCAAGTGTTCAAGGGTTTTCTGACACACCCCAAAAGGTTCATCCTTGGAAGATAATGATAAGAATTCTTGTAGGCAGCCATTAGTTTTTGTCGGACAATAATGTCTCTGGGTGAAACCACTGTGGGATGAAACAACCGGTTTTTAAGGCCTTTGTTGTGATTCTGGGTGGTTTTTTCTTGTTCCAAATGAAGATCAGCTGTCAAAATGATGGCCCGTTAGTTTCGCTCACTAGATGTATCTGCTTTGTTTCCATCTGAAAAATTCATATAAATAAATGAACATCGGTTACAGTACTTTAAAATAGTTTGGATAAACTAACTGTTTAACTAGTGCAACAATTATTGGCGATGAAGAATTGGTATATAGGGTATGCCTAAAAACTTCAACATATGTCGTTGCTGCCAACTTTGGAAAGTGTTGTGGCAAACATTTCTCCTAAAAATACCTTAAAATAAAGAAAGAATCCTGCAGCTTAGTGTATAGGGCAGTTCCAGATACTGTAGATACACATATCATTTGGTAGTAGGATAATATGCTGTTGTAATTACCAAATTAAAAAATGTCACTTTAAAACTTTTCTCAAAGATTGACAAACAAACTCTTTCTTTTTTTGGTGGGCCAAATTTACCCATCAAGGGTCAAAGTATTCCCATTCTACTCATTTCACATAATCCGGTTTGGTTTTGGAAGTTGGGTTCAACGCCGAAATTGGCCAGTGTGGAAAATTCTCCTAAGTGCACCGTTTAAGCTGATTATCATAATTTTAAACGGTATGTACATCAAGGTATACATCAATACAATTGATATCTCCTTGAAAATTGTTTGAGAATCCAATACTTTGGTTTTTACATTGTTGCAAATTTCTCATTACTTCGATTCAAGATAAAACTCACACATTTTTTGGTTACAAATTAGGTCCTCCCTAACCCAGCCACACTCATCTTCAAGAGGGTGTGGCATCCAAGGTATATTATCACGTGTTTTACTTGTTGGCATCGTACTAGCATCAGTAGTCTGATAATGTCCAGTGTTAATGACAGATGATATAGGACTAGCTGAAATCGGACTCGGAGGTCATGATTATCAGGTCTAGTCTTCACCTGATATAAATCTTGTAGAAAGGGCATAACACTTGCTTTATTATCATGATTATAGGTAAACATGATAGGTCTAAGGGCGAATAGCCCCCCTTAGTCACCTTTACACACTACAATCAATCTACGGTTCGGTTCACAATGAATATGGCGGGAGTGGTGTGGCCCACTGAGTCCAACAGTGGCTCCATAAGGGAATCTATTGAGACTAATGTGGCACTTCAGCAGCCCACGGATCTGTAAATAAAACACCCGGTCCGGTGCCTGCCACCGGGCCAATCGGAAGATACTGGTCGAGAACTAGCTCTGAATCATAGCTCTCTCTCTCTCTCTCTCCTTCTCCCCCCACCCCTTGAGAATGTGGAGAGCTATGAAATGAATCTCGAGTCAGCATCATCAGATGTGGTATTTCATCTTTTCTGAATATAATTTGTCAAACTTTTGCTTCAGATATCATATTTAGTGTCCGTAGAGTGTATAGATTGGGTAAATCCGAGACTAATATACCTAGGTATTTTAGTCTCAGCTGGGTTAAATAGCTCAACCTTTTCCCGATATAGTATATAGAAAATAAGGCCGACCGTCTGTCCTAGTTTTCGTAGAGTCAAATACCTGTACCTGCTGCAGTGGTCACACTACGATTTTGGTTGCAGGCTTTCAAAATTTACACTTATTTATAAAAAATACTTACCAATAAATGCTTCAGGGGATATGTAATTGATACGAAACCTCAGTTCGGTGCTTCAATTCACCAGTTTTGCAAAAACATTCAACATAACACTTGATCAACATGCATGCTACATGTATACGCTCATACGATGAGTTGTTATTAAAAATTCGCGCCAATCTGAGCAGATCGATCAATCGCCAAGGTATGTTTCTCGTCAACTGAGCACATTCTGCGCATACACCAAAAATAGCGCACTCTATAACGTTCGTCGCAAAGATTATAAGGCGTCGATGCTTTTTACTGTCTGTCTGTTAAACTTGAAAGGGAGAATATAACCCGTGTCATGTGACACACATTTAAAACAATGACTATCGCCAGTAAAATCAATGCTTTTAGGGTTCAAACTCAGTCAAAAGTATTGAGATTTGGTGTTAACACATGAGTTACTGGTGAGAAATTGCAACGTTCGGAACTAAGAATAAACCTGCAATAAGTGCTCAAAAATATGCAAGGAGCGCGTTCTTTTCAACCGTGAATTTCAAAAAACTTCTGGCGTCGAGGGGGGGGGGGGGGGGCGGCGGCGTTTCGCGCAGGCATGGATAGTAAAATAATAGTATAACTATAGGCCTATTCCTAAAACACCCCCCTTCCCAAAATCCTGCGTACGCCGCGCCTGCCTGAAACTTGTATGGTAGAGAGGCAAGACAGTCAAGTTAGTGATTCACTTGGATTTACCTGCATTGCAACAGTTGCGTAGCTAGGATTGTTTTCAGTGGGGGGGGGGGGGGGGGGGGGTGGGGGGGGGGGGGGGGGAGGGGGGGAGAGATTTCCAAAATGTTCGGGGTGGGGGGTGGGGTGGTTAGGGCATGTTTTACACAAAACGCGCTCGAAAATGGTATAATGCCTATAATACACACTACATCTAGAGAATGGGGCGTCGGGCACACTATAGCTTGGGGCGGGGCACAAAGGGCGTTTAAGGGGTTTTCTGTCAGGGGGCAACCCCCCACCCCCCTGCCCCCAGCTACGCCATTGCATTGCAACAAGGATTTACACGTAAACTCTCAAAGTTCTGGGCGGGACCCTATTTACTATAGGCCTTACACATGATACATGTAGTCGACTAAGGGACCGTTCATTATTTATGGTGGAGGGGGGGGGGGGACAAATTCGAGACTCGTATGTTAAAAATTACCTACCCCCCCCCCCCCCTACAGCTGAAACTGAAAATTACACGACCCCCCTGCTAACCAATAGCTTTTTACACCCCCCCCCCCCTAAAAAACCCCAAAAACCCACC
>CM069459.1:55424102-55507012 GCA_035610835.1 Ophiura sarsii | reverse complement strand
ACTCTGATAAATCTACATGCTGTACATCTCAGGTGTTTTTAATGTCTGAAAAGCATTATCGGGCTTATTACAAACACTGAATAGTATTGAGTCCCTATCTCTATTGAATACATAACACGCCACAAATTCATACATATAAAACAACAACAAAATCTCTACAATTCTTTTTTATAAAATAAAAAAAACGGGACAAATAATCAATAAATAATTTACTTTCATCGTTTCTAGACCTATACACTCATGTTATAATAGTATCATCCCATGACTTGTCGCCCTATGCGCCAAATACAATCCTGTGTACACAACTAGGCCTATTGGTAGGTATTTTGCTTTCTGGTTATGATAATATCATGATACCTAAAATACCAAGAATACTCCAGGTCAGTTGCCTAGTACACAAAGATAATACTAGGTCATTGGACTTTGCCCCAGGTACAGAATATCATAGATCATACACCATGCATAATTTTAAACACATTTACATTTATTTCAATGGCTAAAACACTTGTATAAAAACACTCAAAATGAGAAGTTGGTTTTATAAGGTAAGAAAGATTTTTTGTCAAAATATATATTTGTTTTTAACATTCTTTTATTCATAGTCTACTTAAAGGTATCAGTTGCCTACAAATAAACAGGTTTATCATATTGAACAAGGTTACGAGAAAAAGTTTTGAAAATTTGAAATCAATTCTGGCAAAGATATTCTTGGAAAAATGTTATGAAAATAGGATGAACAAAATCTTGGAAGAGCAATATAGTCCAGTGGGGATTTAGTAGAGGTAATAGTCATAATGATAATTAAGAACAGGGAAAAAGTGTACTTTAGGTCCCGTATACCAATCGTTCAATACCAGAACATAACAGTTGCCAGTATCACTCGATACTATGGTACTGTTCCAAATTGTGTTCACTGATTGGGTTCCAGTATCGTCCGATACTGGAACGTTTTTATGTTCCAGTATCGGGCGACACATGCTGCCAGTATAATTTGTCTCAGTATTGAAAGATACTGGAACATAATTTTGTTCCAGTATCGTCTGATACTGGTACATTTGATATGTCCCACTGGAACACTGACTTTGTACCAGTATCGAACGATACTGGGTGTTCCAGTATCGTACGATACTGGGTGTTCCAGTATCGTACGATACTGGGTGTTCCAGTATCGGAGGATACTAGGACAGTCCAGAATCTGGGACCAAAAATACACTTTTCCCCAAAAACAAAATTGTTGTTCTATTCAAACATGTTCATAAATTCAGTGAAAGTAAATTTGTTTCAGCCAAGTTTAATTTGAATAATTTCAGCGTTGCAAAACTGTGTTTGTATTATGTTGATATATTGTAGCACCACACTTTTTTGTGTTAACTTAATCTGTACTTTAACTTTACAACAGATGTGCCCTATTTGTTCAAATTTAATATTTTGTAAGATATTACTTTTAATCATGAATTCATCAGCTGAAAATGGTTGTTGTGTCGATTAGGGTTATACCAAATGCCCTTTAAGTTTCTAAAAATGACTTTGACAATACTTCATTTGTAGTATTGTATGCTATTAATACCAATTACTCAATTGGTAAATTCAATAGGTTAGTGATATTTCAAGGAACATGGTGTGTCATGACCTTTGACCCAACATCCTTTATTTTTTTCCTAATTTGGTCTAAAAACTGCCTTAATTGGATTTATGCTAATATACTGCCTTTATCTTTGACCCCAGTCCCTAAATGTGTTCATTATCTTTAAAAATAGGGACAACATTAAAGGTTTCTTCAAGTGAGTGAAAATCATCTTTGTTTAAAAATACATCAGTACTTCCATACATAGTGGTCAAAGTTCAAGTCTAGCAGTTTCCAAGACCTGATGATGCAACTTTGACACTGAGGATGAGAGTGACTATAAATATACAATTTTGTGTGTACAGTTTCTCTAATAATACACTCACAGGCACTCAATATTAATGAATCAATCAATTAACTTAATAACAAATATATATCTACATAATGATATACACTGTACAAATATAACAGGGGGCGTTAGGAAAAAACAACAATCCTTTCTTAAGGCGGCAATTTATCCTACTCGCTTAAGCCGATAAACCGACTCGTAAACAATCAGCCATCTTTTTTTAATATTGTCCTGCAAACCAATGTATTCAAATTTATCATCATGGCAATATATTTCACCGTTAAATGTATAATCTGGATCTTATCATCTAAATGCAAACATGACAATAGTCACTTTAAAAAACACCCTTTTTTACAAGTATTTATAACTTTTCAAAATTAGCTATATTTCAATAATTCATACTTTTCACACAAACAAATCTACATCATAAAATACAATAATTTAGCGATTAGTATTAAACTGTCCAAACTGAGCTGCTATTGCTATAAGCAAACAATAAATTATATAACAAGGTATTTCTAGACTTATAATACAGCATTTCTAGACTGAAAACAAGGTGTTTCTAGACTTTATAATAACAATTTTGCCATTTCTAGATCGTAGAGGCTTACATACTTTATAGCATATTCAGAAATAAGAAAACACTCGGGAGGCTCGTCTTTAACGCTTTCCACGCGGCAGGCGTCTGCAGACAACAGTTCAAAAATGTTGCAAAAAATGATTCAAAAATGTCAATATTATTTAATTCCATCCCCATATTTGGAATCACCACGAGAAATGCATTACAATAAGTACAAACATGCGTAGTATTGGTTCAGTAATCCTTGAGATAGACCCTATTCACGCGGCAGCCATTTTCCAAAATATGCCACCCAAGCCTCGTTCCCGTTTGGTGTATCTGCGCCTCGGCGCATTCAATAGAACTGCGGGCGACGCGTTGTACCAAAGCGAGCGGCGTACGCATCCTCACGCAAGCGCAGATATGCGTAATGGGAACGAGGCTTGGGTGGCAAATTTTAGAAAATGGCTGCCGCGTGAATATGGTCTATTGGTGCAATTGCGGATTGTGCAAATCGCACGCATTATATACATGCGTTCTGAAATACTTTTCACTTTTTTTTAACACTTTTCAAGCGGCAGGCAGCTGCAGACGACAATCCAATGTTTCACAAAATGTTTCAAAAAGGTCAAAATTGTTGAATTTCATAACCATATTTGGAAACGCCTGGTAAAATGCATTGAAATAAGTACAAACATGCCTAGTATTGGTTCAGTAATCCTTGAGAAAATTGCGAAAGATTTCTAACATGTATATGGTTAAAACTAATAGCCACGTGGAAAGTGTTAACTATTACTGGGTCTACACTTTTAAGTTAACTGAGGATTGCTTAATTTATTCTGAACAATCTATAGTCACCATGTTTCACTGAACAATCTATAGTCACCATGTTTCATTGTTTACGCCTTCAGACAAACACAATTAACAGAGATCATCACATATTAATTTTCATCTTAGCGTAAACTTTTCAATTTCAATGTCCTTTTTACTTGCTTGATTGAAAGTCACATGTATGCTTGATTAAATGCATGATTCTCACACCCTCCCTCAATCATTTGCGATGTCTGCTCTAACAAAACCATGAACAAATGCATGTTTACAGTAAGAAGAGTTTTTATTTTTAGATATCAAATTAATTCATAATTTATCTACATGACATTTTTGTCACCTTCACCAAAACTGTGAAACAAGACAAGTATTGATCATTCAAGATACCCATGTGATACCTATGTGATACCCATGTGATACCCATGTGATACCCATGTGATACCCATGTGATACCCATGTGATACCTATGTGATACCCATGTGATACCCATGTGATACCCATGTGATACCCATGTGATACCTATGTGATACCCATGTGATACCCATGTGATACCTTTAAAGCTTGTGATACCACAGCCTCACAGGGAGCCCATGTGATACATGAATATGATGCCAATATATAACACATGAGCACTACACATGATTGACATGTGTAAATATGAGATATTTCATGCGGGGTAACAACCCATGTGCCCCATTATGATAATAATGTGAAATTCATGTGATAACCATGTGACAACCCATATTACCCATGACTGACACATATGTAATACATGTCATCATTTTGAGCTACGTACAAGATCAACGTCATTAACCTGTCAAACCACAATCAATTTAACGCCACAAATGTCGTTCGCATTGAATTCGCAAGGAAATACACTGGTTTCCCTGCCGGACTATCATTAATTTGTTCAATGTTTCGTTAGCAGCAGGTCACATTTCGTCTAGACACAATAACAATAACAAAGTCATGAAAGAACATTACACATTAATCCATATTCAGTATGATACATTGTACTTAATTTGCATATAATTTGCATATACAATATAAAACCATATGTTACACCCCATGTCGTAGGGGAGAATAATAAATACTATGTACGGTACAATCTATACGCTATTAAAATAATTACGGGTTTTGCTGCAAACACCCTCAATTTCAGCAATTTAAGGCTATACATAACATTGGCTTACGAGGGAGTCATTTGTTTTCTTCAGAATCACAGAAATCAATGAGGGTAGCAAAAATATGTTTATTTTTATTTTTTATTAACGAATAGAAAGAAAAAAGGTTTTAAAAACCGAGATACGCATAAATAAATTCCTGCAAATTGTCAAATGAATACAGTAAGAATACTTCTCATTCACATTATGAATCTTCATTAATAGAATGAATTTCAATTACAATAAATATGAGTAGTATGAATATTCATCAGCCTTATTTCATAATCAAAAATACCTATAATTTGATCAGTTCCAAAATTGGCGAAGCCTCCTTACAGCAGAGAATGAATACAGAAGGATGCAGGGTGCATAAAGGCAACAAGCGCATTGTGCATTATATGCTTGACACTTAAGTGCGGCCAAATCCCGCGTGTGCGTGTGGCCATAGAGACATCAAAAACAAATATATCTAGCCAATTTTGAACTGATTAAACTATAGATATATAAACACTAAATCATCTCCTCATTTGATACCATTAAATGGATGAAGGAAGTGTATCTCAATAGCCACTACACTTGAATAATGAGCCTTTTGACACCTGTTCAATAGTGGGTATATTAATACTTTCCACGACAGTTCCAAATGTTCACAAAATATTTTCAAAATTGTCAACATTATTGAATTTCATCTCCAAATTTAGAATCACCATGAGAAATGCATATACCACAGAATTATATTTTAAGTCTATGGTACAAACATGCTTATTAACATGCTTATAAATTGGTTCAGTAATCCTTGAAAAAGACTTTGAAAGTTGGGAACGGTTTCTGAAAAATCCATTTTGTATATGGTAAAACTAATAGATGCGTGGAAAGTGGAAAGCCAAGTTTTTTTTGTGTTCACTGATATCTCTGTGCATTGAGCCACAAGAAAAAATGCAAAATTTCAAATGTGAAATTTTCTTCTGTCTACCTGTTGGCATTGTACAGGGTGTTTCCTTTTTGGGACACCCTGTACTTTAAGAAATTAATTTTCTGATTGACACTTGACTTGCAACTTCCATGAAAAATATATCCACCTAAATATCTGCTCTTTCCAGAGTCTAAATCGAGGGGCCGGAGTTTTAGAAATTCAAGCGAGACGTGTCTTGACCGTAATAGTTGCGTATTCTCAAGGTGATTTTGGCGTCATCTTTTTGGCGCTACCTAAGAGGACTTTCGTGACGAAGCTAACGATGGCCGAGGCTGGTTGTTCCCGCTCGTATTCAGCAAATAGATGACACACATTGTCTGTTAGGCTGCCTGGTTTACGTCCAACAAATCCGTATATCCTGCAGAAATTAATGAAAGTACAGGGTGAGTCAAAATATTCAGGTCCCGATTTTCACAGATTTTTTAAATGAGTTAAAATGCAAAAATGAAAATATTTAATGGAATGCACAACAAGAACTCATTGCTAGCTATAACCTACATTTTATTTCATTCAAGTTGGTTATTCGAAATGGGAGATATGTGCATTTTCCCAAATTCTATGAAATTCAATCTGTTCCAACATGTCCAAAGGACCCCGCCCCCCCCCCCCCCCCCCCCCCCCCCCCCATGAATGTAATTGTTTTAAAAAATGTCAACAATTATACAGTTTGTGGTGTTGTGTGAATAGCTAATACTGCAGTAGTGGTAACATCCAACTTGGAACACTTTGGATTTTACACTTTTTCGTAAATATGTTGCACTTCTGTTATGGAATATGGTATTGTCTTGAAACATTTAAGTATTAAGAAGTATTAAGAAGTATTTCTATTCTTATAAACAATGAAGACATTGATTAATTTTTGACAAGAAGTATTTTTCCTGATTTGTTGTAAACAGGACCTGAATATTTTGACTCACCCTGTATATATATAAAGGGTAATAGGACCTGTGATAGAACATGTCATAGCTACACACTTTCTGAAAGTGTCATTTGCAATCTTGAAAAAGACAGTGTCAACAACCAGGAGGTAAACGAGTAGTTCCAACAGTTTGCCCAAAAGATACCCCTTTAACCCCCTAATTGTTGGGGTTTTTTTACGCTCAAAGCCAAGTAACTTTATCCCTAACAATCTTCCATTGTTTTTCTGTGAAAAACTTATGCAACCATTCCTTTTCATATATTTTTAAATAACCACACTACCCACCATAGCTCCCCCACCTCATATATAATTGAAGGGGAATTCCCTCTCAGACCTTGTAACCCCATCTACACCAGTTTGGTTTTCTACAAAAACCAGAAATAATGCACTTACTTTGCATCTGCATCATCCTGTCCAGGTAAGCGATTCCATCTAAGAAAGAAAAAATCAAATCAAAATTGATGATTATTATCAAGAAACAAGATGAGATCCTTTATAGGGTGATGGATCATTAATTAACTGTACTGTACTCATTCTCTGGTGTTATAAAGCTGACCAATTTGGATCTGATTTAAGTATCACCATATGGACCTCCAGCACGTGGAGCTTCCAATCCCCCGCTACACCACGCCTTCCAAGCACAGTCTGGGCAGTGTATTGCCCAGACTGTATGGAGTGGGTCCATTTTTTCAGCGAAAAACTTCCACGCCAGGTGGTACCAACGTGCCCAGTCGTGGTATACCGTGGTATATGGCAGTGTTAGGGTTATGGTGAAATTTCATAAAAGATGATGACACAAAGTATTGGAAATTAATTTTCTAAAAGAATCTTTAAAAAAAATTAAATCTAAATTTTTATTTTTTATTTTTACATTTTACATTTTACCCATAATCCCTAGTTCACATTTTGCGACATCCGACGGGTTTTCACAGATGGCATCATATATTTGCTAAAGGTGAAACTACACAACTGCACAAGTCTAGACTTACTTTCTTGATCCAGGTTCCATGCCACAAAAGAGTACCGATTCAACTGGATAGTGTCTTCTGAAGAATATTCTGTAAATGGAAACCACCAAAATATCTATTAGAAACTGAGCATTTACTGTAAACATAAATCTATGTCAATTTTTAATTCACTTCAAAACACAAAAATGCAAGGTTTGTGTCAGATTTGAACCAGACCAGACCAGACCCTGATGTTCTCTCTTCGTATTCAGAGGGGTTACACATGATCATTCCAGGATCTTGAAATACCCCCCCCCCCCCTATTTGACAGCGTTTTGCGGACAATTGTGCTAATTTGACCCCCTTTTTCGCACAAAAACGTTGACATTTTGAGAGAAAATAACCCGGGGGGATGGGGGCACTCATGTATAAAAGTTGTAATCATCTGTGAGAATGCACTCTCAAAAACTACCCTGAATGCGGATTCTCAAAGAAGGAAAAAGTGACCATTATTAACAAGGATTATAGCTCAACGAATCATACTCATAACACAGGATACAGGTCCTCAAGACGGAGTTTAGACTGAAATGAACATATGAAGTAATTGTGTCATACAGTTTTGTTAGTAAATTTGTCCAGGCCAAACCATTTTGGGCTATTTTTCATAATGATGTCACGTGACTATCGGCCCAAGCAACCCTTGAAAAAAGACACCCTTATTCTCTGAAATTGGCGATTTTAATACCTGTAGCACGCGGAAAATCGACCAAAATATTTCCCGATCCCTCCGGGATTTGATCCAGGGACCTCTCGCACCAGAGGCGAGTGATTCCACACTTCAAAGGACAATTCGGGTAAATTTTCAAAAATGTTCACAAAAAAAAAATAAAAATCGGACTGTCCGACCCTGAAAGGGCAAGTCAACACTTACTTCCTATGACTATCTGTAAGTGTTATCCCTTTAAGCGCTACTTTGAAATGTACCACAATGCCTCTAGGTCTCTTGGGCATGCCTTCCAATCTATCCATAGCCTCACGTACAGCATTAGGGCCTGTCAACGATTCCATCTCAAAGGATTGAAGGTATAGAACATTACAAGCTGTGGGGGAGAACAAAAAACAACAACTTTGATTATACTGCCCCTCATCCGTCTTCATTATAAGGTAATAGAGCCTTTTGAGAAGCACACATATTGGTTGTGGCAAAATCAAAATGTGTATTTTAACGCTAACCCATATAGGTGGTTTGTAGTAATAAAGCTTACCAAAAAAAACATGGGACAAATAATGACACACACCATGGGGTGTGCCACCACCCTTGGGCAGCTGCAGTGGGAGCCTATACATTGCAGTGATTGCACAATGAGATAAACTGGGAAAGCAGGGGAAGCGCTTCTGTTGGATTCGGCACGGTAAGGGTTAAAGTATTACAATACAAATATTGAATATTGAGCGCTTTGGAGCAGAGAAAAAATGAAAATATATTTTGATGAATTTAAGACTGGCCCTTCTGGCAAATCTGGCAAATGCCAAATTATGTTTTTATGGTAAAAATGTATTGATATTGGAGATCACCTCCCATTGCTTTACATATGGTGTCTGTTTTACTCAAGCACACAACACGTTGTTCACAAGCGGGATTTGAACCCACAACCTTTGTATAGTGAATATATACACTATCCAATGTTCCACATAGGTCCTATAAAATATTCTTGGTGGCTTACCTGCTCCTTGTGATAGAAGAGCTGTAATTGACTTTGAATCCATAGCACCATCAGGTGAGTCAGGGGAACCAGCAGGATCTAAAAATATAAATAAGAGAAAAGTTATTCATTGGCGACTACCACTAGCGTCATTAACACTTTCCATGCGGCTATTAGTTTAACCATATTCAAAACAGATTTTTCAGAAACCGTTCTCATGAATTACTGAACCAATACTAGGCATGTTTGTACTTATTTTAATGCATTTCTCATGGCGATTCCAAATATGGTGGTGAAATTCAATAATGTTGACATTTTTGAAACATTTTGTGAAATTTTGTAACTGACCTCTGCAGATGCCTGTCGCATGGAAAGTGTTCTCAAGATTAGTTCAATTGGATGGTAACAAGGATGTCCATATCATGTCATTCTATGTGCTATATATGGCAAACTTTTGACCTGTGGAGTAGCCATAGGAGGGAGGGGGACCCCACCCCCAATAGTTGAGTCTGTTTGCTGAGATTGGCACTGTTGGTTCATTTGACAAGTGGAATTATGGAATTATGATGGTCAAAAGTACAATATAGCTACTTTCCTACTTTTTAGATCTGTGAAATAGATGTTAAGTTTACATTCTGCATATGGTGATAAAGGTGTATGTTCTGTTCACTTTTTTGGCTATGATTTTTCTTCTTCACATTTTGATATCAGAAGAATCCCCATATTTTTCTCATTATATTATGTCTGTAAAATCTTAGGGGCCAGAAATGTTCCATTCAGAAATTACAGGCTAAAATGTGGTGAATTACAGCCAAAGTTGATTAACTACCTACTAGTTTGTGTACTACTCAATGGGCAATTTTTGTGACCATGTGCTTCTAAAAATAGAACCATTGGAGTTAAGCAACTCAAACTTGGGAAATAGACAATTTTAAGGATGACTTTTCATGTAAAATAAAAGACATCAAGTTGAAATTCCGGCCCGCAATCAGAACATCTACCTTTAAATTGTACGTCTATATACTACCATACTTGTATGAATATTTTGTGGATGATGTCACATAGCAATGTCACTTAAAACCTACATGATTTCATGTGACACCCATTATGAAACCCATGCAATACCCATGTGATATCCATGTGATACTCATATGAAACCCATGTGGTACCCATGTGATATCCATGTGATACCCATGTGACCAAACAGTATGGGACACCAGTATAATAGTGGATGAGTATCAGCGAGTGAATTGAGCTGAGCTGATTGATTTAATATGATTTGAAATGATTTTCTGAACTGAACTTATCGTCAACTTGCAGTATCTGTCAGATTGGCAATGAGCGATGTAACAGAATTGCACTAAAATTATATGAATGAATAATGATCTGCACTAATCTGACAAGAAGTGATCTGATCTAAACTGATCTGAAAGAAGTGATCTGTTCTGAACTGATCTGATCAGAACAATCTGACAAGAAGTGATCTGATCTGAAAAGAAGTGATCTGATCTAAACTGATCTGAAAGAAGTGATCTGATCTAAACTGATCTGAAAGAAGTGATCTGATCTAAACTGATCTGAAAGAAGTGATCTGTTCTGAACTGATCTGATCAGAACAATCTGACAAGAAGTGATCTGATCTGAAAAGAAGTGATCTGATCTAAACTGATCTGAAAGAAGTGATCTGATCTAAACTGATCTGAAAGAAGTGATCTGTTCTGAACTGATCTGATCAGAACAATCTGACAAGAAGTGATCTGATCTGAAAAGAAGTGATCTGATCTAAACTGATCTGAAAGAAGTGATCTGATCTAAACTGATCTGAAAGAAGTGATCTGATCTGATAAGAATCGATCTGATCTGAACAGATTTGACAAGAAGCGATCTGCTCTGAACTGACTGATTTAACAAGAAGCGATCGGCTCTGAATTGATCTCAAGTGAACCGATCTGACAAGAAGCGATCTGATCTAAACTGATCTGAAAAGAAGTGATCTGATCTGATAAAAATCGATCTGATCTGAACAGATTTGACAAGAAGCGATCTGCTCTGAACTGACTGATTTAACAAGAAGCGATCGGCTCTGAATTGATCTCAAGTGAACCGATCTGACAAGAAGCGATCTGCTCCGAACTGATCTGACAAAAACCAATCTGATCTGATCTAACAAAAAGCGATCTAATCCGAAGTGAATTTATGATAGAAATCGAACTTTTCTAGTGTTCTGAACTACGCTGATATGAATGAGTGATCTGATTTATTCTAAGCTGCTTTTCATCTTACCTTCATTTGGCAGACCAATTTTCTTAGCCGACGCTATTAGATAAGATAATATAACTGAGATATGAATACTTGAACTCCTTCAGTGAAATGGTTTTACCCAAGGTCAGAAAAGTTGATGGAAAGAAGGAGGATGCATGTTCAGCATTCTTTAAAATCTGTGTTCTTGTGTAGTATCTGGCCGAGTGGTCTAGCGCGCTGACCATCGGTCAGGAGTTTTCCATCAAAAGCACAGAATGGTGTGTTCAAGTCTCCTTGAAACCAGGATTCTTTGCTTACCTCCCAAGGTCGGAAATTCTACAATCACATCTTAATTCAGTATGGTTAGTTTATCAGTTTCTCTTTCCGTGGTTTGATAATCAGATTTAATTGTAGAATTTCTCCTCTACCCCATTCACTGTACAAAACTTAATTGTAAGGGTTGGTCAGTTATACGTTGCTGGTATTTTCTTCTCAACAATTTGGGTGATTTTTCAACAATGTTTTCAAAATTTATAACAAAATTCTTTCTTTTTTATCAAAAAGTTAAAAACCAACCAACAATCTCAAATTTGAAAAAAAGAGAAGAAAATGGGTTGATTGAGCCTGTTGAACAAGATTTTTGTAACCATGGACTCAGAAGATTTTAAAGACATCACCGCAATGCATTTTACTGCAAAATGCCCTAATTCTGGTCTCTAATTTGTCTCAGTTCCCATAGACATATGCACACAATCATGGCTTCATAGGTTCTAGTTTAAAACTTCAGTTGGTTGGCGTTCGCGCAATGCATTGTGGGAAGACCTTAAAATCTTGGACTTAGTCTTTCATTGATGATATCAGTATCTTACCTATATCCGGTAGAGCCAGCTTGCAAGGCAGTGCTAACTGTGTTAGTGTATGTTGATAGATCAGCGCTGATAGACTACCAAATATGGGTTCATTTACACATCCCTTGAGTCGTACACCTCTAGCATTAGGCTCAATTAGGAAATGGCGGACCAACTCGTTGGCAGGATCACCACCTATAGCGAGAACAAATACACATAACACAAAACATTATATATTAATCTATACATGGGAATGAGATTGATATGATAATTAACACTTACAACTTTGATTTTTACCATACATGTAGATCAGGCTTTCTTAACTAGATTTACTGATGCTCCACATTTTAGTAACCAACTTGTTGAAGCTCTACTTGGGGTCCATGGGCCAAGCCCCGGCGGTGGTCCAGGGGGCAGCGCCCCTCTGAAGCTCCTGGGTTTTGGAGTTTTTAACTGTTTTTAACTGACTTAAATCGCCTCTCGTTAGTAATATATTTTTTTAGAATTTACAATTTGAGGAAAACAGGGCTCCTGGACGGTCAGTGGTCAATTATAGTAGGCCTATGAAATCTGGCTATCATGATATGATTCTTTTTTTCTTTATATTTCTTTTTTAACCACTCTCGCACCACTTAGGATGCCTTGATGTGCCACAAGTGGCGCGTGCGCCGCCAGTTCAGAAAGCCTGCCATAGATGATACTCTTGTAATTCAGGTTTACTTCACCAAATTGCCCCCAAATATTGCTGTGAATATGCAATTCATCAGTTAAGCAATTCACAAGTCTTGCCATGTATTGTCATAGTAACCCAATGTACGAGGGTCATTCAATAAGTTCTACCTCTTCACTCATAACATCGCTAATATGAATGTCAGCCTCATGACATTTGTCATGATTATAGCTCTGAATCATAGCTTCCCATTTATAGTAAATGCTAATTGATACCCATTTCACTTTTGTCATGATGCATAATGCAGAGAGATTTTGGACAATGGACACAGAAAATTACCCCAAAGATAAATACAAGTAAATACAAGTTTTTTCGTTTTCTCTCTGTATGGTATGATTAGGTATAATCGCCCGATTTAAATACTGAAAATAGAAAACAATGGATGATTTCTGAATATAATGCTATACTATCATGAATAAATCAGATTGTAGGCACTATAAACCTTTGTAGCTTGCAAATAGTATAAAATCGACTCAAATGTATTGACATGTTCGCTGTTACAAGTCAAGCCACAGTGATGCCTCGAATGTTAAATCTTAACATGGTAGTAACTTTATCAGTTTTCCTTATATGCAACATTTAGAAGAGTTAATCAGTGATAGAAAAATATATCTTTGAGAGACTATATCCATTTAGTCCTGTATAATGAAGATCTCTTAGTTCCTATGAAAAGCAAATAATTATGACTCTTGCAGCCGTTCTCTAGGGTAGGGTTAAAATTGATGGCTGTCCTGGTCTGGCTAATGAGAGGGCATTTTCCGCCAAGAAATCAATCACTTATATTGTTTAGAATCTGTTCAAGAGATATTTGTAACATAGAACGATTGTATTTGACCGAAAGGTACATTTTGTCTCTTAGAATTGGCCAAATGATTAGCACTTTGGCTGTTTTTTACCTGTTTCCGTCGCACTAAATGGAAGTTTGGTTTCTACTGCATATCCAGATAAGTACAATGAGTATTCAGACCAATCTACTATGATTCTGGAGCTGAGATTCAAAGCTTCAATTGTAGAATATTTCATACGACTGGCTTGTATAATAGCAAAGTTACGAGGTAGGAGGTAGAACTTATTGAATGACCCTCGTAAATTAGCAGGCACTTGATAGAAAACCCACTATACTTTGTGTCATCCCAAGTTCGGATGTCAGCATGTGTTGCTAAGGCTTCTTTCTTGGGATTACTACTAAAGTCTTCTTACCTTTTTTGCTTGGTGGTGTATTGGGCGGTAGTTGTGCGACTTTGACAGCAAGCCCAAAGGCTCCTGGGAAGGAGTTGCTATCTCTTACGACAAATGATCCTGGTGCCTTGTCTCGCAACATGCTGATAGCTGAAAACAATAATTAGATGAGAAAATGTAGACATTGACAGGGATTTTTTTGCCTGATCTTTTTGGGTTGCAACTTCATGGATAGAGTATAGGGTTCACTTTACAGAGGCTATGGGTTGAAGGAGGAGGAAGTCGGTCACTCGTCCACCACACAGCTACCCATGGACTGATAATCTAATCTCACCTCTACTTTTTTGTTTCTACATGTAAATGCGATGCAACATAGCATTTTTCATACAGGGTGAGTCAGAAAGAATGAACGCTTTTTTGGCGAAAAAGAGCCACAGACATTTTAGGGTGCATATTCAAAACCAAGGATAGTGCTACAAAGACCACATATTTGGCTTTCTTCATTCAAAAAAAGAATTTTTGAATTCGAACATTGTATCATAATGTTACAACAATTTTAGTGGAACCCGGTATTTTAAAGCCAATCCACGGAATGGCAATAACATTCAGTAATAACACATATTGTTGGCTGCATGATTCGGAGATGCTAATCAATAACACATGAATGTTGGATACAGAATATTAAAATTACTGGAACTAAATAGAACTGTGAAATTTTGAGTAATAAAAAGCCTGAATTCAAGAAAGAAAAGTAAAAAAGGCATATCTACTGATTCAGAAAGCAAACCTCATTAGAGTGCATTAAGGAATGGCTTGATAATTCGACCATTCCGTGGATTGGCTTCAAAATTTGAGACTTTACTAAAATTACTGCAACACGATAACGAAATGGTTAATTTTTAAATTTTGAATGAAAATCTTTATAGCACTACTGATCGGCAAATTCCAAATGTATCGAACCATTGGTTTTGAATATGAATGGCTTAATCTTTACTGACGCTTTTTTTGAAATAAGTGCCCATTCTTTCTGGCTCGCCCTGTAATATCGCATGTTTTTATCTCCATTTTATTCCAGTCACTAACTCGTTGAAGGAATCATTTTATAAAAGACTTTGACGGGTCATGTGGCAAAATCTTAACCCTCTTGATGTTTTTCTTGGAGGAAGATGCATAGTCGTCGCATATGCCAAGTGACCCCACCCCCTGAGCGTTACGCTAACATAGTAATGATAATCATATAGCCATGATCATCCTTTACTCACCTTCATCTCTTGTAGCGTGTGGTTTGTACCACCAAGCTGACAAATCTTTAACAAAACGCACTTTCTCCACTCCTGGATCTGAGTGATTACAAGGCAAAAATAAATTTACATTAATCTCAAATCGGTCATTATTTGAAAATCAAATTCCTAAGAAAAAAAGTATGTCTTGATTCTAAAATGGACACACGTCCAAATATAAGCAAAATTGTTTAAATTGTGAACCAAATTGCCAATTAATATTTCCAATACTGAACTTTGTTATAGCATGTCTGTGCAGTCTTAAGTATCATAATGAATTAATGTCTTTTCATGAAAAACTTGATAAAAAGAGCGCAAATCTTTAAAAGCTCTGGTATTGCTTTATATCAGCTTCATACAATGATTAACACATTCTGATATCTTAATAAAATCAACATATTTAAACAAAATCATGAATTCCTATTTTTTTTTAAATTCTCTTGAGTGAGCTTAAGGTGATACTGACAATAAGTAAACATCTTATTATACATAAACTAGTGTGGTTCTCGGGTTTCGCGGTTTGTGGGTTTCTTGATTTGGTGGTTGTCAATCTGGCGGATCTTATAATATTATATATAAAAATTCAAATGCCTGTGTGTTCGTTCAATCTCTTATTGAAGAATGAATATCAGATAGCATCCCCATATGCCCAAACAGAGTAAATCATAAAGCAGCTATTGTTTTACATTTAATTTCCATTGAAAATAATAGCTGCTGTATGCTTCATTCCATATTGCAAGATACTATAAAAAGACACATACAAATTATCTTTACGAAAAGGATACACAAATGAGGAGATACAAGTTGACGGAAAATGATTATAATATATACATGTATAAAAGATACACACAAATTCAGTTTGTTTACAACAAATAACATAGAGGAAAAAGTACATAACATTGATCAGAAATCAAATCAAATGAAAGTTTGGCAATCAGGTG
This sequence comes from Ophiura sarsii, assembly GCA_035610835.1. NCBI lineage: Eukaryota > Metazoa > Echinodermata > Ophiuroidea > Amphilepidida > Ophiuridae > Ophiura > Ophiura sarsii. The sequence continues at coordinate 55,490,788 of CM069459.1, read as the reverse complement.
GGTCAAAGGTCAGGGGTCAAGACCTACAACAAATGGCATTTCACATCTTTAGAATGGAAGATAGCATGGATGTCATATTTGGGTTCAGCTGGTTGACCTCTACTCACCTTCGTTAAGGTAATGCATACATTCTTGATGGATAGGCAAAAATTGGTAAAATTGAAAAAATCATAAATTTTGTTTCAAAAGTAGTATAAGTAAATAGTTGTTTCATGTAAACGCTATAGTTTGTATGTTAAGCAACATTCACTTTACAATACAAAGTGAATGTTTACAATCATAACTTCTAAAACCAACTTTTATTATACAACTTTAGTTTCAATTGAGTTATGGACAATGGGTCAATTGGAACTTCAAAATGAAATACCATGAAAGATCATTTTCTGTTTGGGAATAAGAAACATCCCTGAAATATAGTAAGAAACATCTCTTTAATGAAGTTAAAGTAACATCCTTCATTCAAGTTAGTACATATTTGCATAAATATTCATCAATTTATATCATAATAACTATACACAATAACTTTACCAACAAAAGATAGGTTGATTCCGAATGGCAAATTAGTACATATTTGCATAAATTTGCATACACATTTGCATAAATGTACATCATAATAGCTTATACCAAACACTTACCAACAAGCGAGAGATTACTTCCAAACCGAATGGCAAATTAGTACATATTTGCATAAATTTACATCATAATAGCTTATACCAAACACTTACCAACAAGAGAAAGATTACTTCCAAATGGCGAGTGTGAGTGGTGCTGCATATGGTAGAAGTTTGATGGAGTTGTACGCCCGCTGGCAGTGGGAGTAATGCCACCATTTGGCATGCCACGCTGGGGCGTTCCAGGACTTGGCCAAACTCCCTCATTACTATCACCAAAACAAAAATTGTGAAATTGTTATAGTTGATTAATTGGTGGTCAATTAGTTCATTATTATTTTGGAAACATGTTTAGGGGTTAAGAATCGGTGATAACAAATAACTGTTTGTATTGATGTATACTTTTTCCTGGAAATACGTGAAAATAGGGTTAGTAATCGCTCATATCATATCATATTCAGTAATAAACTTGATCAAAATTCCAAAATGTAGGCCATTTTACAGAAAATAACTTGTCAACAAGGACCATATACCCCGACTCAAATGTAACAAGTATTTTATGCTTTTTTGAGGCCGTAATATCAGCAGAACATTGTTTACAAGTAAGCACTCGGAAAGGGGTGCTATTTTGAACACCATACAAATTGAAACAAGCTGTTATAAACTATCAGCTTCAAGAAGTGTTAATGGGCTCATGTCTTACATGTTTTTTGCTCATCCGCTCACTAGATCATTCGCAGCAGATTTGGAGAATGTTTTTAAGGTAATTGTTTGAAATTATTTGATGTTGAATTAATTACTGATGTTTATTCTTGATAGCCCAAGATGAAAACATGACAATTTTGCTTTAAAGAAAGCATGTGCCTATATTTTTTCGTTTCATTCTGATGAAAAATCAAATAAATTCCAGCCACAAATTTACCCATAATCCTTTGCAAATGATCTAGGAAGCAGACTATCACAAACAGGTGACCTTTGACCTACCTTCCAGTAGAAGCTCTCTGTTTCTTGTTGTCATACAGTGTGTTGTAACCAGGTGGATTATCCGGTACCTTCGCAGGACCCGCCTTTCTATGTCGGTCACTAAATGTCGGATACATCACGCCAGGGGGGCCCTGTCCGGGTTGTAGCCTGTCGCCTGGGCCATCTGTAAAAGTCGGAGTCTGTGGCGTGGATGTCGGTGTGGGAGTCGAACCCTGAGACGATGAAGGGGGTTCTTCTAACTGCTGCAATTGCTGTTGGATCTGAACCGGTTCTGATTCTTCAACTTTGACCTTTTCAACCGTTATCATGGTTTCTGTGATGATCTTCCTCGGTGAATTTTTGGGTGATGGGGTTTGGATTCCCCCGTTAACCATGGGCGGCATAACAAATTCTGGAGATCCTGTTTGAATTGACTCATTGGGAGACGGTGGGACGTACCTCTTTGGGCTTCCTTGTCCCGTTGTCGTCGCAGGAGGCTGTTCAAGAGACTTCATGCGGAACTGCAGGTTGACGGGGGCGCTTTCTTCTACGCGAACCACCTGTGGGACAACCGACTCTTCCAGAATCTGTTTTTGTGGAGCAATAGACGGGAACTGCAGGTTGATGGGGGCGCTTTCTTCTACGCGAACCACCTGTGGGACAACGGACTCTTCCAGAATCTGTTCTTGTGGAGCAATAGACTCTTCAACAAGGGCTTGCTCCATGTTAATAGATGCTTCTTGTGTAGGTACATTGTCTGTAACAGCCAGAGGGCTGGTTGGCCTTGCGGGCACACCCCCTCTGAGCTCCTGTGATGCTTCTGTACCATATTGTATAGTATGTGGTGGTTTGGGTGGTGGTGTCTCTAACCTCTGTTCAGCTTGAGGTTGAACATAATCCCTGTACTGTGATGTAGGAGCACCCCCTGGTGTGGACACAGGGATAGTGTGTATGTTGGCTTCAATTGTCCTCTGCTTGAATTGCTGCGGTTGCTGTTGATATTGTTGCTGTGTGGGCTGCTGTTGATATTGTTGCTGTGCGGGCTGCTGTTGATATTGTTGCTGTGTGGGCTGCTGTTGCTGATACATCATAGGTTTCACTTCCACATTAGCGTCTATCGGATACTGAGTCACCCCAGGTTCTCTATCCCCTTCACCAGGCATTACCGGTACTTTAGTCTCCGTTGTGTGATGCGTGGTATTCCTCTGCACTGTGGTCTTGGTATAGTGCGTCCGCTTCTCCGTGGTAACCGTCTCCTGAGGATCCGCTGACTGGTGACCCTGTGTATCAAATTCTGAGAAGGGACCGTCCAAGATATCATGATGAGGGCGTTTTATAGATTTGAGAGCGGGGGTAGCATCTGGCCCTGTATTGAAGAATTGGGTTAGCGAGAAACGAGAGAGAAGAGAGAAGTGTGAGGGGGTGGAGTCAAAGGTCAAACGAGCGAAATCAATAGGGGTCCAACACAAAATGCCGGCTGGCTGGCTTGGCCATAACAGATAGGAGTGGTGTTAATAGCGATAGATGAATTTCATGCATGCAGCAGCGATAACCTTATATGGCAGCTATGACCTTACATGGCAGCTATGACCTTATATGGAAGCTATGACCTTATATGGAAGCTTAAAACTTTATTTGGAAGCTATAACCTTATATGGTAGCTTATAAACCTTATATGGTAGCTTATAAACCTTATATGGTCGCTGTAACCTTATTTGGTAGCTGTAACCATCTGCACCTACTACATGTGGTGACTGGTTATGTTTGTGCATGCATGGACACAGCATATGGCAACCCCTTGCATGCTGGGTAATTTATGCAAAAATCCATTTCTTATCACTGATCTACTATTTTGATAAATCATTGATAACTAATCAATAACAGATCTCAATGAGCAAGAAATGGTGCTGTTATATGGACCGTTTGGTACCATTTTATGTGTAGCAATCCAAATACACAATTTGTGCAACATTTTGAGACACAATCTGCCATTTTGGATCAAATTTCCTCACAGCATACAAGGGTATTCAACTGATATAAAGATGGAGGTCTAGGGATGAAAGGTGTGAAAAGAGCAGGCAAAAGCTAGCAAAAAAGACAAGGTATCTATAATGAAGGGACGATACTACATGCTCTCTTGAGAATAGGTCAAAATCCAAATCATCAAGATCCCTGATCTCACAATAGTATACCCACAATGCATTGTGACTACTTTAGTCAGCGTCATAATGCTATGGACATAATTCCAACAATGCGAGCATACTTACGTGCGTGCGTAGGTGTGAGCGTATGTGCGTAAACCCTGAAGTGCGTACCGGGCGATTTCAAAAAATGACCGCGCGTGAAATTGTCACACACATGCATGCATAGTTGTTCGCATATTTCATGCATCTGGACGCAGCTTCTCGAACAGCAACAAAACACGCTCGCGTGAAATAGCTTGAATTTCGTCCATAGCATTTATGACAGTGACCATATGTACAGAGTGAATTTTCAAATTCAATTTTCTAGAGATTTTGTTTTATTTCTTCAAATAAAAATATTCACACGCAAGTGATTTAGTGAAATAAATATGCTCAATCACAAATAGCAATGAATTGATGGAGGTATATTGTGAGATCAGGAAAATTGGCCACATGGAATATTGGCCAAAAATTATTGCAATATAAAAACCACTACATGCAATGCAAAGAATACAATATACAAAAGTGATCATGAAACATGTTATAAAATGGTTTGAACGTGAGTTTGTATTGCATGATGGGAAAATGTCTACTACCATGATGAATTATGGGATCTTGTTACATACAACATTAATCACTGTGGTTTGCCTCTAGTAGAACTTCTCTCTTACTGAATAATAGGTATGAGGACTAACAGCGAAGCATATAAAAGCAGTGGTTGTTTTGTAGCAGTATGTGAGCAAATGGGAAGTCATCCCCTCAAAAAGGTGCAACTGGCCTCCCCCCCCCCCCAAAAAAAAGTAAACTTAACACTCTGAATGCCATTGAGATCTCCCTCCCATAAAATGATGTATGTCATCCTGCAGGTTCATGACCACAATCCATGAACATATGAGGGTGGGGGGAAAAGTACGAAAAAAAAGGATAATATTTTTAATAATGCATTTTCTGAAAAGAAGAATCCAGCAAAGGAATATATCATAGCTAAATAAAAGTTCTTTGGCTGTCAATATTTCACACTTTCAGTTCGGTTATTTTGATTAGATAAAAGGGCATCAATTATCAAAATATTGACAGTAAGGGTATATTTTGTAACAAAACATAATCTTCAGCGCAGGAAAGCCAGTTGCAAATTTGCTTCCAGGTCCGGTCCATATTTACAAGGTGTGTCAAAAAAAGTGTCCCATGAGTTGAAGTAATTAATTTAAATACATCCCATGTTTTTATGTTTAAAATCAGATACACTTTATCCCATGGAACTTGATCACCTAACTACCACAGTAACAAGAGTGTGAATTTCATTTTTGCCACTTTTGAACAAAAAAAGTGACTTTTAACTGAAAAAAAATGCCTTTGTGATTCCGATGATGATTATAGGATATGTCAACGTATTGTTTAAAATGCATCTAAAATTTGAATATTCTGTGGTTTGTCATGGATACAGGGCGAGTCAGAAAGAAGTTTACCCGGATTGGTGGTGTTTTAAAAAACAAACAAATGACACTCGAGAGTTCAGTAAAGCATATACTTAACGAGCATTCTCTCCTGCTTATTAAGAAAAAGGAATGACACAAATTGAGCATTGCTAAGAGGAGTTATGTCTATTTTAATAAAGGTACTCATTTTGCAAGCTGTCCACAGAATACTTGACCAACCAAATGTAAAGTATGCATTTTAGCTGCGTACTTCCCTTTTGACCGAGATTGGTGATGTTTTTCAAAACAAATAAATGACACTTAAAAGTTCAGTAAAGCATTTATTTACCAAACATACTCTGCTGCTTATTAGAGCAAATCAATGAAGCAAATTGATCATTCCTAAGAGAAGTTATGCCTGTTTTACTGAAAGTGCTCATGTTTTGTCAAGCTAAAATGCTTACTTTACATTTGTTTGTCAAGTATTCCGTGGACAGCTTGCAAAATGAGTACCTTTATTAAAATAGGCATAACTCCTCTTAGCAATGATCAATTTGTGTCATTCTTTTTTCCTAATAAGCAGGAGAGAATGCTTGTTAAATATATGCTTTACTGAACTCTCGAGTGTCATTTTTTTTTTTTAAAACATCACCAATCCGGGTAAACTTCTTTCTGACTCACCCTGTAATATGGATGAAAATATGTTTTTCTGCTCAAATTCAACTAACTATCAAGATTTAGTAGGTAGATTATCATTGATTTTAATGATTATGTTAAATTTTACATACTGAATGGCGAGTCTAATAAAAGAGTTCTCTACACATGACCAAAGCAGGAATTTGATATGCCTGAGTGGATTTGCCATAATTTGATAACGAAAGCTCCAAAATGGATGGGAAAAGTTCTTAAGACACATTAAAGATGGCTGAACATGAATATTAGTACTTAAGTTCCAACTTCTGTATTTGTCATAGCCAAATAAATCATGTTTCACATGGGACACTTTTTGACACACCCTGTGTATATACCCCCACCCCCTCTTCCATGCCCCAGAAATTTGCCCTGTACAAATCCAAAAAGGAAATCCAAATTTCTATGTTAGGAAATGATTCAAAGTTCTGATCAATTTACTAAACCATTTTTTCTACTACTTTGTATGAAAAAGATTGTTTGTTATTCCGACATGCCCCCACTGCTCGCTCCCTCAAGAGGATTGTTTGTCAAAATATGTTTAGAATGAAAAGGAACAAATTCAGGATTTAAAGATATGTATTTTTCGGTCTTCTGTTAGAGTTGATGTAAATTAAAAAGTGAGGAGAGGGGAGGCTCAACTTTCATTGGTATAGGTGTGCAGTGCCTAAGGGCTTAGGGAACTGACAAAATGCCCAAATTGGATAACTAAAATAATGGGCAATATAATATGTGCATGGCCCCCACCCAGGGAAAAAAACATATCTTAAAGTTTTTACAGAGTGGGCAGTGGAGTAGTGGACAGTGATTCTTATATCAAATTCTAATCAACGATCCTTGTGAACCTATTTGGTAATAGTAGTGATTCTTATAATTCATCTTCAGGAAAATGATTGTTACGTTTGATTTTTAACTTTTTTCATTCCAATCTGTGTAGCATCAAGCTCTCTAAATTGCATGAAGATATAGTTCCCTCTACCAAATCAAATCAAATAGTCAAATAAGCACGCTGGCAAATTTGATTGATTAAAAAGTCAATGCAAAGAAAGGAATTATTTCACTATCAAGAAATCTTAAAATTATTGGCAATATCAGCTTAAGCTTATTACACAACCTTATAACACTTTCCACGCGGCAGGCGTCTGCAGACGACATTCCAAAATTTCACAAAATGTTTCAAAAATGTCAAAATTATTGAGTTTCATCACCATATTTGGAATCGCCATGAGAAATGCATTGAAATAAGTACAAACATGCCTAGTATTGGTCCAGTAATCCTTGAGATAGACCTTGAAAATTGGGAGAGGTTCCTGAAAATTCTGTTTTGTATATGGAAAATCTTACAGCCGCGTGGAAAGTGTTACTACGGAGCACAGCTTTATTCCCTGTGCAAAGTGACGTCACGGTGAACGAAGCAGATAGTGCCAAATAATTATATGTATTCAATAAAATATGCAAAATTCAACATAACACTGTGTGAAAGAAATCATTAAATTACACAATAAAAAAACAGTGCATTTAATTGGTTAATAACATGAGATATTCACACACATAACCAATCAAAAGAAAGCTTCTATATCATTTAGAAATCCAACACCGGGCAGAAATAAAGTGCAGAATTTATCAAGCTAAATCTCTTGAGTGTGAAACTTTGCCCCAAGCAATAGTATAGTGTGGAAAATATGCCGTAGAAATGCTGGCCGTTTATAAATATGTAGCAATATTTGTTGAAAGTTTGGCAGAAATACCGGCCGATTGCATTGGATCCATTATAGTTTCACACTTATATTACACAATTTAACAATTTGTGTACCAAAAGAAGGGTTTGTCTTTAAAGAGGAGTTGTTCATATTTGAAATCAGCTGTATATATGTATAATTTAAGGGTGGTGTTAAAGGTAGATGACCCGATCACATTTTCGTAACACAGAATTATTTCAAACATACGGAGATTTTCATATCATATGAAAGCTCGTATTTTTCTCATCATCATACTGAAATTTGATGGCCTAAATCGGTATAATTACGGAGAAATCGATGAAATAACGTCGAATTACCGCGAATGGTGGTATACCACCGATATAGTTTGTGTACAACTCAATGGGTACAGTTCACAGCATCTTGTGCGTCTAAAATAAGAACCATTAGAGCTATGCAACTCAAACTTTGGAACACGACATTTTTAAAGATGACCTTTCATGTAGAATAGAAAACTTCAAGTTGAAAATTGGAAATGTGATCGGGTCATCTACCTTTAACCCTAATAATATAAAAATTATCAAGTGCTTTAACTTTTGAACTATTAATGTGATTTACATTTACATAAAAGTATACATTTTTGGAAAGGAAAAACAAATCAATTTTTTGGTATCATATTTCACTAAAAATGCCGATCACTCTTTGGCTCAAAATCTTTCGAACATCATAACAATATCAGTTTTGGGTAAAAAATGCCCAAATTGCACCAAAATCATCTAGGAACGTTTTCATTTTTATTTCAAATTTTCTTTTTTTAATTTTTGACCAAAAAGTGCCAATAATTTGATTTTTTACCTCAACATTTTGAACAGCCTTAGTGTTCAGTTTTTGATCAAATACTCTGCAGACAAACCTTCTTTTGACACATGACTGGTTCATTATGCCCATATATATGATATAATCTCTGTAACCAATCAGAATAAAGCTTCTAGATCTCTTAGTGAATCCTTCTGTCAATTGTGACCCGTCACATCAAAATGGACATGTTGGAGGCCCGAGTCAATTCTGAGTTATTGGTATGACTTGAAAGAGAACATTTTAAGCTTTAAAATGATACAATTCTTAATGTAATCAAACTTGGTAATCACAAGATATGAATTGAAGAAGCATATTTTTATCTATTATTTTCTTTATATTTCACCAAACATATTGTCCTCTATCTCAAAACTGTGTTTGCCGACAACATGTCCTTTTTGATGCGACTGGTCACAATTATTATGGTATAGTGTCACTGATTGGTTGAATAATTCAAAGAGCCTTCTATCCTTTTCTTGTACCCTAACCAGGGAGAAAGCGCCACCATCTCAAACATGGCAATGCAGCGCACATTATAAGCGCAATGATCCCAAATATGGATATTGGAGCCTACATTATAAGCGCCACCTATTTTTGTAGTCTACATAATAAGATGAATGAAACCTACAGTATATAATCATTGTTCTGTCAAAACGTCATATGTTTTACTGGCCACAGCATGTATAAAGTAAAACTGCCCAAGGGTTGTATATACATAGGAAATGTGGCTCTATACATATTCAGGGGCAAGAGCACTTACAAGGTTTCATTAGATGTGTTTTAGCCCTTGTACATGTTTATAGAGCAGACCGCCCAAAGTTTATACACAGTAAGTAAGCATTACTTTATACATGCTGAAGGGCCAAATAGCGATACAAGGTTTTGACAGAATAGCAATGAATCCATACATGATGTTATAAAAAACTATAGCTATAAATGAAATCATCTACTATATGAAATGATTAATGCATCAGTCGGGTTACTATATAATGAAATGAAATGATTTGGGCAGTCATGGAAGTATAACAACAAGGCGACCATAATAAACACTATTCTACAGGCCCAACTGATGCTTCCTCCCCCCCCTCTTTTTTGAATTTGACAATTTTGTTTCTTTAAATTTTGTGGAAAAAAATGAAAGCAAAAAAAAAGATTAAAAAAAACCCAACTTTTTTCTTAATTGGAAAAATAGTTTTTGAAAATTTACAAAATTGTTGAAAATTCATCAAAATGTTGAAAAAAGTACACACAAAAAAGGTCAGACAGACCGACCCTACCTGAGAGGTACGTTCACCCGTAGAACAGTCTTTTGTGTGTCACCTCATTGCTCATAAAGCAATAAGGCAGCAATAATTTTACAGTTGATTTACATTGATTAAAATGATAGCTGCCTCGTTTGTTATTCCATGTCAGAAATCAAATTGAGGAGATTTTCCCCAAAACTTGTTACTGATGTAAATCTGGTCTTTAGGGTAAGGCCTAGTGATTGGGTTAGTAACAAATGTGCCATTTAAAAAAATCAAACTTTAAAAAGGTAGTTTTTTCCAGGGTTTTTTCTTCATGAGACAGTTTTATGAAAAAGTGATAATTGTTGCCATAGCAAAAGGAAGTACAGTGTGAATAATATGAGTATGGGATACGTCTCTTTTGCTATGACAGGGCCATGGGTTGGGAATGGTGAAAGATGTGAACTGCCAAATAATAAGTTAACATGAAATAAATTGTAATACAAAAATAGACTGGACCCCCACGTCCCTCTATATGGCGGCCATCTTGAAAAATGGCTGACCACATCGAGGGACGGGAAGTATTCAGTCTAATACAAAAACACCACAAGTATAATGGATGGATGGATAACATCTATGGCTAATATAGGGCATACTACATATCAGTAAGACAGGACTTGTTGAAGAGATTAAATCAGTGTTTCTAGAAGTTGACAAGAATTAAAGGCAGCAAATTATCTTAATAAGGAAAGTTGAATCACATAGTTCAAATTATGATCCTTTATGTCTAGTATTAATGATGACAAAGCAAAATCATGACCAAAATTGAATTTTTTTCTTCCTTTTTTGTGGTTTCAATTATCAAGAACTTACAATATTGGTTTTCAAAGAAGAAGTGTGACAGGACAGGTATTGAACAAAGTTATTTGATTACTATGGTGATGTTGGCAGACTACCAATTATTATCTTTTACTCAAACCACAAATAATACTCAAAAGAGGAGGAAGAGGTCGATACAAATTACCTAGCTTCTATATTACCCAGTTTCTAACCTATTGTCACATTTTCAAAAGTTTAAGTTCACCAAATGGTGTCATAAATCTGTTCATGAAAGGTTTAGCAGCACCTGAAAATCCCAGGTAATTTTTCCACTATCTGTGTTTTTATCTTGCGTCGAGGTCAAAAGTTTAACTTCAAATTATCCAATCAAAATTATCATTAAAAAAATATAATCATGACCCTATAAGCCTAACAAAGAAGGGAAAAGTATCAGATCTTTAAACTAACTATGTGGGCCTTATTATTCAAAAATTATATTCCTGAGTATTTAAGATGTGTGGTGATATTTTAACGCTTTCATGAATAAAAGCGGATCTAATAATAATACATTCTATATATTTACTTATTAGAAAATCCACATCAGAAATTAGTTGGTTAATTTTCCTTTTTTCATTTAACTAATGATCAATTTCCCTTTTTTCATTTAACTAATCAATCAATTAGTTGAAACACTCAACCGTCATGTCGTAAAGTTATGTTCAATACGGAGGGGGGGGGGGGGGGGGGGGGAGTTACAAGGGAATGTTTGCACGACAAAATACAAAATACTACAAGTGAAATGAAAACAGGTGCATGAACACAAAAAAACAAATCACTCCATAAAGACGATGGTGATCCCGCAATACAACGGGTTACGACAGACTCACCATGCGGTGGCTTCCCTACAAAGGTAATCGGCGTAGATACCATTGATTTGAGCTTAGGTGCCATGGGGAACTTTGGTGTCCGCGCCCCGCTGGCAGCGCTAGAAATGCTATGCAGACTCTCGTTGGACGAACCTATTTCAAATTCTCGTTGACGTTGCGCTTCTCGGTCCATTTCGGGCGATTTCAAACCGGAGCTGCGGCTCCAATATTCATTCTCCTGTAGATCAGGCATGGGGATACAAACAATATATTTGGGCAAAATTAGCTTCGGGTTATCATTTAACCCCGTGTCATTGGGGTACTGTCACTCACCTACAGAAGGGTTGGTATGCAGGACTTGAATGAAGAGGCAGCCTTACAAAATTACACCGGCAAAATAAGCTTATTAAAATCCAAAATAAGCTTCTAAATGTCACTTGATTAAAGAAGCCTGCAGGTGGAATACTTGATGCAACAGAATTGTCATGCATGTAGTAATATGTTTATTCCTGGCAAAATGATCTCCACGTTTCCACAAATTTGAAAATCTGACTGAATTACTGCATATACTTGAGGCAAAAGTATCCAATGTAATTCAAGGACACATATGAAATAGAATCAATCAAGTAATAGCTCTGAAAACAAGTTCATATTGATACTGATGAGTCAATGCAAGCAAGATCATTCTGCAATAGCTCCTTTGGGCGATTCGGGTAACTTATCAACGGGTTTAACACAGAGAAAGCTATCAAGCAGCTATTATTGCATAAATTTGATTCTTGTGCTAATTCACTCAATATTTCTCTTAATTCTACACTCATCATAAGTCATCGTAGAAGGAAAGGCATCGTATGCCAAAAGTCCGGTGTTAACTCTCTGCATACTGAGCATTGCTGAATTCAACCCCTTCAAAACTTTGATTAAATACGGTTAATTAATAAGGGCGTTTGCAAAATTCTGGTGGGGCTTTTTCAATTTCATGCAGGTGAATTCGAATGCTTTTGTGTCTTTCTACCAAATAATTATCCAGCAATAATTCAAGATATAATTTATACCCAATTGGTTTCAAACAACTAACCTCACAACTCACAAAGTAGCGGTATAACATTGTGATATCGATCAACAAATTTGGCAACGTGGCCACCTGTAAATATGGTGTACTGCCGCCATGGAATTTCCAGTTGGGGAGCATTAGCTTGAATCCTAATTACATGCTTGATTGAGACACTTTGCATGGCAAGTCATATTGTGCATGCAGAGAGAGTCAAACTAGTTACATAGTGTTTGCAAATGGCCGATCCGTGCAAAGAGTGAGTAGGGTTCTGCAGATAAAATATTAACTGCAGGAATGTTATATTATATAATTGTGTATGATCCGTCCATACCTCATCATAATAATTTAAACCCCTGAGGTCTTAGTGCTGATTGGCTTCTAAGATGGAAACATCGTTATTGGACCAATCAGATACATTGTAAGAAGGATCGTATCCCTGATTAAGATTTGGGTAGTAAACATTCAGATGCTGTATTTTGATTGGTTATTCAAATAGGCATATCATGCAATTAACGAATCAGAAACGCCGTAAGAAAGGCAGGCAGTGCTCAGGGGGTTAATGCCTTGGAGTCATAGTAACTGGGAATTTGTTTTGATTGCTCATCATGAAGTAGCCTTGATTCCAGGCCTCGAAAAGATGCCTCAAGTACAAATACACCAAAGCTCGTATTTCTATGGTCAGTGTAAATCTTAAAGGGGCATTGAGAGATGGGAGTGCACCCTCAATTATCCTGGAAATCAGTTTTTGAGCATCAAAGTAATACTTAGGCATATACTAACTACCATCTGAAACAGTTCACCAACATTTGCTGTTTTCATATAAAATTTCATGATTTTCTTAGGTGCTGAATACGGAAGTTATGCTATCGTTTTACTCACAGACTTTCGCTGCAAATCTCAACCCGGAAGTGCCATTATTTGCTTATTTGGCATGAAGGCGATGTCGGAATTGTATGACATTTTGGATTTGGGCTATGTTGATGATAATCTTTACGTTATTTGCTCATTTAGTATATCGATACATCTCTCAATGCCCCTTTAATGCAATTATACCTCTTGCACAGCCTGTTTATAGGAATTCTTAATTTACCCTAAATATACAGCTATCGGTCTGAGGCATGCCATCAGGAAGTGTTTTCATACAGTAAAAAGTGTCCCCTTGTATTATTCATCTTTATATGTATCAAGCTGACTAGTATCAAAACCCTGAGAATAAAATTGTTTGTAAAATGTAGTAGCCATTTACCCAATTTGTACCTGTTGACAAGTTGATAGGCAATGACCCCCATTTTAACACTTTCCACGCGGCAGGCGGCTGCAGACGACATTTCAAAATTTTACAAAATGTTTAAAAAATGTCAAAATTATTGAATTTCATTACCATATTTGGAACCACCATGAGAAATGCATTGACATAAGTACAAACATGCCTAGTATTGGTTCAGTAATACTTCAGATAGACCTTGCCATTTAGGAAAGTTTTCTGAAAAATCTGTTTTGTATAGGGCCTATGGTAAAACTAATAGCCGCGTGGAAAGTGTTAAGGACATTCAGCACTCATAATACGCAAATTTCAGAAAGGGAACACAATGAAAGAAAGGGAGGAGAATCCAGTAAAGACTTGCACAAGTCTAAGTTCATCTTCAGCAAGTACATAGGATATAAATAGCCGTCTTAAAATAGCACATCTTATGAATCTGTTTTCAATAGTCATGGTTTACCTAATTAGGCAAGTCACAACAAAATTAACACTTTCCATGCGGCTATTAGTTTTAACATACGAAATAGATTTTTCAGAACCTTTCCCACTTTTCAAAGTCTATTTCAAGAATTACTAGGCATTTTTGTACTTATTTAAATGCATTTCTTAAGGTGGTTCCAAATATGGTAATGGAATTCAATACTTTTTGACATTTTTGAAACATTTTGTGACATTTTGGAACTGTCGTCTGCAGACGCCTGCCGTGTGGAAAGTGTTAATAGCTATTCACATAAAGAGGAAATGTTGGTGTATGTTCAAGTAATCACTGAGTGATATTTCACACTTAACTAATATACCCTAACGCATAGTTATGTTAGGCCAACAAAAAAAAAGGTTTGTCTCAAATGACCCGTTAGCTTTTTTTTTAATGGTTTTTTTTTTAATGTTTTTTTTTAATGTTTTCTTTTTCTTTTTAAATCTTTTTCTTTTTCTTCCAATTTTTTTTTCTTTTTCAATTTTCTCAAAAAAATCTTGCAAAATCCAACTTTTTGGCCAAACAAATGACGATCAGGTCTAAATTGAAGGGGAAAAAAATCAAAAAAAATCCGCAGACCGCATTAGATTATCAGTCTCTCATGTCATATGAGACAAACCTTCTTTTTTTTTGGCCTTAGCTATTAGTGTAGTGATTAGTTATTCTAAATTCAAATAGTGTCCTAATATTTGGAAAACAAGATGACTGCCAATGATAACCATGTGTAATGTAATGATTGGCAACCCTGATGAAACATACAATCCATGACAGTACACAAGTTTAATATTTGGCAAGGAGCCTAGGACCTATCACTGGACCCCAGTATGACACTAAAGGGGGAAAGGTCCTACAAAAGGGGTTACTGAAATACCATAAGGCAGAAACTATGACCTAAATTTGGCATGTCCTGTACCGGGGGGGACACACTGACATTGGAAAAGGGTATAGGTATGTGCCGCCCTGAAGACCCCCTTTTCACCCTCTTCTGCTAGCTCTTATGACCCCCTTTTGAGCCTGCATCAGTTCTTAAGACCCCAATTTGATTGAAAATTCAAAAAACGAGACATTTTGAGTTCCAAAACCCCAATTCTTTGAAAATTTTGCGTTCAAAAACCAAAAAAAACCCGAAAATTTGCGTTCTTGCTAATCAAAATTGAACTGAAGGCCAGTTCTCAAGACCTACATTTAAAAATAAATCAGTTCCTAAGACCCTATTTTTTGTCATAAAATCCACTCCATTCAGTTGCCCCCCCCCCCCTTTTGAGACCCTGGGCGGCACCCCTACCCCAAAAAGGGTCCTGTATGCAATCTTTTTCTTCATACATGATCCTAGTGAAATTCACTTTATTCCGTTTTAATACGGAATAAAGCAAAATGCACTGAATAAAATTATTTGTGTATGGTCAATTGTACTAAGTACCGCTCCCTTCCCATCACCTCCACTCCCTCTCCCTCCTCCATTCATCCCCTCTCCCTCCCCTTCTCCACCTCCACTCTCTCTCCCCTTCACCTTGCTTCCCCTCCCCCACCTTTCTCCCCTCCCCTCCACCTTCTCCCCTCCACTTTATTTCCTAACCCTCCTCCATTCCACATCCACCCATCTCCTTCCCTCTCTTTTCCGACCCTCTCCCTCCTTCCCCACGGCTGTTTGACTGTCCCTTTTATAATTAAAATTATGGGATAAAACAAATTATATAGTGGCCCTTTTATGGTTTGACCTGATTAAGGTAGTGCTTATGAATAAGAGTATACGGTGAAAATTTCAAGAAAATTGTTCGAGCCCTTTTTAAATTATCTACATTTTTTACTTGATACATATTTTACATGTAACTCTATGGGAAATGTGGCCGATGAGGGCGCTATTATAGTAAATAATAATATTCAAAGCTCTATTTCTCACCAACAAATGTTCTGAAATTTCTACAAAAGATGGCCAGTATTCAGGTATTGGAATCAGTTAAAAACAGAACTGGGCCAGCAAGTTACAGTGTTCTCAGAATAAAACGAACACATTATGTGGAATCAAACAGGCGTGTCCCCTATCCCTCCCTCCACCTTCTTGTCTCCATTCCACCCCTCTTCCTCCTTCCCCCCTCCCCTCCCCCTCCCCTCCCCTCCCCAAGGTTATGTCTTACCTGTGCAGGAAGCGCTCCAGGGTTTTGTACCCACTTCTCATGTGGGGAAGGTGTCCGCATACGTTGATTAGGGCTAGTATAGTACTGTTGAATCCCAGTGTCAGAGTCATAGCCAGACTGCCCTGGCATGCGTCGTACAGGGCGCCCTCTATTAACAGGAGGCGGACTTATAGAACGCTCATGCAGCTCTACTTTAGTTTTGAAATCTGTAAAAATAAATGATAATTTTTGTGTTAGTGATATTATATTATGAGAAGTCAAACAAAAGATGATTAAACAGTGATACAGCACATCAAAGGGGGGGGGGGGCTTTGTGGCTGTACTGTTTTTTTTCTTCAAGATATCACGGCTATTTGACTGTCCGATTTATAATTAAAATTATAGTGGCCCAGTTATGGTTTGACCTGATTTAGGTAGCGCTAATGAATACGAGTATACGGTGAAAATTTCACCAAAATTGTTAGAGCCCTTTTTAAATTATCGGCATTTTCTACTTTACACACATTTTACATGTAACTCTATGGGAAATGTGGCCGATGAGGGCGCTATTATGGTAAATAATAATAGTCAAAGCTTTATTTCTCAGAAATGGCACCAATAAATGTTCTGAAATTTCTACAAAAGATGGCCAGTATATTCAGGTACTTGAATAACTTAAAACCAGAACCGGGCCAGCAAGTCACGGACAAATTATGTGGGATCAAACAGCCGTGATATAGATGAAAATGGACCAAAACAAAATAATTTAGGAGTCTTTTTGGTAAATATGGTGTCATTTTAATAAGGCTTAGTAAATGCCCTGAGAAGACACATATTAAATGCAAAATGTACTTAACCTGCAAAGTCTCACCCTTTTTTTAGATGTGTTGCATCATAATTGATAGCCATCTCAATTCATAACTTTTTGGATATCAATTCCTTTGACTCATTATAATCTCCACTGCAGTAGGTAGTTTTTGTTGTTTAAAGCTAGAAGTTTCAGCAAACTGCAAACTTTTGATCTGCAAGCGCCAACACATGATACTCTTGTTTAAGCCATGCCCACAATACCACTACAGGGATGTAAATGGTGACTGAACTTTTTAGGCGAGCTTGACTAGATGGCCCGAGCGCTTGCGTATGGCATCAAACATTTATGGGAGCTACAGGGTGTATCAAAAAGAACTGTACCGAGGCAATATGATTTATTACGGTATGAATTCGATTGATATTGTTCAAACCGTTTTCACATTTATCTTGCGCAAACCCCCAGCTTTCATAAGAATTTTAAATTTTGAAAATCAGACATTTCTGATGGAAAATACAGACTTTCTGGTAAAGATGGTAGATTTCAATTTTGGTCGAAATGATCAATTTAAAAATCTGTGAAATTACTAGCCCTACCTGAGATATCCATCTGTCCATATAGGACAGGGTGTGTTTTTTGGTCGCCATATCTCAACTTTTCACATCACTTGTATAACTATGTTTTATTTGCATTCTTTTGTGGGTGAAATTTGGAGATAAATTCTGATTTTTAATCCGCAAATAAACCAGGATTTGCTATGCTTGAGTGGTTTTAACTTTCTTTTCTTTGGCGGGAGCTTTGAATATTGCTTATGTAGTGTGGGCTACATTGTTTGAAGTGTTGGGTAAGTGGTAGTGAGGATTGATTGAAATTGAAAATACGTTTTTCATCGATTTTCGATAATATGTCTTGCCACACGAGAACAAAAAGAGATATCTCGATGAAATTAACATATAACATAGGAAACATGTTCACCTTTATATTGCAGGTAATTAAATTTAAAACAATAATCATTTTGTATTTTTATGTATTTTAGAAACACGGTACAGTTCTTTCTGATACACCCTGTACTCCAGAGAATAGGCTCCTTTTTTATCATACTTATTTTAAACTTACTTGCTACTCTATCCTTTACCAAGCCGTCCAAATTCAGCGGCTCTTCCTCGATGTGAAGATCCACGTCGTCCATTCCTTGAGTTGGTGTGGTCGGTGTAGATGCTGAGAGCGGCCTATTGGTAGGTGACCGATACGTTAACGTTGAGGGCGCAACATGTTGGGTGACCATGGACCCGCCATGTTTGTTATGATTATTAATATTGGGTCCATGATAGGTAGTTTGAGTCTTTGGGTCGGTCCACTCAGTTAGCATGCTAATGGCGTTTTCTAAATCGGCCATAAGGTCATCGTTATTGTTAGTTTCGGGTAACCTCTTGGTGGCCCTATTGGTTTCCAAAGTACTGTTAGAGTTAGATCGTGGACCCAGACGATGCTGGGCTACTACATGCATATCAGACTGACTATGTGAAGTTGTAAATTTGCGGTTACTGTTCCATTGGTTATTACTGAGTCCCGATTCAACACTTCTCTGCGTATAACGTCCAGGCATTGATCTTGCAGCCGCCGGTGGTGGCGCTCTGTGCGTAGGGCTCTGATGATGCGTGGTCCGTGCTCCGCCATACCTAGGATTACTGTTATGGCCGAGAACTTGATCATCAGTATATTCGGGACTCCGTAACGGTACAGCATGCCTGTGCATCAACGCTGCACTGGAGGACCTTGGAGGAGGGTGGGGTAGCGAGCGATGCCTACGTGCCCCTTGTTCGCTTAGATTAGAACTAGAACTAGAAAACAAAGAGGCCCTCTGGTGATTTTGCCCCGGAGTACTGTACGATGAACTATCATGAATTGAACCTGGGTAATTACTCGTGTTATCTCGCAGCTGTTCGATGCGATTCAGCACCCAATCATACGACGGAACATTGTAACCAGGTTGTGGGGAAGAGGGCGCTGATTTTGGAACGCTGGCATACTGACCAGATGAGTGCATCATGGGGGTATTTGCACCGGGGTGATGATGACCACCTGATGATGACCTCTGACCCCCTGATGATGACCCCTGACCCCCTGATGATGACCCCTGATCCCCTGATGATGACCCCTGACCCCTTGATGATGACCCATGTGAGTATTGATATGGTGGCGTCTCAAGCCCCAAATCTTCATGATGAGAGTTAGATGGAGATGATGAATACAGAGGGAGGTTAATGGAAGAGCGAAGTCTTCCCTGAGACATGTCGCCGAGACTGCTGTGATTCGGCGATGAGGATGTCATGGAATAATTGGAGGAATCGGAGCCACTCCTGTGGGAATTATCTGAATTATTGGGAATATCTAAGTATCTTTGGCCTTGTGGGTGGGGATTCCATAAGTTATCCCGACTTAACGTGCCTAAGGGCGAAGTAGGGGCGCTCGAATGTGATCCGTAAGGTGGCGGTATTCTATACTGAACGTCGTCAGAATCAACATCATTGCCTAAACTTCTACTACGCTGTGAGTACCGTGCTTGCGCTTCGGCGTTACGCAGCGCTTGCGCTTCGGCGTTACGCAACGCTTGTGCTTCCGCGTTACGCAGCGCTTCCGCCTTATGCACGTCCAACGCGAGTGGATTTCTAGAATTCGATGAAGGGCCGGGATTGCCAGCGCCCTCAATGCCGGCTGGATAAACACGGATTACTTTACGATTATGCTCTTTGCAAGTTGTTATTTTAGTTTCTACACCACCCGAACTGAAAATATGAATGGTGTTTCTCTGGTTTGGATTCGAACCAGAGGGGGCGGTACCGGGTGCGGTTCCCGCAGACGCAACCGATGAGGCATATCCAGAATCTCTAGAAGGGGCACGCATGGCATTATGGTTAGTAGTAGTGGTAGTAGTAGAGTCATTAGGGGTAACAGCGCCCTCATAAGGCGGGATAGAGCCAGTTGAAAGTGACACACGATCTGGCAGCGGATGAGAGATGGAAGTGAGCAAGGCGGATCTGTAACAACACACATGGTAGAACAAACAAACTAGAAACACTACTCTTTTAAAGAATAAAATATGCAGCCAGAATGCCATAACAACATGCAAATATGCTCTACTAGTTAGCATGCTTCACTTTCTTTGACATTCTTATTTTCTCTGATATTTTGTCGACTTTTTTATGATAATTTGTCATAATATCTGTCACAATTCCTCAGTATTTTCAACAACTTTTAAATCAATTAGTTGCAAGTGAATATATGAACAGGTAAGTTAATATTATCCAAGATTCCCAATGTTTAAAAAAAAGGAAAATTCTTTGAAAAGTTATTTCATTTTGATTAAGAAAATTAATGAACATTTACAAATGAAAAAGTTTGTTTACAATAAATTAGTTGCGACGAAAGGAAACTTTAGAACCCAGGGTACCCAAGCTTGAAAAGTTTTAAAAAAAGGAATTTGTTACAAAATTTACACGGATAGTCTGCAACTATCACTGATCAGAGGAAACATGTAAGACACGGTTAGAAAGTGAAACAGACAAGTTCAACATTTCAACATCTATCCCAGAATGCACCTTGAATTTGAATAGCTGGCCACGGGCCAATACTGATTTTTGTGCCACCAATATTAACTCCAAATGCATCATGGGTATAATGTTAAAAAGATGAGTAACACAAATTACAAAACAATTCACTGATCATGCAAGAATACACTCATGGTGGTTAATTATGCAAATTACACATACATATTAATCAACATCAGGGCTCGAAATAAGACGGAAACGTGTCAACGGTATGATCAGCCGTGTGTATGTTTTTTTCAGATTTTCTGCCGTTAAAATAACATTTTCAATATCCTTATGTCAATGACATTTTTCAAAATATTGCCCACGTTTGGCACATTTCATTGACATTCTACGCAAATGGAGGTCATGGAGCTATAGGGCCCACTATGTCCTATTGGTAAGAATACTAAAGGAACAAATAAACATAAACGACTTTTGGAAAATGAAAATTGTTATCTTATTCCGAGCCTCGGTCCAAATCATCAATATCATGCTAGTTCCGAATGGAAAATTCCATTATAAGATTGACATGACTATGCTTCATGATTATGTAGTGGTGCAGTATGCCAGGGTTACACACTAAAATAGCCGTCACATGCCAGTCACATGCTAGTCACATGAGAGTCACATGCTAGTCACATGCGAGTCGCATGGAGGTCATGTGGGGGTCACATGGTTTAGAATTTAGGTTTACATAAGGTTTAGATAAGGGGTTTAAACTTATAATAAATATATGGTTTATAAAGTTTATCATTGAAGAAAACAAATTAACTTAAAAATTGAGAAATTATAGATTGGTAGTGGTAAGTTTGGAATCAAAAGATATAGCAAAAACATCATATTTGTCTGTAAAATAATAACCTTCTGAAATGACCTGGATAAAATGAACAAAAGCTGTTGTGAGTATTAAAAATTATCAACATTTTCCGCTCCAGAATTGACTGACAGTTGAATTTTGAAGTATTCAAAAATATTAACACACAAAATGATAATAAAATGAAGTATTCCAAAAATATTTACAAAACAAATCTGTCTAAACATGTAATAAAACTATGATATGTAAGGTTCATTGTACTGATCCAGTGTAAGTACTCACGTGTACGTTTCAGATACGACTGTATCCGTCAACACTTTGTCAACACTTTTGGTAGTGATGATCTTGACAACTCATGACATTTTTTATTTTTTGCAGTCTTGGAGTTGCCAGTTGATTTATCATCTGGGGATTTTTTGCTAGATGATAAGAGATCATCGAAAACGTGAGTGAGGTGGTATTGTCCCTCGTCTCGGTTTATCCAAGACTGCAAAAAGCATCATGAGTCGTCAAGATCATCACTACCAAAAGTGTTGACAAAGGATACAGTCGTATCTGAAACGTACACATGAGTACTTACACTGGATCGGTATAATGAACCTTCCATATCAGATTATAATCAACGATCCTTATGAACCTATTTGGTAATGTTATAAAACTGTATATTACTGTGATGCAGTGAAATTTACCCATTTGTGACTGATTTAACCATAGTCAATTGTTTTAAACAATACTAAAGCCCGTTCATTAAACATTAACAATAATAAAGCCCGTTCAGTACCACAAAGGCAAGTATAATTCCCGAGGAGGGGGGCACTCAAATTTGAATGGATAATACACTGTTAAAACAACTAGTCATTTTTTTAGTCAAAATGACTAGCCCTAGTAAAGTCATATCTGGACCATCAATCTAGTCAAATTTTCACTACATCTAGTCAAATTTGACTAGATTCTGGTCAAATTTGGACTAGTCTAGATCTTGTCTAGTCCAAATTTGACCAGAATATAGTCAAATTTGACTAGATGTAGTCAAATTTTAACTAGATCGTTGGGCCAGATATGACTTTACTAGGGATAGTCATTTTGACACTAAAAAATGACTAGTTGTTTTAAAAGTGTAGGTAGGGCAAACTCTCACAAACCCTTTGGCATATGGTGAACAGTGAACATGCAGGGACTTTGGGGTGAGACTCCCTTATTATCCTCAAAATGAGTTCATAGGGTGAGAAAATGCACAAATCCAAAATTGCACTAAAAATAGGGGGGGGGGGCTTTTGATGACAAATGTATATTTTTTTCAATAAAGGGTGGAAAAGTTGCACATTTCAATTCAAAAAAGGGTCTTAGATCATTTTTTTTCTTACTTGTTCTAAAAATGTGTGTTTATTCTGGGTGACAATAGACTTTGTCCCCAAAATGAGTTCGTTGGGTGAGAAAATGCACATATCCAAAATTGCTCTAAAAAGAGGGGAGGGGCTTTTGATGACATATATTTTCAATAAAGGATGGAAAGTTGCACATTTCAATTAAAAAAAGGGTCTTTGATCATTCTTTTTCTTACTTGGATAGGTGATGTTTCTAAAAGTTATTATGCAAAATGCATATTTCTTTTATCATCCATTGATGTACTCAGCAAGTGGTATACCTTTCGTGCATGTATAAATAAGGGCCCTATAATTTCTTGCCGATTTGATACTGAACACACTATAGATGTGTTCTACCAACCTAACCAAGTACCGATGCATATGCTCCTATGTGCAAGAGACAAATTCAAATTGCCAATAACATTGATTAAATTGATCAATTGATTTGATCGATTGATTGATTGATTGATCAATTTACTAGTTATTGACAATTTGAACCTTAACATGCTATCCTGACAGAATCAAAATGGAGAATATTTGTGACGTGATCAAGCGAAATGAGTCACATACGGTAGGCAGTTTATTTGTCCATTATTTAAAAGCAGGTAACAAATGCTACAGTATGGTCTTAACCCCACTTAAATCGAACTTCTAGTTTTTAAGTTACAGACAGTTTACCACCTGAGAAAACAAAGTAAAACATAAGAATTTGTCACTTCTTTTTAACTGTAACTCAAAATTAATATTCCCGACATACGACTCACTCCGCTTGATTGGGTCACATTTGCTGTTACTATCTTTTGTATCGTAGGTAAGTACTTTGCACATGTGTACTGGGTGCCAGAGAATTTCTGTGGGGTATGATCCGAAAAAATATGAAGCAAAATAGTCTAATTTCAGACAAATTTACAGTAAAATATCTAGATTCCTAGGAAAAATCATTAACAAATTCTAAGAATTTGATTTCAGAAAGTTGGGGGATGAATTTGCTAAAAGTATTCCAAGTTTCGAGGTTATTAGTGAAAGACAACCACAAATTGTATGCTTGCTTGAAACACAACTCCATTATTTTGTCTAGATATCCTCCATTTTAATTCTGTGCATGCTCTGACCAGTGTTTTAAGACTTACCCTGGACTGGTAGATCTAGGTCCATCTCTTCGTGGGCTGTGTGGGGGAAGACCCGTTACATTGGACGCATTCACACCGTATGAGGGCGCTTGATGATGCGTCTCATCAGCCTGTCGTTTAAACACCGGTGCGTAGTCCCTGTCATGTGATGTGTCCGATGCTTGTCTATTCAAAGGTCTCTGGTGGCTCTGCCAAGTAGACTCTGTATTTCGGTAATTTGCGTATGTATTGGGCGGCGTAGGTGCGTTGTTCCGATGCTGGAGGGCGGTATTGCGAAGGCTCTCCAGCTCCCCTATAGACCTCTCCAAATCCTCTATCTGCTGTACCGGAGTGGTGCGGCCATATCGAATCGAGCTCGATGCGCTTGGACTAGGACTGATATCCGTAGAGGGCGCTCTGTACTGTGATGCGGGACTGCTTAGTCCCGAGTCCGTCCTTAGCGGTGAGACTTGAGATGCAGGAGTTGTTTGGTGCGTTGAAGTGTCGACATACAGCGGTTTCTGCATACCGCCATAGTCTTGTCGTTCTCTGAGCTTTTGTTGCTGGAGTTCAAGCCACGATATATCGCCATTTGGTTGCGCTTCCCTCGGTGGGGACGAATAGCTTTGGGGTTCCCTTGATGCGTAAGTCTGCGGCTCCCTCTGTGAAACCATCTGTGGTTCTTTCTGCGCATACAGAGCATAAGATGGTGTTTCATGCTGTGGTTCTGCATGTCGGTACTGCTGTGGTTCTCGTTGCGTGTGCATCTGGGGCTCCCTCAAGGCGTACGTCTGTGGTTTTTGTTGTGCGTATGTTTGTGGCTCTCTCTGGGCATATGTTTGTGGTTCCCTCTGAGCGTACATCTCTGGTTCTTTCTGACTATATTGTATAACATCTCTCTTTGGCGGTGTTTGTTCAAAATTACTTGTATGATCTGCTACACTATTAGCACTGGTGTCATTAAACGGCGGTTTCCACTGACTCCTCACCATATCCGGTCCATACGGTTGCCGCTTTCCCTCCCGTGCCTTCTTCTCTCGTAACTTCTGCTGCTGTTTTTGCAACCAAGACATGCTATCATCAGGCGCACTAGCTCGTCTTATCGGCTGCACAGGCTGCATCTCTTGAGCCGACGGAGGAGTGTATCCATCAAACTCATCGAAACTTCGGTCGCCGATCGGCGTCCCTGGGGGCGTTATACGAGTGATGTACCGGATCTGTTCTTTCTGTGCCCGGACAGGTTGTGGTTGATAGACATTGGGTGGGGGAGACTGATGTTGGGCTCCGTTCACTTGCGGAGCAAATTTAGTAGGTGAACCATGCATTGTTTGAGGTGGTTCCATTGTCCTTGGGGGACCTGTAGGGGTTGCCTGAGGTGAGTACTGTGTGCTGTGATTTGTGTATCCATTAGGAGTTCTATCATCAGGTGTGGAAGCATGTTGAGGGCTATAAGCAGTCGGTGCAGAGGCATGTTGAATGCTAGTAGTGGTCGGTGGAGGAACAGACTCCTCTAAACCATGTTGAGTGCTATAAGCAGTCGGTGCAGAGGCATATTGAGTGCTAGTAGTGGTCGGCGGAGGAACAGACTCCTCTAAACCATTAAACATTGGCATTGAGCTCTCCTCGATCTTGACCTTCTGGCTAACAATCATGACTTCTTCAACTGGTGTTGACGGAGACTGTTCCCTTTGCTGCTGCTGTTGTTGCTGCTGCTGCTGCTGCTGTTGTTGTTGTTGCTGCTGCTGTTGCTGCTGCTGCTGTTGCTGCTGCTGTTGTTGTTGCTGTTGCTGCTGCTTCCTCTGAAAGGCACCATCATTAGTTATCTCCGCGTATGGATTTTCCGCATCAAACTTCGCTTGACGTGTCCCTAGTGAAGGGGGCCTTGTTCCCCCTGCAGGCTCCGGAACAAAAGATGGCGTCCCCTGAGGAGCGTTGGAGCCCCCGTTTGATGTCACATGTACTTTTGGGGTGACAAACCTCGGGCTAGAATTCTGTCTCTTAACCTGTATAGAAACAAGAGGAATTATGGGAAATTGATGAAAAATGCTTTAAGGGTATGGATTGATTTCAAAAAATTGTTAACTTATTGGCTGTTAACATATTGATTTGAATCACACAATTGTCAAGAATAATTTTAACTGGAATTATATGGGGAGAGGGATGCAGCTAAATTGAGTTTGGACAAGTGGATATAGCCAAGCTATGTCTAAAGTTTAATTGGCTTAAATGCAACAAATTCCTAAATATTTTGTTCTAAATATAAACCCAGTTTACTGGCTTGCAGGTTCAGAATCTGTTTTTGTTTATTTATTTATTCATTTATTTATATCAAATTTAGACCAATTTTTGGTTAAAGGTTATCCTTTTGGGTAGCACAATACATATCCAGAAGTATTCAAAAGAAAATTAAAATGAATAAAATAATAAATAAATAAGATTAATATGGTAGCTGAGATAATTAAAACATTATATAAGTTTTATGCAATTTCATTAGAAATTGTGTAAGATAGTAAAACACTTCTTTAGTCAATTAAATAGGATTTCTTTCTAGTTCACCTCACAATATTTCCTTCTTTTTTTTTTTATTAAAAAGGAATTTATATTAAGACTTACAGATATACATTACCTTAAAAACAAAAACCATACTAAGTATTTTGTAAAATTTCAAAATAAATAAAATAAAATAAATAGCAGAAGTGGAATTTGGGTTTTTAATAAATAATAAAAAGTGCCACGGTGTTGTCATAGTAGAGTGAGAGCAGAGTTGGAAAACCGAGTGCTGGAATGGTTTAGAAAAGGACGGGGGAACGTACGACAACGAGGGCATCATGCTTTATAGGACGCGGCGTAGAGGTTGTTTCTATAGTGACACAGACAATACAGACGATACATGTTTTGATCCATACTTGAATAATCTAAGAACAGAGCAGTATAATGAATTAGCTTTGATTGGTCAAATTTTTGAGGGTACAAAATTTGGTATTTTCGATTGATTGATAGTACTGTAAAACTACTTAATTTCATGAGGTATTTCATTTTGCGGATTTCGCGAGGACCTTAATTACGCGAAATTTAATCCTCGCAAAATTAACCATGGTAAATGTTTAAAATCTGAGTCCAATTTTGGAATCGCAAAATTAAATCCTCGCGAAAAGTATCATTTTGCTCATAATTTTCCCCAGAGTGATGAACAATTGTTTGAATTTGCCCTAAAAACAATCTGTGGGCCTAAGTTTAAAAAAATGCCCCTGGTTTAAGAATACTTACTTTGACCCAAATTTAAAACATGATGGTAAAAGTTGGTACAGAACTCTGATCTGTGATTAGACAAGTATGTATTCGTTATTTTCAGAGATCATTTACAATGGCATTATAGGAAGGCTTCCATCTATGAGCTAAACAAGTGTTGCCTCATTGTAAACCTCTATAATGACAAGATGTAAATGATCTGGCAACCCAATAGCGTCATATCCATACCTTACCGCCTCCTTGGTATTACGAGGTTCAACATATAGACATATAGATTAGTTTCTTAAAATATTACAATGTTAGTATATGTGTTGAAGTTATGAGTATTTCATTTCCACTTTCCTAAATGCCTATCACTATACAGGATGTTAAAAAGTAAAGACTTTTTTCATAGTTGAATTTCTTAAAAGCTCAAAATTTGGTAGAATTTTTTCCCACATTCTTAATTTACACTATCTTGGTCGAACATAGTGAAAATTATGTTGAATGACATACTTTTGAAAATTTGAGATCATTTTTATAACATTTTCTTGAGTGAAAATCGGCAAATGGCTTATATGCAAGGTACAATTCTCTTCACTAGCAGTCACTATACGCCTGGGCTGAGCATGAAACATGCATGGAGCTAAACAAGCCCCAATGATTGCTTCATGGAGCTTGTTTCATTCAGTTGCCATAAATATTGCAATATAATTGGTTAGTAGTCTTTTTGTGATACGAAATCTTGTATCACACAGCGCCAATCTTGTATCACTCAGTGCATATCACACAAGCACCACGTGACCAGATCGTGCACGCTACTGTGTAGGCAAGCGACTGTGTAGGCAAGCAACTGTGTAGGCAAGCGACTGTGTAGGCAAGCGCACAGTAAAATCATGTGATGGTCATGCTGTTGCTTCATATCGGTTTTAGAAATGTAAATTTCGAAAGTGTTTTTCCTGTTTTCCGTGTTATTAGACCTTAAACTAAAGTATTTAATCACTTCATGTCTAGGGCTACTTAATGATCAATTTGTTACCCAGTTTCTTCTTCTGCATACGAAAACAATAATGGTTTGGCCTCATGTGATACAACACAAACCATACATGGTAAGTACAAAAGTTTCAAAAATGAACCACTCACTTTATCTCACTGGTTCACTAATTATTTCATCTCTTCAACAGACCCTTGTTTTCATTGGTTTATACACACACATCAAGGATAAACCTTTTTAACCTTTATGTTCAGACTTACACATGACCTTTTGGTTAAATGCATTAAGTTAGTTTACTTTTACCTTTAATAGAACAGACTATAATTGTCCATACCCTAACTGACACCCCTATTTCTTCCACATACCGTGGCTTATCACTATCCTCATAGATACTGTAAAAGCTGACATTTTCGCGGTGTTTTTTTTTCTCACGCTTTTCATGCGAAAAATGTTTTTTTCAACATTCATACAGTACATCCAAAAGGTCGCCAGCGAATGTCTATGATATCAAAATGCGCGAAAATATATGTACGCGAAAATATTGGCTATTAGAGTAATCTGTAATGACTCATTTTCATTCTAACTCTTTTCTCTTTCACGTATCTTCTCTTTTTATTGGTCGATGTATCTCACTGACAACCACCTCTTCCGCAGACCTCAGGGCATCACTATCCTGTGCTCCCTCACTGATGCTCCTCAACAATTCATCCAGTTCAGGTTTTTCTCTAAGCGTCATCAATCAATCTCTTCCACACATGATCTCTATTCTCTAGTCAATACCCCCTTAACTGACAACCTACCTCTTCCACAGACCCTTGTGCATCACTATCTGGTGCTCCCTCACTGATACCCCTCAACAATTCATCCAGTTCAGTTTTCTCTTTAAGATTCATCTGCCGCCCATTCGTCACTGCAGGGGTTCCCCCTCCCCCATTCTGACTGCTTGGTCCATTAGCCACAGGACCAGTAGTCTTTCTCGCAGGTGTGCTGGCCATCAAAGGTTTTCCAGGATTATCCTGTGATGGGGATTTCTTCACCTGCGCATAGAGACTACCATCTGGTGCTGAGCTGTGGGGGATGTCAAGCGATGGCGCCGGTACAAGTTGAGGTACATCTGTACGGAAGACATTGTTATTATCAAAATTGTTATTAGTGGCATTAATATTTATATTTTTCAATCCATGATTTTGCAGTTAGTCCCAGTCACAAAAGCTCTTTTATACCAATAACCCTAACTCTACCATATATCACGACAGAGTTTGTTGGTATCACCCGGCGTGGAAGTTTTTCGCTGAAAAATGGACCCAGCCTATATACTTGGCGCAGTCCTTGACACTCGTGGAGTAATGGAAAATCCCAAGTCCTGGTTCAAATTTTCAAATCCCGGGGGAGGGGTCACGGTGATATTTTGGGTCACTTTTCGTCTTATTCATCCTCCCCTCTTAATATTTTCTTCTTTAACCCTAACACTTATTGAATGGAAATGTTGAAAAAACTATCCGGGCTGGGGCTGGGCGAAATTTCGCCGGAAAACTTGGATTTGCCAGTGACGCGAGTTGAACCCCAGTCCACCAGTATGGAAATCAGTGTCTGAGTCCACTCGGAGTTGCATTTATCACCCGCACTGATCGCTCGGGGAGATAGACCGAGGCGACACATGCTTCCAGCATAGTTTTCCATGGGGTTCATGGCTTAAATGGTTATTATAAAAATGAAATAAATAAAGTTATATCTTTTCACTTACCGTCATCACCCTCAATCACTTTGTTAAAATGCTCGTACGAATCCCAACGAATGAGTGGGTCGTCAGTATTATCAACAGGGAAGTTGCTGTCCGGGACGTAATCGCTGTCGTGAACTTTCTCTGCGGTCGCTGAAAAGATTAGCTCCACTTTGGTGAAATCTGGGAAGCGAGCGTCTGTGAATAAGAACAGGAAATCGTAAGCAAAACAAAATAATTTGCAAAAATTGAAAAACAAAATTCTCATCGATATTTTCAAGAAAGTAATAATTTGTTAACGCCAACCATGTAAAATGTCACTAAATGCCTCTTCGTTTTATTTTGTAGGGTTATTTAATACTTTCATGCATTTTGGTTATGTTTCTATCCTATAAATAATTGTTTAATCTAATCAAAATCTATATTCAAATAATGCAATGGAATTGCCCCTCCCCCTGCCTGGTAGATAGTTCAATAAAGTTCAATAAAGTTCATAGATTTTCATGTGGAATTAGACCACCCTTCTCCACATCTCCTCTCCATTTCTCTCTCCGCACCTTTTCATCTCTCTCCTAGCCCTCTCCCACCCTTTCTCACCCTTTGATCCATACCGGTGCACAGATCATCTAAACATTTCTTCTGAAAACAAGTCTATATTCAAAGTGGAATTGGGTGACCCTCTCATCCACCTTCATATCCATGAATGCATGTTATTCAGGTAGAGGAGTCTATAATCAAGGACTGAAGGAGAGTAGAATTGTACCCCTTGCCCTTACCCTTCGCTCTACCCCTCCCCTAGATCCACACCAGTGCATGCATCATCTCCCTTTCTCTCTCCTTTATTAAGCAAATCTAAATTCAAGGACCGCAGGAGAGGTCCTCACCTTCTACCCTCCCCTTCATCCATACAAGTGCACAAATCATCAAAATCTTTCTTCTGATAGACAAGTTTATACCGCCTCCCCTCTCATCCTTCCCTCTCCCCCTCCTCCACACTTCCCTCTCCCTCTACCCTCCCTTTCATCTATGCCTGTGCATGCATCATTTAAATATGTCTTCTGTTTATATGGACTGCAGAGTGGAAGTGTGTGTCCAATTTTTCCTCCCATCTTCCACCCTTCCTTTTCCCCCTAGGTCCATAGCGTTGAACCAATTATCTAAAGCTTTATTCTGGTACACAAGTCTATATTCAATGACTGCAGTAGAGTAATAAATAAGGCGGTTCTCGAACGGCGCGTCTCGCCTGTTCATCAAAAGTGACTTGAAAGAAATGATGATGAAACATATGATACAATGTAGCACTGTCACAGAGGTATGCATTGTAGTTAATGCAAGGGATGTAATACCTTGAAAAATGTAATCAACAAAAAGAACACACCAACCCCCTTCCCTATACCAAATCACATCAAGATAGGCCTTACAGATCTTATTTGACCCCAGATGACCTTAAAAAATTAATCAGCAAAAAAACCACACCATCCCTCTTCCATCCACCAAATCCCATCAAGATAGGCCTTACGGATCTTATTTGACCCCAGATGACCTTGAAAATTTAATCAGCAAAAAGAATACACCACCCCCCCCCCTTCCCTCCACCAAATCCAATCAAGATAGGCCTTACTGATCTATTTGACCCCATATTTGACCCCTGATGACCCGAAAAATTAATCAACAAAAAGAACACACCACCCCCTTCCCTCCACCAAATCCCATCAAGATAGGCCTTACTGATCTATTTGACCCCATATTTGACCCCCGATGACCCCGAACAATTAATCAACCAAAAGAACACACCACCCCCCTTCCCTCCACCAAATCCCATCAAGATAGGCCTTACTGATCTATTTGACCCCCGATGACCCCGAAACATTAATCAACAAAAAGAACACACCATCCCTCTTCCGTCCACCAAATCCCATCAAGATAGGCCTTACTGATCTATTTGACCCCCGATGACCCCGAAACATTAATCAACAAAAAGAACACACTACCCCCCTTCCCTCCACCAAATCCCATCAAGATAGGCCTTACTGATCTATTTGACCCCGATGACCCCGAAACATTAATCAACAAAAAGAACACACCATCCCTCTTCCGTCTACCAAATCCCATCAAGATAGGCCTTACTGATCTATTTGACCCCTGATGACCCCGAAAAATTAATCAACAAAAAGAACACACCACCCCCTTCCCTCCACCAAATCCCATCAAGATAGGCCTTACTGATCTATTTGACCCCATATTTGACCCCCGATGACCCCGAAAAAATAATCAACAAAAAAGACAACCCCATCCCTCTTCCGTCCACCAAATCCCATCAAGATAGGCCTTACTGATCTATTTGACCCCATATTTGACCCCCGATGACCCCGAAAAATTAATCAACAAAAAGAACACACCATCCCCCTTCCCTCCACCAAATCCCATCAAGATAGGCCTTACTGATCTATTTGACCCCATATTTGACCCCCGATGACCCCGAAAAATTAATCAACAAAAAGAACACACCATCCCTCTTCCGTCCACCAAATCCCATCAAGATAGGCCTTACTGATCTATTTGACCCCATATTTGACCCCCGATGACCCCGAAAAATTAATCAACAAAAAGAACACACCACCCCCCTTCCCTCTACCAAATCCCATCAAGATAGGCCTTACTGATCTATTTGACCCCATATTTGGCCCCAATGACCCCGAAAAATTAATCAACAAAAAGAACACACCATCCCTCTTCCGTCCACCAAATCCCATCAAGATAGGCCTTACTGATCTATTTGACCCCATATTTGACCCCCGATGACCCCGAAAAAGTAATCAACAAAAAGAACACACCACCCCCCTCCCCTCCACCAAATCCCATCAAGATAGGCCTTACTGATCTATTTGACCCCATATTTGACCCCCGATGACCCCGAAAAATTAATCAACAAAAAGAACACACCACCCCCCTTCCCTCCACCAAATCCCATCAAGATAGGCCTTACTGATCTATTTGACCCCATATTTGACCCCCGATGACCCGAAAAATTAATCAACAAAAAGAACACACCATCCCTCTTCCGTCCACCAAATCCCATCAAGATAGGCCTTACTGATCTATTTGACCCCATATTTGACCCCCGATGACCCCGAAAAATTAATCAACAAAAAGAACACACCACCCCCCTTCCCTCCACCAAATCCCATCAAGATAGGCCTTACTGATCTATTTGACCCCATATTTGGCCCCCAATGACCCCGAAAAATTAATCAACAAAAAGAACACACCATCCCTCTTCCGTCCACCAAATCCCATCAAGATAGGCCTTACTGATCTATTTGACCCCATATTTGACCCCCGATGACCCCGAAAAAGTAATCAACAAAAAGAACACACCACCCCCCTCCCCTCCACCAAATCCCATCAAGATAGGCCTTACTGATCTATTTGACCCCATATTTGACCCCCGATGACCCCGAAAAATTAATCAACAAAAAGAACACACCACCCCCCTTCCCTCCACCAAATCCCATCAAGATAGGCCTTACTGATCTATTTGACCCCATATTTGACCCCCGATGACCCGCAAAATTAATCAACAAAAAGAACACACCATCCCTCTTCCGTCCACCAAATCCCATCAAGATAGGCCTTACTGATCTATTTGACCCCATATTTGACCCCCGATGACCCCGAAAAATTAATCAACAAAAAGAACACACCACCCCCCTTCCCTCCACCAAATCCAATCAAGATAGGCCTTACTGATCTATTTGACCCCATATTTGACCCCCAATGACCCCGAAAAATTAATCAACAAAAAGAACACACCATCCCTCTTCCCTCCACCAAATCCAATCAAGATAGGCCTTATGGATCTTATTTGACCCCCGATGACCTTGAATGACCTCTGATGACCTTGAAAATTTAATCAGCAAAAAGAATACACCACCCCCTTCCCTCCACCAAATCCCATCAAGATCGGCCTTACGGATCTTATTTGACCCCATATTTGACCCCGATGACCTTGAATGACCTCCAAAATCTAATCAGCAAAAGAACACCCCACCCCCTTCCCTGACATCAAGTCCCATCAAGATAGGCCTTACGGATCTCTAGATATCGCGTCACAACGCGTCTCAAAAGTTTTAAGCATATTTGACCCCGATGACCTTGTATGACCCCCGATGACCTTGAAAAATCAATCAGCAACAGAACGCACCACCCCCTTCCCTCCACCAAGTCCCATCACTATAGGCCTTACGGATCTCCAGATATCGCGTCACAAAGGTATTTCTTAGCACACGGCTGACGGTTGACGGCGGACGGCTGACGGCGGACGCCGGACAGAAATAGTGATAACATAGTCTCTTTCTGATTACATCAGGCGAGACAAAAAACTGAGTGCCCCTCCCCTCCCTTCCCTCTCCTCCTCCTCCTCCACACTCCCCTCTACCCACCTTCATCCATAATACCTGTGCACGCATCATCCAAATCATTCTTCTGATAGACAAGTCTATATTCAAGGACTGCAGTAGAGTGGAAGTATGTGTCCCAACTTCCTCCCCTCTGCCACCCTCCCTTTTACCACCCCTCCCCCAAGGTCAATACCAGTGCATGCATCATCTTAAAGTGTATATTCAATGACTACAGTAGAGTGAAAACTGAGTGCCCCCACTCCACTCTCATCCTTTCCTCTCCCCCTCTTCCCTCTCTCTCTCTACCCGCCCCCTTCATCCATACCAGTGCATGCATCATCCAAATCTTTAGACAAGGACTGCAATAGAATGAGTGACCCCTCATCTCACTCCCCTCTCCTCCCCACTCCCCCTCCATCCATACCTGTGCAGGCATCGTCTAAATCATTCTTCTGATAGACTAGCCTATATTCAAGGACTGCAGTAGAGTGAAACTGACATCTGAATATAACATCCCTTGTGGTGGCACGGAACTTCTTGTGGTAGCATTTGACCTGAAAATGTATATAAAAGAAGGATATTCAACATTCAATGCAAATCTTTATTATTGACTCATTCAAATTTCATTCTTGAAAACAAAAGATAAATACCCTAAGTAAAGTTCATCATTGTCAATTGCATACTGTTAAAATACAAATGCCTCAAATTTGACTTTTTAAAAGAAAATCACTTGCAAATTTTCTTTAAACATATACAATTTCAACACCTCAGTTTACAATTTCTAATTCTAACAATAACATGTTAACAAAATCAACCACATATGCAAATGATGAAGGGGGTCACACTCACTTTTTTGT
This sequence comes from Ophiura sarsii, assembly GCA_035610835.1. Lineage (NCBI taxonomy): Eukaryota > Metazoa > Echinodermata > Ophiuroidea > Amphilepidida > Ophiuridae > Ophiura > Ophiura sarsii. The sequence goes on along the minus strand of CM069459.1, from coordinate 55,455,675 downwards.
ATAGGTATACAAAACTGGGTCTCTATAAGCGAGGCCTTCAGAACTTATTTCCTGTATATCCATGAGTAAACCTCAGGTTTTCCCAACAAGATATCCTAACCAAAACTTAAGTACTCCCCCCCCCCCCCGGCTTAAAAAGTGCAATGGACCATAAAGTCACAAATCAATTGAGACTATTAATAATCAGTATCTAATTTCATGGACATGGGTACAAATGAGGATACCATCACACACTGATGAATATGAAATAGGCAATTCTATTATACAGGGTGAGTCAAAAAACTGCAAAAGTGGAAAGAAGCCATTTTGTTTTCAAAACCAAGTTGAAGTTTGAAACTTTTTAAACGTTGCAAGAATGAGCTATTTTGTTAGTAGCTTTGGTGACCAAAGTCAATTGCATTTTTGTCTTTGGTAAACCTTTTTGCTGCACAACTGATGTATGCATGTGTTAGGTGTCTCATGGACTAATATGTAAAATGGATGCCTTAGTTAACTTAGAATTGACATCATTTTTTCACACAAAATTACTAAGAAATATGTCAAGTTGGTTTTGAAAACAAAATAAACTTATTTCCGTATTGCAATATTTTTGACTCACCCCATTATGATCAAATACCCAACTTCAAAACACATAACCCAATTTTCAAATAACCATTTAAGCACACAGCACAACCTTGCATAACGTTAAATGACATCATTTCAGTACAAATGACAGACTCATTACACTCTGACATCCAATAGACAACACTATTATCGTATTCAATCAACTGTATCACATAAGCACCCCATTTAAAGTTCTGCTTGGAACGACTGTCTACAGCTAAGTGGTAGTTTAAAGCACGTCTAATGATTTCAAAACACGGTCTATACAGATACAAGCCATGATGGATGTAGGGTATTGTTTGTATTGTCTACTAATAGACTTGTCCCAACTATTGATAGACTGCTACCTGATTATTACACAACAGATGACAATTGTAGCTTTGGATCTTTCAGTATGGTATCTGATGCATATCACCAATCTTAACACTCTCTACGCGGCTATTAGTTTTACAAACTTTCCCAATTTTCAATGTCTATCTCAAGGATTACTGAACCAATACTAGGCATATTTGTACTTATTTCAATGCATTTCTCATAGTGATTCCAAATATAGTAATGAAATTCAATAATTATGACATTTTTGAAACATTTTGTGAAAATTTGGAATGGCGTCTGCAGCCGCCTGCCGCATGGAAAGCGTTAAGTTTTCATATAGTTTACAAACACAAGAGTTCAAAAATAGTACTTTTGCTAGAAATGGTTTTCCAACTCTGTATAGTTCCAGACAGATATTGTATCTTCTTGTTGTTGATGCCGAAGCATGTCATGTGCTCAAAACATCAATACAACATAACATGATACATTTGAAATGATTTATTTTGATATTTTGATATTTGTGATTGTGTAATAGTAATAAACTGATATGGAATTGGGCATAATCATGGGCCAATAAGGACTATATATAATCATGTTATTTGCGCTAACCTGACCATAACTTTAATTTTGAAAACCTGAAAAAAAATGTATTATACAATCAAATATCTCCACCAATGTATTAGCCAATGGTTGAGTATTGTCTATCTGTGTATGTTAACCCTAACCACCCCCCCCCCCCAAAAAAAAATGCTAACAAAATAAGCCTATCTTGAAGCCCATGTGTGAACGGTTTTCGATGACGTAATCAACCGAGCCTATATAGTGAGTGCGGTATACTGCGCGAACAAGCAGCTGAGGGACGGGGCTTAGTGGGTGGGACAACAGGCCGAGATGCGGATGGTCCCCGGAACGATTCCCAGCCTGTCCCCAGCGATGTAGTTAGGGGTTAGGGTTAAGCTATGAGTTTATTGAGAATAATTTGTATCATAAACTAATACTAAAGGTAGATGACCCGATCACATTTTCGTAACACAGAATTATTTCAAACATACGGAGATTTTCATATCATATGAAAGCTTGTATTTTTCTCATCATTATACTGAAATTTGATGGCCTAAATCGGTATAATTACGGAGAAATCGATGAAATAACGTCGAATTACCGCGAATGGTGGTAACCACCGATAAAGTTTGTGTACTACTCAATGGGTACAGTTCACAGCATCTTGTGCGTCTAAAATAAGAACCATTAGAGCTATGCAACTCAAACTTTGGAACACGACTTTTTTAAGGATGACCTTTCATGTAGAATAGAAAACTTCAAGTTGAAAATCGGAACATCTACCTTTAAACCCTGTAAATATATAAACAAACAAAACAAACAAAGATAACAAAGATATATATTTACCAATATATCTCCTCGTAGCGGCAATGCCTGCTCTAGATTCACACAAAATCTGCTAGTTCCCTCCGGTATAGAGCTATGAAGAAAATGAAATTGACAACAATATAAAATTAACAGTAGTATATAACTGTTTTGCAACTAACGAATATTCATTAACTAATTATGCCAATTCCTAACAGCCTCATCCCCTAAGTTCCATTAGTGCTGGCTACAATGTTATTGTCAAGTTATAAACCCATAACAAATGGGCAATTTGATTTCAACAATTGGAATCAAAAAGTGGAAATGTTTTTTGAACAATTTTACTTGTTTTATATGTGCGATTTTGAGCTTCCTTACATAGACCTACATACAACATGAATATATTTGTACATTTTTATTTTTGCGCTTGCTGATCTTAGCGCGAAAAGCACAAAAATAAGTGTAGCGCTAACATTTTCACTTTTACAGAATGTAACTATTGGTAACCTTTTATTTTACCAAAGTTTTTATTTGGTCAACTGTATCTGCTACAGAAATTTAAATAAATGAAATACCAAGAAATACCTAATTCATTATCTCATGAATATCAAAATATATAATTAAAATTAAATACCAAATTCAAGTTAATAAAATGCCAACATAGACAGTCAGTGAATACGAGGAAATCAACAAAAGTTACTGACCAAAGAATGACGCATGCTGGCGTCTACTCACGTAAATGGTCAACCATTACGTGCATCAGTAACCTTATGTTATCATGGTTTTCAGAATGTGGTTTTCAGAATGAATAGGCACATATGACAAAATTCAATCGTTATTCATAAACTTAACATGGTGCATGGTCAAATACAATGCTGTATGTACGCACCTCTAAACACCGTATTTCTCCTAAAGCCTAAAATACACCCTTAACATGGATTTTGCATGTTGAATGAGTAGATAAGAGTGTTTAAAATGATTCTATATCACACAATTTAACAACTTTAAGAAGCTTGGTAGAAGTTACTGTTAAAATAAACAGAGCCTGGATTCCAAGGACACCACACTTTTATCGATATTGATAAGATTTTGAAAAAAGTACCCTTTTTCTTGAAACAGACTTGGAAATAACACCCGCCTAACTGCCCATAGTGGGTAACTTTTGCATCGGGCGGGTGAAGATGCAAAAGTAACTGATGGGTAAAAAAAAGTCAAACTCACAGTGTTAGTGAGTTACACTGGCTGGTGGAACTTCTGAACCGCGCAAGTATTTTTTGTGAGTTACCTGCCTGACTGGCTGGTGGAAAAAATATCTGAATTTTCAGCCCTGCTTGAAAATGGTCAATTTTGGAGGACCATTTTTCCAAAACACCCTTTATTACGTTCCATTTTTTTGACTCGCATGCTTTCAGACATTTTCTTGGTGGATTTTCGTGCACAGACATAGGAATCTACCAAACAATTATGTGTGGCATCATTTCAAGAAAATCAATAAGCAGATCATAATATTGTGCACCAAGACACGGTAGCATTTATTGTCTAAAATGTTTGTTAATTTTATGGACAAAACCAGCCATAGCCAGTGAAATTTAGTGCCACTTTTCCCCCTGTTAACAATTGGTAAATGGCACAATTTCTTATCGTTGCATTGTCTCAAGGCCAACAAATTTGGTATCAAAATGTGCCTAACAATTGGCTGCATCTTTCTAGCTGAAAATTATTTAAATCCATCAAATATTTTTGGAAATATTCTAGTGTATGCTAGGAGGGAACTTACATATTTTGTTGTGTGTAGTTGACTACCCCCTATATACAAGATCCAATAATGATCCCAATAAGTTGGATATAAGCCATAGTGGTAATCAAAACCTAGCAATACATTACTATCATATGACCATGTAATTAATCTCTACATGACGCACGGCTAATTCATCTGTAGGCAATCTTAAAAGTCACATCATTTCTATATTCGTAAAAATGAATGACTTGGGCCACAGAATAAAAAGTTCTACTGGCCCGACAGACCAACATTTTGTAAATTTTTTTGGTAAAAAAACGTTAATTCAAATTTGTGAACATTTTCGAATATTCTCTTTTTTATAGAAAAATTGTGGCATTTTTTAAATCAAATTTGAAACATTTTATACATTTTTGAAAATGTTCTTAAAATTTTGAATTAATTTTGAAAAATTCAAAATTTGGTGACATTTTTTGAACAATTACCAACATTTTCATGACAATTTTGAAGATTTTGTTTGTCCAACCAACTGAAATGAACCTTCCTAAGGCTTGTAAATCAGTGGAACATTGTTTAAAATTTGTTGTTGCATATTAATGTTCCCCATAATGGATGCAATATCTGTACATATGATATACAACTAACTCATTTGTAATATACAGGAAGGGAATAATTATATGCGAGACTATATGTTTCTATAATTAAAATTTACAGTTTACATATGGAGCATTCTCAAATTAATGATAGCATTGAGCTTAGGCACAATTTATGTACATTTTATAGTGCTTTAAAAGGATGAAATATTGTTTAAATTGTGAGAGATTTTTCATTTTGATGTTGTTCTCTATATGTTTGGGCTTTTATCTTATTCTTATATCACTCTCATTGGCATTTTTTAACCCCTACTCATTTGTGTTTCTTGTATTATGCATGTTTTCTGAGTTGCAGTGAACCAATTGATTGGCCCATCACAGCTCTTTGTAGCGAGTAACCAGTTGATTTCTAATCACTCAGATCATTAACCTTGTCAACCCTAACACTCATGAGTACTACGATGCGGTGTGCTTGTGTCACCCGGCTCGGCAGTTTTCGATGAAATAATGGCCCCAGGGTATATACATGGCGAAGTATACTGAGCCATGTATGGTTCCCTCCTGTGGCCTAGCGGTAGATCGTCTGCCTCTGAACCCAGAGGTCCGGGGTTCGAGCCCCGGGGCCCCTTTTTCACCCTCGCTATTTGGCCACGAAAAAAAATCTTTGGAAAAGGTGCCTCTGGGGTTAGGGTTAATGTCTGTTGGGCTTTTGTTCACATTTGCTCTTTATATACAAAAAGAATAATGAAAAAAGATACTGCAGGCTTTTACGATGAGTATCCATTATAGGTAGAGCTAATTCCTGATGACAGATTGACAGTTTGTAAACTTGTCCGACGGCGAACCTCTTAAACTCTTAACCTATAAAATATTGTTTGTCATGACGTTTAACATTTTTTATTACATCATGCCAAAGGGATAAATACAACAATATGTGATAAGGATGACTGATTAGATTAACTACCGGCCTATCTTACAGTGGTTCTGATTGGTTTATTGCAAGATATACTCATTTCAATAGCCAATTAAAATGCAGCTTGTAAAATATTTCACTCCAATCTTGATCAGGTATACAATTATTCTCTAACACTGTCTCTGATTGGTGCAATAGATGATGTATCTATCTTTCTGACCAATCGGCCGGTAGTTCTCAGGGGGTTAAAAAACATTCCACTGGCCTTATAATTAAGAAAGGCCTTGTATTGTATATGAATCTGTTATCTAATTTAATAAATGCTTAAATAATATATGTGATGCAGCACATCAAAAGGGGCCTTTGCAAGGTGAAGTCAATTTTGAGTTTATTATGTGTGCTCTCAGAACATTTTCTAAGCTTTAAAATGACACCAAATTGATCAAGGCATTCAGATTCTATGAGTGAAAATGACTCCTAAATTCTAATTAATTTCTTTATTTTTTTCTGTCCGTTTCCATCTATATCATGAAAAGCCACAAAGTCCCTGCATCACATATAGACTTGAACAAACTGGTATGAATTTAATGAACAATGACCTTAACACTTTCCACGCGGCAATTGATTTTTTCCATTATACAAACATATTTTTCAGAAACCTTTCCCAACTTTCAAAATCTATCTCAATGATTACTGAACCATTTCTAGGCATGTTTGTACTTATCTTAATGCATTTCTCTTGGTGATTCCAAATATGGTAATGAAATTCAAAATTTTTGATATTTTTGAAACATTTTGTGAAATTTTGGAATGTTGTCTGCAGACGCCTGCCGCATGGAAAGCGTTAAAATAGGGTAATAAATGCCTGTTACTTACTATACACCTGATGTAAAGATTGGTTGCATTCCTTGATATATCCTTACAAATGGCCTGCAACCTGTTATGAGAGGAGAGCAACATACAAGTGAGTAAATAGAAAAGAAAAGAAATTAAGGCCAAGATAAAAGAAGAACGTCTGTCGCATGTACCTGTGTGCATAAGTATTGGAGTCACCTTTGCCGCATAACCATACGCGATGACCTATGGCTCCAAAAGGTCAAATAGATCAGTCTGTTTACCCCAATCTCTGACTACCCTAATCCGGTGTCCATTGGAGGCAACTTGCTGCCAACATAGATCAGTCTGTTTACCCCAATCTCTGACTACCCTAATCCGGTGTCCATCGGAGGCAACTTCCTGCCGACATAGATCAGTCTGTTTACCCCAATCTCTGACTACCCTTATCCGGTCTATCGGAGGCAGCTTGCTGCCGACAAACCAACTAACTCTAGGCCGAATGCATGTTCATGATGCAATAACACAGTGGTGTACTAGTAGTTACAGTATGATATTATACAATGTCTTGGATAATGTAAGCCATTTCTTAGGCTGGTCAGGAGGATGTATTTTATACATCTAGGGGTTATAAAGTTGGCTAAAAACACAATAACAAAAGAATATCCATATTTAGCATAGCTATTTTTCTTTAAAAAAAAGAAGAAGCAACAATGCATAATAGCACAGCTATTTCCCCAAATATGTGAGACAGACCTTTGCTTTACATAACACCACTGAAGATGTGAAATTTGAATTATCATTCATTTTCAATATTTTAACTGTCTCCGACTTTTGCAATATGTGACGTGTTCTACCCAAACCAGACACAATTGGGCAAGATATCAAAATTGAGTTAGTAATTGATTATTAAACTAGAGATATTCAGCTTTACAGTGGTACCTCTTTTTTTTTTAATCGGACGTCCCAAAGCGGAGTTACATCATTTTCAAGTTCGTTTTTTACGATCTTTATGAAAACTCCAAACTGAGTTATCGCCCTTTAAAGTTACTACAACTAGGCTTTTTAATAGAACTAGGATTGTTTTAAATCACTGAAACATTTAAGATGATTTTTTAATCTGAATCTTTCACTATATTGTTATAAACACTCTGAAGATTAATTATTTACCAGAAACTCAAATTCCCCCAAAAATCACCCCCAATTATGTTTTGGGCTATTTCTCAGTTTGGAGCTCTGCCCAATTCCATCTGGTTTTGGTAGAACACGTCACATATATTCTTGTATGACCCTCAAAGCCATTCAATATTATATAAATACCTACCTCCGGCGGTATCATAATTAGGCACGCCATGTATTAGTATGTAGTGGAGGTAGAGTGGTGCGCTGTTTATATTGATAGACCCTTGTAGTAATCCCATGAAATACGTCACGTAACGATGCTGGGAAGGATGCATTATGGGTAGTGCCTTGGCGTCAAGGAAACGTTTCATGGCATATCTATCCAGCATGGTCTCGGCACTGATGGAAAAATAGAAAGAGAGGGTTAACATTTTTTACAAACAAAAAAGGTGCTTAATCATTAAGTTTCATTGCAATCTTTTTGTCTTCATATTTGTTGAAAAATGTGGCAAATTTGACAACCAGAGAGACAGAGCTCCATTGTTAGTCATTTTGAGATACATACACACATACTAAAACGAGATATTAAAATCGCTGGACTATACAAGTGCCATGGCAGAGATAAAGACAGAATGAAGAGTGAACAGCAACTAATCCACTCTTTCAGCACTCTGCATCCCAACGATATTAATGTCAGCTTCAATGCTTTTTGTGTGTAGCCGTCCGCCACCTGCTCTTGATTGCAGCGCGAGTGCGCAACTTTACGACGCACATGTTTTTGCTTGGGATTTTTGTCTGTGCGCGCTCGTCTGTTTGGCGTTTGGCTTCTAATGAGTTTAATGAATGTAAACAAAACAAATTACCCATAATGAAGACCAATGGCCAAAAATGTGTACAATACTTTATAATCACATCATCACATACAATAAGTATTTGATGAAGCGACACTTTCAGGCGGCTCAAATTTAGCGCTTCCAAAGATGCCAAATAACATACATTAACATTGAGAAATAAGATTAGATGGGGAACAAAAATGTCTTAAGTGCCTTCTTGAAGGCAATGACAGAAACAGAATGTGTAATAAAGATAGGTAGATTGGATGCACAAACAGTTAGGTTGTGTCATCAGCTTATTGGTACTAAAACTATCTAATTGTCACCTAAAGATTCCAAGGACCAAAAAGACTTATCAAAACTCAATGGAAATTCATACACTCTTCGTAGTGACGAGCCAATCAGAAAGCAAGAAACTAAAATATGTGGAGTGCATTGAAAGTATCTAATGCACTCCGCGTGTGCGCCGCTCAATGCGTGCACCACACGCTTTGCTTTTATTCGTTGTTCAGGCATCGTGGGTTTGCCGATTTTTCACTGTGGGTGTTAGCAATGTTGTTAACATGTTTTTATTCATTATAACATGGATCAAAATTATGCTCAAGTTGTGAATTTTGATTTGTTTATTGTCGTGTATGAATTAGATCAATACATGCCAATGTTTTGTTTCTCGAAAAATCAGAAAAATCAATGCACTTGTGCAAATGTTGAAATGCTCACAAAAGCACTCCCCCAACGGGATCGGGCCATAATTCACACATCAACATCAGCGCGCATGCATTGATTTGTCTAATTTCTCTCGAAACAACACATACACAGTTATTGACCTATAAACAATATATTAAAACTCATTTTTCTCAGAATGTCTTTTGTCTCTCTGGTTATCAACCCTCAATTTATCTTTTAGCCATTAATGTTGTGTGTCATCATACTTCCATCAACATTGTGCATTCACAGGCACCTACAATGCACCCACGAACCATTATCAATATTCAAGATTCTTCAAATAACTTCCATGTCCTTTCAGCTGGTCCTTCAGTACGATATTAACATAATCTGTTACAGTGTAAACAAGTAAACATTCATCTCATAATCTGAGGTCATCTGATAAAGGTCATTCATACAAAATGGAAAGTATGTTTCTTTTTTCATCCATTCATCTGTAAGCGCTGCACCTTTTCCTGACCCTCATTCTAGTATTATCCCATGACATCACGTTTCACACAGAATAAAGCTCCAATGAAGTAAATAAACAGTGGCATTTACAAGGCCAGTAACCAGGAGGTGGATGCCCCCCCCCCCCCATCTCAAAATGTCCCCAAAAGTCCAATAAATGCGGTTTTATTGAAAAAAGGTCCACTTTTGCCAAACCGCCTCCCTGGTAAAAAGGTCCACATTTTGGAAAAAAGTCCACTTTTGGAAAAATCCCCCCCCCGGAAAAAATCCTGGTTACGAGCCTGACATTTATAGAGATACCTTTCCTAACTTGCCTTTACTGAGCATTACTGCACAAAATATTTTTATTACAGATAAGGTATATCAACCCAACCCCTGAAGATGACTGGGGTAGCATGCACATCAGTTCAATCAGTTCCAAATTGGCAAGAAATATTCGGTTTTTATCTCTTTGCGCGCAATAGTAATCCAAGCGTACACACGCGATTATGGTCATATGCACGCAGTTTTGGACGCACTCGCACATATGATGCACAGTGCGCAGGTTGCCTTCATGCGCACCCGTGTCCTTCAGTATTCATTCGCTGCTGTAAGGAGGCTTCCCCAATATGGAATTGATCAAACTATTATAGTAGAGTAGTATTTGATAGTATTCAGGGCTGTTACGGTTAATATCCTTATGATTATTATCTTATCAACTTCCTGGGAAGCAAGCAGGAATACAGTACCAGACAAGTGCAGTAGGCAGATAACGTTTCATTTGAAATGTTTATTGTCAAAAAATGGGGGTGTGAGAGGTGTTACTTTGTCTTAAACTATCTTCTCCTTCTACCATAGGGACGTAAGTGTTATAATTTCTTTAAATGATTCCATGGGGCTTTCAAATATTTTGGAAAAATACCAAAACACTGTTTGGGTGAATGGTTTATAAGTTGCTCCACCGGGCCGGGCCTTATGTCACAGCGGGAAATGCCTAAAGTTTTGCGAATTCAACAAATTTCCCCAAGGTTAGTTACGGTGAATTACATTAAGTTGAATGCAACTTCATAACATCTTTAGAAAATTTGTGCGATTTTTGGCAACTTACCACAACTTTGGATATTTTTAGAAAAACTTAGTCCAACTTAGCTCAACTTTGGGAATTTTTATAAAATAAACTTTAGTGCACCTTAGCGCAACTTTGAGAAATGTTAGAGAAAAACTTGGTGCGATTAAACAAAACTTGGTTAGGGATTGTCTCCCAGATGGGGTACTCAGATTTTGTTGTTGTTGTAGGGATGTGCCGCCAGCAAAATGAAAATTGACCCATAATGAACCCATGTGTTTCCCGGAGACACATTATTTTCCTTTATCTTCGATAGATTTTGCTAAAGTTTCTGTGAAAAACTGCAAAATTAAGGATTTTAGACCCATAAATTTACCAAAATTGGCTTTGAAAAGGGATCATTCATTTTACCAGAGGATGAAAAAATGGGACCCTATTTGGCGTCACAACCCCGTAACCTCATATCCACTAAGTACCCCCTGGGATTGTCTATTTCAGGCAAATTTAGGGATTAATTTCCACCTGTGACACCGTGGAGGGGAAGGGGCCTTTCTTCACCCACCTTGCTGTGATGTTGATGTAGTTCATATACGCCGATATCACCGTGCCAATTGGTCCCCGACCTCCTTTACAATGTAGTACTACGACATGTTTGGGATCAGACTTGAGCCAAGTCTCTATGTGTTTACATATGCTGCATAGTCTTTCCAAAGGCGGTGCCAACTGATTGGGCCAACCCAAATCATATACCTGGTGAATGAAGGGAATAGAGTTTAACAGGTGAAAATACCAAATATCATGGAGTGTTGACAGCTCTGTCAACCTATGCCTCCCTCCCTGTACCCTCTAATCCCAGCCAATACCCCTTCCCCTCTATTGATTATCCTGTAACTTAATTAATTATTAAGTTTACTAATGTCTGCTACCTTCTTGATAACATCATATTGACTATCTCCCAACCCATTGATCCCAGTCCATCCTTTACTTCCATCCAAGCATCCCTATCCCTCACTTTGCTTGACTCACCTGAGTATGTCCTGCTATGCCCTTGATAAATTAGATGACACATAACTTTCACCTTGCCCCAACCCCATGCCTCCATTCCCTTACAATCTCATCCCCTTCCTTCCTCCATCCCAGTATCCCTCCTCTCTCCTCTTAAAGGTGTATGTTCCTATCACTTTTTTGGGGCTATGATTTTTTTTTCACATCAAGATATTTTGATATCATTATGTCTGTAAAATCTTAGGGGCCAGAAATGTTCCATTTAGAAATTATAGGCTAAAATGTGGTGAATTACTGCCAAAGGTGGTTAACCACCAACCAGTCTGTGTATTACTCAATGGGCCAATATTTTGTGACCTTGTGCTTCTAAAAATAGAACCGTTGGAGTTATGCAACTCAAACTTTGGAATGCGACAATTTTAAGGATGACCTTTCATGTAAAATAGAAAACATCGAGTTGAAAATCGGGCCAGCAATCGGATCATCTACCTTTAATTCTCAAGTCAATCACTTAACTTTCTTCTTACATGAATATTAATTTCACTTTTGTCCTACTGCCTCCTTGATAAACTTGATAAAATGATATAGCTATCCCCAGAAAAAGTTTGCTTTAGGTCCCAGATACTGACAAGTATCGCACGATACTGGTACATCAAATTTACCAGTATCGTTTGATACTGGTTCAACATTATTGTTCCATACTGAAACACCAAATTGTGTTCCAGTATCGAGCGATACTGGAACATATTTATGTTCCAGTATTGGGCTATACTGATACACATGTACCCGTAGTGATTTGTCCCATACTGAATGATACTGGTACATAATTGTGTTCCAGTATCGCCCGATACTGGAATATTTTATATGTGCCACTATTGTCCAATACTGGAACACTGACTTTGACAATACTGGGTGTTCCAGTATCGGTATTACCAGTACAGTCCATAATCTGGTACCTTGAGTACACTTTTTCCCTATCCCCCATTCCAACTCCCTCATCCAATCCTTCTCTCTACTCCCCTCTCATCCAGGGCTGGAAATAAGGAATTCAGAACCAGGACCTACTGTTACCAAAAATTTAAAAATTCCCCCTGGTTCACCGATTTTCCTTCAGGATCATGGGCAATTTGTGACTTACTAGGGGCTATGAAAGGGTAAAACCATATAAATAATTATGTCATCCTGAAGAGGAGTGTAAAGGAATAACCGGGGGAAATTGTCAATGTAAAAGTTGCTCATGGTGACACAATTTACTTAAGAACCAGGGGTATTTTGAGGTTTAGCCCCTGCTTAACCCCTGCTCCTGCTTATTTCAAGCCCTGCTCTCATCCCTCAATCCTATCCCAGCACCCTCCCTCAGGCCAAAAAAAAAAAAAGTTGACTTGCCCTTTCCGACCGACCCTAATTTTCGGAAATCTAGGGTCGCTATTTTTTTTTTTTTTTTTTTTCAAAAAAAAAAAAAAAGATTGAAAAAAAAGATTAACAAAATTGAAAGAAGCACATAACAATAAAGAAAGATCAAAACGTGTTTTTAAGTAGTATCTGCTTGTTTAAAAATCAAAAAAAAATTTTTTAAAAAAATCAAAAAAAAAATCTTTAAAACGTGTTTTTGTGCAGTAAATTTTCAAACATTTTCAAAAAAAAAAAAAAAAAAAAAAAATCCGACCGTCCGACCCTGACTTTGACCCTGAAAGGGCAAGTCAACTTTTTTTTTTTGGGCCTCATTCCTCTCACCTGATTATTAAGTTTACTGATGTCCTGCCTCCTCCTTGATAAATTAAATATGATATAACTATTTTCATGTTTAGTTTTCAGCATTGATACGACATCTTTTAGATTACTTCGATACTGAGCTTCCAGTCCCCCTGCTGGAAACGATACAGCTGAAAGGAAAGAAAATTAAAAAACAAGATTAATTCAACAAGAAATAATATACACTGCTCATCAAAAGAAACCTAACGTAACTTTAGTGGGAAACTGACTGAAATATCGCAATAAAATTAAAATTGACCAAGTACATTACAGTTATCTTTCTCTCTGTATGTCTATAATGGAGTTCAAATGGTCCTGTCCATAATTTTTGCCATGATGGATTTCAGTGAGTGTCCTGCTCCAGGTTGATAGCCTTTGATAACTTTCTTTTTAGTAATAATTTGCAGACAAAAACCTTCCAGGGCATTCAAATGTGTTATATAGGTGTGCAAATCCATATTCTCAAGAAGTGTGGCTTGAGAATTAATTTTCCATTGACTTGAAAAGAGGGCTTGTAGTTGTAGAAGCAAATCAGGCACAGTTTTTGTTTAAATTTTAAACGATTTGTTATTAGTTCGCTAACCTAGAAACCGGCATATAAGCAGTTTTCCAAGCAGGCGCAGATCCAGCCAAGTTTATGGGGGGTGGGGGCCAAAAAAAAATGAAATTGAGCTTGTACCATCAAAGCGGTGCACAGCACCTCCCTCAGAGCTATGGTCGGACAGGAAGGTGTCTGACGGGGATGTGCCCCCCTCAGAAGTAGAACATTTTCGAACTCATTTGGTGCCATCTGGTGTACACTTTTGACCAACATTTTATTGAAAAGCCACCTCTTCATTTCCAATAAATATTTTGTGTTTTATCAATGCACAAAAGAAGTTGTGAGGAAGTCAGTATAATAATACACAATTGCTCACCCCTAATGGTTGACAATGGTGCCACAAGTAGTTTCATGAGTGCGTCACATAAGTATTGGCCAATCAGAAGGCCGAAACTACATGAGCGCAACTCTTAGCCAATCAGAAGGCTGAAACTACATGCGGGCTTACCTGGGCGATGAGGAGGAGAATTCGCTCTCTTTTTCCTGCGTGCCTGTTTTGGAACGGTATCGTCGGGGAAATTGTCACATATTAAATCGACTCAATCGTTTGTTATAAGTAAGAAGTTGATGAATAAAACGACAAGGGATCAAATATATAAACCCTAGTTGACCAACAGTAAACATCTTGTGTTTCAACGAGTGAAGTTCTTCAAGAAACAGGCGTAATAAATACGCAACGCAAAGCCAAGGTAAATTTAGGCAAATAAGCTTACTTTACGCTACCACAACAAGAATAACAATAATTAAACGCTACGTTAGCATATTCACAACGCTAGCATCGTCACAGAAGTTGAGCATTATATACTGATATTTTCTTGATTTTTATACTTAAAAGTATAGATGGTTTAAAAGCCCGAACAGAGGGGAGTCTGGGGGGGGGGGTGCCCCCCCTCAGAATTGGAGAATTGTGATCGGGAGTATACTTTTGACAAACATTTTATCGAAAAGCCACCTCTTCATTTCCATTTCATTTGTTATATTGTGTATTGTGAACACTGGGGGTTGGTAAACTGCTTTATATTATACAGAAACCTATACAGAAACCAGCATTTAAAGGTTAATATCAGTAGTAAAACGTTCAGGAAACAGGGCCTAATTACATGCCGCTATTTGACACTGAGGGACTGTCTTAATTGCTTGTGTCAGGCACACTGGGGGGAAATACCCCCTTCCTGTAGTTGCAAATTGGATTGCACGATTGTCAAAATGGGAAACCGTATGACGCAATGTATCTAACACGTACAGTGTATTACTGTTCTATTTTGGAACATGTGGGGTTTTCCAAGGGTAAACTATTTAAGTTTAAGATGTGGTAAAGAATGCATGACTTCATAGAGCGTTATGGGCACCTAGGCTTAATTGCTTTATTTCAATAATGGTTTGAATAATGTGTCTTGATTTTGCCTTTGAAATGTTTCTTCGTTGGATTTTGTAAATTATTTCAGTTATAATGGAGGAACTCATCCCAATTTTAATTTTTAATTTTTTTTAAAATATATCTTTTTGATGATGTTCTCTATATATGTTTTGGCTTTTATCTTATTATTGTGCCACTTTCATTGGTTTTTTTTTAACCCTGCCCATCTGTCTTTACTTGTATTATTATGAATGTTTTCGGAGTTGCAGTGAACCAATTGATTGGCCCATCAGAGCTCTTTGTAGAGAGTTACCAGCTTGATTTGTAATCACATAAGGTGCATTCTGACAAGGGACGCTAACCTCTAGGTTAGCGTCAAACTCACTAACCTAGAGGTTAAACTCTTGGTTAACGGCCGTGTGAATCGATCATGGTTAACTAACCCGAGTATAAAGCTGAAATGTTAACCCTAAAAGATGTTACGGTTAACTGACCCCGAAGCACTAACCAAGAGTGTGTGTGTCGTGTTAAGGTATCGTAATGCTAACCGCGAGTGAGATTTATGACCTGTGACCCAGGTCTTACGCAAAATGAAGAGTCGCATGATCTTGAGTTAACCTCGAAGCTACCGCAGTAGCGTCGCTATTCTCGAGGTTAAGTTTGTCGTGTGGACAGACACCCTGGGTTAGCAGTAAAAATATTTAAGCAAGAGAATAACTATTCTCGAGCTTAGTGGCCGTCTGAAAAGGCCTTCAGTTCATTAACTATGTTAATGTCTGTTGGGCTATTGTTCACATTTGCTCTTTATATACACAAAAAGGGGGCCAAAATTCAGCAATATCATTAAATTAATTATCTTTCCCCAGCGTATATTAAATGTTGAAAAGAAACATGTGGTTCTGACTGGATTTGAACCCGCAACCTCTGTATCACTATAGTTTAACCATAACCAGTAAAGCTATGTTTTTTGTGCGTATCGGGGGAGGGGGAAAAAGTACTATTTTGTTTACCCTCTACCAACTGAGCTAAATTCCTGCCCCCATATGCCTGCGGTAGGTGACGTCGTCGAGGCAATGCAGCAGCACGCGTGTGGAAATAGTTTCTGGCAGTGAGATTTAGTGAGATTCAGTTGGGTTAGGGTTAATCAGTTCCAAATCGGCGAGAAATATTCGGTTTTGATCTCTCCACGAGCAAAAGTAATCCAAGCGTACGGCCGTGATTATGGTCACACGCACGCAATATATTGGACACGCGCAAACGTCACGCATATGGTGCACAGTGCGCTTGTTGCCTTCAACTACACACCCGCGTCCTTCTTTATTCATTCGCTGCTGTAAGGCTGCTTCGCCAGTTTGGAACTGATCAAACTATAGAACAACAGTCTTGCCAATTGAGCTACAGCGGCATCTGACAGGAGCACAAGATTATAATCTATAGGTATTTTGTCATTGCAATTGCAAACCTATTTACTCATTTGTATACTTGACTAAAAGGCTGCAGACTTTTTGGCCTATCCTTATAGTTCCCTTTACTGATAGGTTAAAATGACTTTATCCTAAAGGGAAGGGGCACCTCCGTATGAAAGGTATACATATTAGATGTGCTATCCAAATGTGGTTTTTTTACATGATATCTCTTACCATGCTTAATATGGGTCTTTTTTTAATGAAAAAACCCTAGATAGCGATCTATTCTTGGGAGGGGTCAGGGGGGGGGGGGGGGGAATCACCAAAGTATGTTTGGTCTCGGAAACAGACCAACACATTCTTCCATTTACCAAGTTTTATAGACGTTATTCTTGATTGGCGCATTTACGTCAACAGAGGAAGTGCAATCTAACTGAGCATGCTCAGAGCAATTGGTGCGCCAATAAACATTACCATCTCATACTTTTACTGCAATGTAATGAGCTGTGAACGTTTACATTTTCCTAGATAGTGTTATCAGCAAGCATTTCATTTCAAACAAGTGGAAATATATAGTTTATAAGTTCAAGTTTATTTCACGAATGTAATAAGGTCAAATATTAAACAGCTCAGAAGTATGAAGAATTATTATGATTAGTGCAAAGTTAACCCCATTGAAAAACAGCACTCTTGTCTTGGCTAAATCACAAGCCTCATTTTTCGGACCACTAATTGCTCTGAGCATGCTCAGTTGGATAGCATGGCCCTCGTTTGACGTAAATGCGCCAATTAAGAATAACATCCATATTACTACCCTAAAGTCCTAACATCCTAATTATTTTCTGAAGAAACCTACCTATAATTCTCTCAGTGATGTAGTCCACCTCAAGATCAAATGAATAGCGTACAAGATCATCAGTCCTGCAATAACAAAAGATAGAAACAATTATACAAATTAATTTAACTTCAACTCTTGAGAACCCAACATATATGTGACCCGTCACATCAAAATGGACATGTTGATGGCATGAGTCAATTTTGAGTTATTGTCATGAATTTAGAAGAACATATTTTAAGCTTGAAAATGATACCATGTTGAAAGGTGATCGGACTTTTTAATCACAAGATATGATTTGAATTTGACACGTCACATCAATCAAAGTGGACATGTTGGAGGCCTGAGTCAGACTTGAAAGAGCACATTTTAAGCTTTGAAATGATACCATGTCGGAAGTTATCAGACTTTTTAATCACAAGATATGATTTGAAGAAGCAATTTTTTTTCTATTATTTCCTTTATATTTCACCAAATATATTGGTCTCTATCTCAAAACTGTGTTTGCTGACAACATGTCCTTCTTGATGCGACTGATCACATATTTGCTTAACATTTTCCACACGGCAGTCGTCTGCTGCAGACGACAGTTCAAACATTTCACAAAATGTTTCAAAAATGTTAAAATTATTGAATTTCATCACCATACCTGGAATCAACATGAGAATTGCATTACAATAAGTACAAACATGCCTAGTATTGGTTCAGTAATTCTTGAAATAACATTTTGAAAGTTGGTATAGATTTCTGTTTCTGAAAAATCTGTTTTGTTATGGTAAATCTAATAGCCGCATGGAAAGTGTTAAACCAGCTCCATGGAAGGGGAAAGAGTGTAAAGGCACTTGTATTGAAATAATGATTACCCCTTATGCATACCAAAATTAACATCCTGAATATGTTTTAGGACCATGAAAGTAAGTTTAAAAAAAATTGGTTTGAGGGAGTCCTAGGGGTAGGGTGCACGGTGACCCCCTGTATATACCCGACTAGCTGTCTTGGCCAAAAAAATAAAAATGTTATTAAGGTATACTATTATGTTAACAGAATGGGAAATAAATGCATACAATAAATTGCTTAGGAAGTCAAAAAAAAAGATAAAGGTATGATTAATTAGTGAGCAAGAAATTTATCAATAAAAAGGCCCATAAATATAACGGTGAATGTTCGGTTGGTATATCCAGCATTTTTTTCCCCTTAGAAATTACCATTTTTAATTATTTATTTTTATTCTAAAAATATTTCTACAAGTTTCAAAAATATTTTTAAAAAATTCAGTTTTTTGTATAATTTTAAATTATTATTATTTAAAAAGAGAAATATTGTCAGGCTTTATTAAAAAGGTTTTCCCTGTTGGCCTAATGCTTGACCGGTCATCTTTTCAACATTGCACCTGCCACACTTCGAGGGTTTAGTACAACAAGGGTCCATCTGCAATAGCTGCCAGATTTTATGAGTGTGGTAGTCTACAGCAGACCCCTTGGTGTAAACTAAAATTAACACAGGGCAGCTAGAGCAGATAGGATACTTTCACACTTTCATCTCAGTTATGTGATAAGGCAATATCTACAATAGCTGCCACATGTTATATATTAAGGGTGCTTAAAGATATGCCCTTGAGAAAACACAATCTTACAAATGGCAGCCATTGCAGATAGGACTTTGTTGTACCTGCCAAACTTCTTGCCTAATTTGCATACATTATTTGTATAATTTGCACCTGCTCATAGCCCTCTTTACAACAATTACAAACATAACGGGAGGAAACAACCATTCAAAATGATCATTTTCAAAATGGCAAATATTTTCACAGGATTTTAGTTCCAAAATGATTAAAATACTTCTAAAAGGAAATTATTTTTGAATGATTTAAAAGTATATTATGCGATCTTTTCCAGAGAACGCCCTCAAACCTAGAGAGAAAAAAATTGAAGCATATTTTCTTGCAGATGTTCATTTTTGATCATAAGTCGTAATATAAGTACATTCCAAGTTACGACTTATGATCAGAAATGTAAATCTGCAAGAAAATCTGCTTCCAATTACATTCCAAGTTACAGGGCGATACGATTTCCTATTACTTCATAATCATGGTTTTAGAGTGAAAATAAACTGTCGGTGTTAACCCCGAAAATTTATTTTCACTCTAAATTCACTCTAAAACCATGATTTTTAGGTAATAAGGAATCATATCGCTCTGTAACTCGAATATATTTATAATTTATGATCAGAAATATAAATCTGCAAGAAAGTCTGCTTCCAATTTTTTTTCGAGGATTGAGGGCGTCTCCTGGAAAAGATCACATAATATACCTTTAAGTTCCATTTAATGTCCAAAATGTTGAAAATACTTTTCTAAAGGCAATTTCTTTTGAATGACTCCAGTTCCATTTAATGTCCAAAATGATGACAAATATATGCAATCCAACTCATTAATTTTATGGACATGTTGGCTTTGAAATAACAATATTTTGCATTTTTTGTTAGCAAAACACACCATAGCTCGCACTTTAGTATGTTTACAAGCTAGGGTACAATAGGCTCAACCTATTTGTACTTTTCTAAAATGTCATGCTCCATTTTCTTTACAAAATAACTGTTAAGGGACTTTTACCTGAAGCTATTTAATTAGATAGCAATGATGCATAGTATGCTATAATTGAATATTTTCACACTAAATTAATGTTTGCTATTTTTCACAAGCCGTAACATTCGTGCAAACTTAAAACATGTGAAAAAGAAATGTTTCATAAATTAAGTCAATATATATTGTTCTTGGCATAAAGGGACATCTTTGCAAATTTATCAACACAAAATATACTATAGGCCAATTTAAATCCAACAAAATGCAAACAAATAAGTTCATGAAAATAATAATTCCTATTAACCACAACAATTGACTTTACTGATCGGCTTCAATTACAACTATCATGTCAGAGTGGCACTCAAAGAATGGTGTGCGCACCGCTCCAGGCACCCCATTTTCTCAACCACTTAGCGAACAATTACTAACGGTAGATATGTCTGCAGATGTCTTATTTGTCTTACCAGTATATTTATAGATCGACGTTGTACATTTGTTTACCTATTAGACATGATGAGAGAGGTAGACATGCATTACTGTTGTCGTTAGGCCAAGTCAAATAATAAACATGTTTCTCGTCCCCGCCCTCTCAATTTTTTGAGATTGTCAAATATGTGATGCGATCTGAGAAAACCCGTCGGATGTCGCAAAATGTGAACTAGGGATTATGGGTAAAATAGAAAAAATAAAAAAAATAAAAAAAACTTTTTTCTTTTTTTTAGATTTTTTTAAAGAAAATTAGTTTCCAGTACTTTGTGTCATCATCTTTCATGAAATTTCACCTTGACAAATTTACTTAAGTCACTTTTATTATTAACCTTATTATGTTATTATATTGAATTATGTATCTTTTTTGGCCTGTTTTCATGATTTCTTGTTTTGTAGCTTTTGGTGACATCACAATCATCATTCACTCATAACTTTTTTTGTAGTGATCGTAGAAAAATGATCAAAACAGTTCTGTAATCAGCACAGTTTTAGCTTTCTTATGATATAAATATCTCCAATATGAAAAATGCCACCATGTGGCGGGTTTTCACAGATCGCATCACATATTGTTGTTATTTTTCTTATTTCCTCTTTTAACTTTGTTTCATCAATTGTTGTGATGAAAAGAGATGATAAGAAGTGCTTGGGTATCATTTCGTCGGTCTCATCACATACAGATCTATTCGACGTCACTTTTTGTTTGAGAAAAAATGTTTTCACATACAGATCCATAAGTTTAATACCATATTAATGTTCATTAAAAGATTAGCGTAAATAATTCACTAAGATAATTTTTTTTAAGTGTTTTCTTGATATAAAAACCGTTTCAGACAAATTCATCAAGAAATGAATGAGATATAAGCCAAATCCAAGTGGTGCGTCGAATAGATCCGTATGTGATGTGTTTTTTACGGTGCAAATAAAATCACCCCCCCCCCCTATCTCAACCCTAAACCCCATCCCTACCACCACCCTCATCCCCAACTCACCAAAAATATCACCGATGTAATCTCAACAATTTTAGAAGTGACGTTTATTGCATTTTATAGATGAAACATCATTATTGTATTTATATATTGTGTAAATTGTATATAGCCTGTTACTGGGGTTAGATGTCAACCAGTCAACCTGATATGTAGACAGTCTGTCTTAGCGATAAAGATGACATGTTAACACTTTCCATGCGGCTATTAGTTTTTCCATTTGCAAAAGAGATTTGTCAGAAACTTTTCAAGGTCTACATCGAGGATAACTGAACCAATACCAGGCATGTTTGTACTTGTTTCAATGCATTCCTCATGGTGACCCCAAATATGGTAATGAATTTCAATATTTTTGACATTTTTGAAACATTTCGTGAAATTTTGGGATGTCGTCTGCAGACGCCTGCCGCATGGAAAGTGTTAAACCTACGAAAAGATATAATGATTCACAGAGGATGATGATGAGATACATATGACTAGTGTTGCCAACTCATCTAACCTGGTATAGTGGTGACTCCTTACTGAGGTGGTCCCTCCGTGGCATTTGATTACAGAATAGGGGAGGTTTATAATGTTTATAGACTGCGCTATCTAATCAACCATACAGAAGATTGTTCCTAGTGACATTATTCGGTAAAAAAACCCCACATTTTTGAGGGGGTTTTTTCAAAAATTGTGGACATTTTTTAATTTAAAAAAAAAATTGAAAAGTTTTAAATTTCAAAAATTGTCGAAATTAGCAAACATTTTGACAAACAAATAAACAAACAAAAAGCACCCGTAACTATGTGTGACTAACCGGTCTCTTTGCCCATAGAACAAGTTTTTTTTGGTCACCTTACCAGAATTAATTCTCCTGTAATACGATATGTCCAGACTTGACCAGAAAATTAATTAATAATTTGTCTCGACGTAAAAAAACCCCTATCTGATTTGTTACAAATCAGATACAATTGGTCAAATGTCCGGTTGTTAAATTGTGAGTTTGGCAACAGAAAACTAATTAATAATTTGTCTTGACGTAAAAAAACACCTATCTGATTTGTTACAAATCGGATACAATTGGTCAAATGTCCGGTTTGTTAAATTGTAAGTTTGGCAACAAAAAACTAATTAATAACTTGTCTTTACGTAAATACATCTGATTTGTTACAAATTGGATACAATTGGTCAAATGTCCGGTTGTTAAATTGTAAGTTTGGCAACAAAAAACTAATTAATATCTTGTCATGACGTAAAAAAACCCATCTGATTTGTTATAAATTGGATACATTGGTCAAATGTTCAGTTGTAAGTTTGGCAACATCAGCTATGACTCAAGAAATAGAGACGAGTTTGTATTGGATAGCAATGACGAACAGATGATGGGGAGGTCATGAAAGGACAATATGAGGGGTAAGCGAGGATAGAAACATGTCATATCAATTTATACTGGGTGGGTGAAATGTGTGGGAGGGGATACGTGGGAGGTTATAATCGATCATATCTCACAAGAACATAGTCAATCTTTTTGGCTAAATCAGAAAACCGAATGATCACAGCAATTCAACTCATTCAAAACGTTTATGCAATCCAAATCTATGATTTTATGAATTCTGATCAAATGTTGATTTTCTAAAGTTTTCTTTTAAACCAATTTGATTTAGATGTATTGAGAAAATGCTTTGTATTAATCTTGCCAAATTCAAGGCCTGCAAGATGTTTCCTTGTTGCTAACTGTAATATGAGTTTTACAAGATGTTTTTCTTCCATTTAAAGAACCACTGACTGAATTAACCCTAACAGAGGTCCGGGGTTCGAGCCCCGGGGGAGGGGCACTTTTTCCCCTCGCTATTTGGCCGCGAAAAAATTCTTTGGAAAAGGTGCCTCAGGGTTAGGGTTATGGAGCGATTTTTTTTCACTATTTTTCTTTTTTTCTCTCTAATTTTGGTCTCAATAACCCTAACACTCTTGAGTTATACGAATTACTATGATGCGGTGCGCTTGTGTCACCCGGCTCGGTAGTTTTTCGATGAAAATGGCCCCAAGGTATATACAGGGCCGAATATACTCCGCCATGTATGGTCCCCCCCCCCCACCATAGCATGGCATAGCGGTATATTGGCGGTATATTGTCTGCCACTGAACCCAGAGGTCCAGGGTTCGAGCCCCGGGGGAGTGGGAGCACTTTTTCCCCTCGCTATTTGGCCGCAAAAAAAAATCTTTGGAAAAGGTGCCTCTGGGGTTAGGGTTAATAACTCAAAATTTTGAATAATACTAATTTCATGACATACACCACCCGAAAAAATGAAATCATACATCTAAATGGTTAATAAGGTCTCGGCCAAAATGCAACATCATAATATTCTGTAAAATCAGACATTTTTTACACCGTTCCAAATTGTGCACCTAGATGTGCATCTTGATGGTTAGCGATTTTGTGACCGTGTATACATATTTACATTGGTAGTGTAGAGTAGACACTATGCTCAAATACTATAGTTATCAGATCGAATAAAAGTTAAGGCAGCTTTATATTTTACAATGTAAATCAAATGTAAAACAACTGGCTTCCGTAAGTTTTATTCCATATGTGACTTGCTCCCACAAAATAGAATGGTACTTTAGAAGATTCAGTCCATTAAACAAAGCCATTCAATGGAAAACAAAATATATTCAATTCAAGAGGAAATAGTCACTTGTTATGGTCAAAGCAAAAAGAAAACATAACATGTGTGTGTTTAAAGCTTGTATTAAAATGAGGAATTTCAAAAGTGGAATTTCTAAGAAAGTTATTTTGTCAACTTTCAGCCCATGTTTTGAGAGTAGGTCATTGACATATTCGAGGATCTTTCACTACAATCATTTCTTTTCTCACAGCCGCTCTACAACATGAAAACATGCACATTTTGAAAAGAAGTGCATAAACATTAGCAACCACGGAATAACAAACAGTGGCCTGGAGATTACAGTTAGTATGAAACTCAAAACTCTACCTTTATTAAATTGATATTCTTACCAAAGATTTGTAATTCTCAATCATTTTTGAAAATTATTTTCAAAATAATTATTTACAAAAAAAATTATATAAAAAAAAAATATTTTCAAAAAAACTTTCAATAATTTTTGACAAATTTTACCAACAATTTGGGTAATTGTCAAGATTTTTAGAGTATAGAGGGAAAATTTCCGAAAATTATGGTAGACCCAATGATTTTTACCCAAAAAAAAGATTGCGTGGCCCCCCCCCCCCCCCCCCCCCCCCCCCCCCCCCCCCCCCCCCCCCCCACCCCCCCCCCCCCCCCCCCCCCCCCCTACAAGGAACAAGATTTCTGATAGGCTTTAAACTATCTCAAGGTAGGAACAGGTCCATTTACACATGATAAAAAATTATCGTACCTCGATATATGCTATATTTTGAGTAGGAAGCTTATTTTTCAGCATTTGAACATTTAAATCATTGATGAATATTAAAATACTCATCAATTGACTCGTAATTGTGTAGCAATACTGCTCAATTAAAAGCCTATCAAGACTCACTTAATAATTTTATCAATATAACTGCTCCCATAGACAATTCTCAAGAAGACTTGTTACATAGTTTCCATAGCATTAGTGTTATTATCGTGCCTCAATATGCTATATTTTGTGTAGGAAGCTTATTTTTTTAATTTTTCAGCATATGAACATTTAAATCAATGATGAATATTAAAATACTCATCGATGGACTCGTAATTGTGCAGCAATTTGAAGAATCAAAATTACCGCTCAATAAAAAGCAAATCAAGACTCACTCATAATTGTATCAAACATAAATGCAACTGCTCCCATAGGCAATCCTCAAGAAGACTTATTGTTATAGTTTCCATAGCATTCCAGTGTTATAGGAAGCTTATTTTTAATTTTTCAGCATATGAACATTTAAATCATTGATTAATATTAAAATACTCATCAATGGACTCGTAATTGTGTAGCAATTCTGCTCAATTAAAAGCAAATCAAGACTCACTTAATAATTTTATCAAACATAACTGCTCCCAAATAGACAATTCTCAAGATGGCTTGTTACATAGTTACCATAGCATTCCAGTGTACAATGACTCACCTTCCCTGTTGCGCTATATCTCCCGATCCCGTATTATGCACCGCTATGGGCGCTGTTGCTGTCGCTGTAGTCATACTCGGTGCTGTAGCTTTACTGCTGTTATCGCTAGATGACGACGGCTGTTGAAAGACAAAACGGAGAGAAATAATTGCTGTGAGTATGACAGTATAAATCCATAGTAATGCCGAGAGAGTTGTTTATAAGAACCGGTGTATTTACAACTGGATGGTTTAGTGCACTGTGAGCATAAGATACACTTCACTAGTCTTGAACAGTCACAGATTTACTATGTGCAATGGTGCAATCAAGCAGCTCTGTCAAAATGGGTATTTTTGATGACTTGATATTTTCACGCTTGGTGAATTTTGGACTATATTTGAAGTAGAAAAATTCATGATTTTGTGATTTTTAGTTTAGTGCATAAACATTTTAAAAACAAATATTTTTTTATTTCCATGCATCAGCTGTTATGTTGCCTAGTAAGAATGAAAATTAAAGCTACATAAACATTTGAACATGTCTGTGGTACACAACTTTGAAAGGGTAGACTAGAGTCCAGTCTCAACATATTTTTAATGCTTAGTGAATCAGCTGACAGAACTTATGAGTTTGGTAGATTTCAAGTTTTGTGCCAAGTCTTTTAGATGTAGACTGGAATTAAATCTTATGATACAAAAGTTTTGATTGTCTTGAAGTTAAGTGTATAGTAATACTAGCATTACTATTGTAACACATGTAATTAAATTTTAGCCAAAACATTTTACTTGACATTGTTTACTGTACAAGTGGAAATGTACACGCTACATTTATGTCTGCACTTTATAGAATTATGCTCTCTAACCAGCTACTGTTAAAATAATAACCAATAAATACATTTCTTTTGCGTATAGTTCTATAGCAGGAGGCGGTGGCAATCAAACCAGGCTTACTGGTACTGCTTTACTGAAGGACGCGGTGGCGAAAAATGTTGTACAGTGCTACGGTAATTGAAAAAGTGGGTGCTTTTAAGGGATTATTTGTTGGTAATCATTGAGAAAAACGGGGGTGGGCGCTTATAAGGGCATCGGCGCTTAATAGGGATAATACAGTAACCCATTATTGTGAGCCTGAAGGTCGCCCCGGTCATCTGGGTATTTTTGTCATTTGCTGTTGACAACAAAGCAAAACGTTTTAACACATCCAGACCGTTATCTCAAGTAACCCATTATTGTGATCCTATAGGTCGCCCCGGTCATCCGGGTATTTTTGTCATTTGCCGTTGACAACAAAGCAAAACGTTTGAACACATCCATGTCTACGCTCTACTCAGCCATACCCCAAGATCGTTCCTAGTGATCGTGAGGCTGTGTATAAGCGACTGTTGTTTACACCAGCAAACGGCATGGGACGTCACTCCGGGCCGCAATTTTTTTTACTAGTCAACATTTGTAAAATTTATTTATTTCGTTTTAATACGGAATAAAGCAAAACTCACGGAATAAAATGATTTAAAAAAGAAAGAAGAAAAAAGTCAACTGATTTTACCTGTGAGACCATACAAATGTTGTCTAGTAAAAAAAATCACCTCCGGGCCGAGCTATAAGAAATAGGCCCAACTTAGGCCAAACAAAGAAGAAGGTCTGTCTCAGAAGCCCGCCCGCATTGGTATGTGAAATGAGCTACGGCGCGTAGGTCTATGCGCTGGGGGCTAAAAACCTCTTTTTGGGGGGATTTTTTTATTTTTTTATTTTTTATTTATTTTTTATTTTTTAAATGTTAAAAAAAGTTCTCCGTAAGCTTGGATAAGCAAAAAAAACACAAAAAAAACGCATACCTCATAGCCTATTTTCTAAAAAAAAAAAGCACAGCACTTAGCTTTTTTGCACAATGTTTCTGAGACGGACCTTCTTCTTTGTTTGACCTTATGGGAAAACGCAACACACATTTCTTAACCCTGACTCCCCAGGCTTGTTTTGGGGAATAAAACTATCCAGGGAAGAAAAACGGATCACATTAGGGAGGAAAGTCCAGCCGCGCCAGCCAGCACAGGCCAGGCCAGGAATTTAATCCGGGTCCCTCATGGCAGTCCGGCTCCTATCTATAATAGAGCTCCTATCTATTAGAGCCGTGGAAATTGATTTCCGTGGAAAAATCTTAAGATTTTCCTATGCATATGATAGCCCGCCACAAGATTGGGAAAGCGATGTGCTACCAGCACCTAGGGACGCACCATTTGACTTCAAGGGGGTGGGTAGGAAGTTTTGAAGAATAAAACAACTTCACCCACTATACAGGCAAAAATACAACAACAAAAATACCACCTTTGCCCACCCAACTCATAAAGGTACATTTAAAAAAAAAACTTTGTCGCTTTCGGCAGCAAAAAAAAAGAAGGAAATCCACCCGACCCTAACTTCCTTACCCCCCCTTTGAAGTTGAACGGTGCGACCCCTAGTAGCTAGTAGAAGCTTTTAGCATTTCATAGTTTCTGAGAGTACATTTGGTGCTAAATTTGGCCAAAAATTGAGAGAGAAATCAATGTAACATGATTTAGCAAAAAAGCAGACTGTCGGTCAGTAGGTGGGTCGGTCTGCTTTAATTCATTTTTTAAACAAACAGATACTGCACAAGAAAATGTGTTTTAAAGAATCCTTAAATATACATATTTCTTTATTTCCTTAAAAACTTGTAATATTTATAATAGCACATACACAGCCAATCCAGAATTCCACAAATTTCACTTATTGTACAGCTCCAGAATGCTGTAAATTTGACATCGTAAATAACCTGATTAATTACAGCACTGTAATTATTTCCCAACTTGGTGTGTGTGTGTGTTTAGTAGATGATTGTCTAAGTCTGGGTGAGTGAGAGGTGTCCTACTGTGAAAGTGGTGTGTATCTGGTGTGTAGGGTAGAGCTCTGCCACATAAATCATCACTAAAATAGTCACTGTTGATGAGTGCTATTAATTCCTTATAGCACTCGGCAGCTACGCTGCCTCGTGCTATAAGTCATACTAATAATGTTTAAACTTCCCACTTAAATTTAAAGATGTCCAATGTCTGCTACATACAATCAACAGATGTCCACAGACTGATTCATTTTTTGAGATTTTATTTTTCTCTCTTTTTCTCTTTTCACCCCTCCCCCTCCTCTCTCCCCCCTCTCTTTCTATTTTGTTTACATTTTTTACGGGGGGCGGGTGCCCCCATGGCTAATGCAACATACAGATCAGAAGCATCAGCTTAAAATCTGCAGATTGTATTTTACCAACAATGACTGATAGAAAAGACTTGGACCAAGTCTATTCGAAACATACTTGCCAATGCAAGGGCGGCGGAACCGGGGGGGGGGGGGGGGGGGGGGGGGGGGGCCAGGGGGCACGTGCCCCTCCACCCGTGAAAGTGGTGGGACACCATGTGCACTGTGCCCCCCTAGAAATTTGTGGCTGAACTCCTTTAATCGAGCTCCACAACATTTTTGACCCCAAAATAATTGAAAAGATTGACTTTTAGTGTCAAAAATACATGAAATTCTCTTAAACTGCAGGCAATTTTGCATTAAAACCCAAAAAATTTCGCGCGCTTTGCGCGCATTTTTAAACAAACGTTTTTCCTTGCCAAATTTTTTTTTCACGCAACACCCTTTGGCCCCATTTTTTATGCTGGTGGTGCTGCCACTGATTGAGAGTATCAATGTCCTTCTTAGTTGTAGCTGAGACGAATTCGTCTCAGTCCATAGTAGTTTTTCAGTCCAAAAGTATGAGAGTCGCATTTTCATCTTGTTGCGGATTTAATTTTTTCTTCTTTTTATTATTGCTGTATAAAGTACAACTTCGTGGGCCTTTACAATGTCGTGAATGTGGTAATTATACAAAAATACGCCATGAAATGGCCCCTGAGCGCACATCAAAACCCAACATTTCCCGGGGCCCTTAAGCGGGCCCCGGACCCCACGCCGCAAGGCGCTCCACTCGCTTCGCTCGTTTCGCTTGCATGATAGTAATTTTCGTGCCCCCCCATTTTCAAATACGCTCCGCCGCGCCTGTGCCAATGTATAGACTTGAACAAATCTTTAAACCATACACACAATTATTTTGATGGGCATTAAAAGCCAGACGTGACAAATCACTGTTTTTGTATTTTTGTTCTTTTGTCAAAAGCTTTGATATAAAACCAATATAAATATAGGATCAGAATTATTGGCAGTATTCCACAACTAAATCGTTTGATGAATTGCCCTGTCTGGTGGCCTAGTTGTTGATATCGTTGTCATAAAATTGTTGTGAATAACAATTTTTATTGATTGGTTGGTTAAGCGCAAGCGATTCTTTTATCCAGAATGACAATTGATTTAAGTACAGGTTAGCAACATTACATAACCCCCTGGGCACTACCGGCCTAACTTACAGTGGTTCTGATTGGTTTATTGCAAGATATACTCATTTGAATAGCCAATTAAAATACAGCGTGTAAAATATTTCACTCCAATCTTTATCAGGGATACAATTATTCTAACACTGTCTCTGATTGGTGCAATAAATGATGTATCTATCTTTCTGACCAATCGGCTGGTAGTTCTCAGGGGGATAAACAAGGTTTTATTCACTGGATTGTAGTGAGTGAGTGATTTAATTAATCATTGATCACAATTAAAGGCATATTATGTGATCTTTTCCAGGGGGCGCTCTCTATTCATGATTATTTTTAGAAAGTTAATTTGTTTACATATTTACATTTCTGATCATAAATCATAAATATATTCTGAGTTACAGAGCGATACGATTCCTTATTACTTCGACATCCTGGTTCTAGAGTGAAAAATAAGTTGTCGCGCAGACCTGACAGTTTATTTTCACTCTTTAAACCATGATTTTGAAGTAATTAGGGCAGGCCTGAATTAGGGATCAAATCTCTCTATAACTCAGAATATATTCTTGAATTATGTCGCAGAAATGTAAATCTGATCACACAATATCCCTTTAAGGCCTAAAAATAAATTGTTTGGTATCTTTGCTCTCTTTTGAGGAGGAGCGGGCGGGCGAAAAAAAGGTATGTCTCATATTTTTCTATTATGAATGATTAAATGATAGAAAACAGGATTTTGTCTGATTTTCGTTTGACTAATTTTGTCCACGATTAGGCGGGAAAAAAAGTTTTGTAGTGTAAAGAAGAGAGAGAAAAAAATATTCGTAAAAGTTTTGAAAAAGATCGCACAATATAGCTCTAAGTAAAAGTTTGCCTGAAAAAAAGTATTGTTGAATAAAAATGTTACATCTATTAAGACTTGAACATAGTCTTCCGAGACCCAAATTTCATTTTATTTCTGGCCAAAATCTGCTACTTTTACCTTAATAACATTATGGCATATTTGGCCAATAAGGATAATATATCGTTTAATGTCCACAAAGATTAGTCCAACTATGTCCGGCCTTTTCATTCATAGCATATTTCAATGAGAACAATAGATAGTGACCTACAAGATTGACTTGACTAACTTTAACCATCATTCAGAAAATCTTTCAGATAAATTAGTAAAATGGCAAAAAAAGGTTCAAAAGGTTATATAGTAATATTTAAAGGACATTTTTCACAATGGAATGAATTTTAATTATATGAAGGGTTTATCAATTCACATGTTATCCACAATGTTTCAGTTTCATTATCAATCAAGAAATTAAATAAGAAGCAATTTATGAGCTCACTTTCAGACGTAGCAGAAGTCTTTTCTCAAGTTCACTTTTTTTAAGGATTGCGACCTATTACCGTACTGACGCGTGTAATAGTCCCACCCTTTTGAAATATACATAAATTAGGGGATGGGACTTAAATCGGGTGCCCATGTGTGCATGAAAATTTAAAATCTAGATTTACAATTTGAACTAACAAATTTGAGTAATAAAACACAAGGAAATACAGGCATTATTTCGCTCACGAGTCACGATGGATTTCATAATTGTTTA